>VZRI01002421.1:70530-160016 GCA_013397515.1 Upupa epops | reverse complement strand
GAGGTTCCATATAAATATAAAAAGGAACTTCTTCACAGTGAGGGTAACAGAGCATTGGAACAGGCTGTTTAACAGAAAAAGACCCTAGAGGGTATGGACTGATCATCATCTAGATCCGAGTGTGTTCAGGTAGCCAAGGCAGCCAGTGGCATCCTGGCTTGTATCAAAAATAGTGCAACCAGCAGGAGCAGGGAAATGATTAATCCCCTGTACTGTGCACTAATGAGTTCTCACCTCATGTTCTGTGTTCAGTTTTGGACATCTTAATACAAGCCAGACACTGAGGTACTGGAGTGGGTCCAGAGAAGTGCAACAAGATTGAAGGATCTTGAGAACAAGACTTGAAAAAAGCAGCTGAGGCTGGTCAGTCTGAAGAAAACAAGGCTCAGGGGAGACCTTATGGCTGTCTACAACTACCTCAAAGGAGGTTGTAGAGAGGTGGGGCTTGGTCTCTTCTCCCAAATAACAAGTGACAGGACACAAGAAAACGGTGTGAAATTGCACCACAGGAAGTTTAGGTTGGACATTAGGAAAAAAGTTCCTCATTCAAAGGGCATGAGGCCTTGGAACATGCTGCCCAGGAAGGATGTTGAATCACCATCCCTGGATGTTTTTAAAAGTCATGGGAGATATGGAGCTTACATACAGGGTTTACTCGTGGCCTTGGGACAGATGGATTAATAGTTGGCCTTGATGATCTTAAAAGGTCTTTTCCAACATGGTTTTATGACTGTAAGTAGCACTCATGCAGAAATTAGATGTATCCACTCTCTTCACTGGGATAGAGTTATTTTTCTTCAGAGCAGCTGGCCATGGTTTGGGCCTGTGCTGGGAAAAGTGCTGATAGCACAGGGATGTTTGTGTTACTGCTGAGCAGTGCTCACACAGAGTCAAATTCTTTTCTGCTCATCCCACCTGTGAGGAAGGCTGGGGTGCACAAGCAGTTAGAAGGGGACAGATCACTCCAGTTGATCAAAGGGCTATTCCAGACCAGATGAACTCGCTATTACTATATAGAGGTAGGGGAAAGAAGCATGAGAGGGACATGTTCATAGTGATGGCATTTATCTCCTCAGGTAACTCTTGCACATGCTTTCCTGGAGATGACTCACCACATTCCTGTGACAGGAAGTGGTGGAGGAATTCTAAACCCAAAATTTTTTTTCACTTTTACTGTTCTGACTCTCTTCCCACCCCACTGCAGCAGGGAGTGAGCAAGCAGCTGTGCGGACCCAGAGTTGCCAGCTGGGGTTAGACCATAACAACTTCCTTACCTCCTCAGGATGCTGCTCCCTGCTCATCAGGGACAAGAGTTCATCCAACAGATCTGTTCTCCTATTAAAGCCCAGCTGTTTCATATCTGTTCAGCAAAAGACAGTAGTTAGCAGTGTGTACCAGCCACTTGAGTCAAAACAATCGTTCTCTGTGTCTAAGCAGGTCACGTTCCCCATCATTATCAGGCCTTGAAGGTCTTGTGCACTAAGGACATGAATCAACAGGAATTATTCTTCCTGTCCTTGCTGGTCTTGAGATTCCTTGGCCCCAAGCTGATTCTTCTCCTCACTAATGGCCTTCCAGGTCCCAGGCTACACTAATCATACAATCCTGTTAGGAAAACAAAACTTTAATTGTAACTACAAATTATTTACCCTTGGTAATTCTGTCAGGGACCACTAAAAAACTTGCCTGTACCCTCATTGTTGGGTGACAGTAGGGTATTTTCTGTGTACTGAAACCTTTATCTGCATTTGTCTACTCTTAAGGGAGAAAGATAGAAAAATTGAAATGATTATACCTGGGCTATTGGATAAGACGATACTCTTAGGTACACATTTTGTTTTCCAAGACAGTGACAGACATGTGAAACAGACACGACCTCTCTCATAGGTTGTTCTGAAAGATTCTGCTCTTCTTTAGTACAACAGCCCCATGACTGCCCTCAGGAATAACGTCCTTCATGCAAAAGCACCTTATCATCATGGCATCATGGTTACTCTGAGCATGCAGAAGTTTCACAATTATCTCAAACTTTGTGTTGCTTCTGACTTCAAACTGCCTGCACAGCCACCAGACCACCACTAACCTTCCCAGACTGAAGGGATCACTTCCAAGTGGTTGGCTGCATCCAGTGCTTGAAGAAGATCCAAAATGTTTTTAGGTGTTGGATAGAAAAGCTGATGAAGGAAGAGAATCCTTTCAGTGAACTGTAGGTGTTCGTTTCTCCATATTACAACTCTGAAGCCTCCCTAACCTAGCAGGCACTTACCGAAGGGGACATTTCTTTATACCATTTCAACACAACATCTATTTGCTCCATCATACATAACAATGAAAAGAATTTTGACCTAAAGGAGGGGAAAAAAAATTTAACTACTCATCAACCAGCAAACAATGATGATCAGCTTTGTGTGGTGCATCAGGGAACTGCCATTTCATAATTGCAATGCTCCATAGAGCTGGTGCACAACGAAGTTTCCTTCGGTGCAATGGCTGAATCCTAGATGCTGAACATTAAGCCTCACTTTGCTCACCAGTAGTTATTTAACCGGTCCACGTCCAAGAATTTCCAGTTGTCTCCCTTCTCCAGTGCCTTATTTAACCGACAGGCAAGTTTGACATCTTTAAGATCACAGCACTGCAATAAACCAGCACAGATTTTAAAGCTACCGAAAATAACACCATATACCTTTGAGACTCACTTTGATGGACTCATAGAACAGTTTGTTTCAAGAGGGACATTCAAAGGTCATCTAGTCCATCTCCAACTACATCAGGTTGCCCAGAGCCCAATCTAACTTGGTATATGTCCCACCCCAGAAGCACCTGGACAACCTCTTCCAGTGTTTCACCACCCTCATTGTAAAAATTATCTTCCTTCTACCTAGTTGAATCTCTCCTCTTTTAGTTTAAAACCATCAGCTTCCTTGTTCTGCCACTACAGGTGCTGCAAAAAAACCTGTCCCTATCTTTCTTATTGCCCTCTTTAAGTACTAGAAGGCTGTTACAAGATCTCCCTGGATGGAGCCTTCTCTTCTCTAGACTGAATCACCCAATTTTCAGCATGGCCTCAGAGCAAAAGGGGTGTCATGCCTCACATAATTTTTGTGGCCTTCTGTGGGCTCAACTCCAACAGGTCCATATTATCTCCTGTGCTAAGGATCCCAGAACTGGACACAGTAGTCCAGTCAGGGTCTCACCACAACAGAGGAGATGGATTCACAAAAATATGAAGAATGACATGTGAAAAGCAAACATTTTTAACAGGATGCAGTTCAGTGCAGTAATTGCTAAGGCATTTTGTTTAGTTGACACAAACACATGACTCTCCCAGTGGGACAGAGGTTTCTAACCTAAACTGTCATCTTCTCGAGCACAGGTGGTCTGGTCATTACAGTGCCACTGAAAGTAGGAGGTAGGGCACAGAAGACAGGGACTCAGGCAGCCATCTCTAGCAAGAGATGCTAGTCACAATTATGTGAGTTATCAGTTAGGAGATATCAAGCAAAGACCTGTAGAACTATGGAGGAAACAGAAAGGAGGAGATAAACAGGTAAAAAAGGAAAGACTGAGACTTATAGCTTCTATGGCAGGATGAAAAACTCACAACCAACTCTGCAACAGCTGGAGGGCTCAAAGAAATTCTGACTGCAGGGAGGAGGTACTTACCACGTTCATAGCAGTGGCAAAAAAGTTGGCTGAAAGGGAGAAAATGAAGTTTATTAACTTCCATCTTTCAAGGAAACACAAAGAAGCTCACTAACCCTGCTCCCAGAGGGCAGACAAGACATGTTGTTAGCCCAATTTGTAGCTCAGTTTGACCACTGTCAAACTGAGATCTTCACTTTACATGTGGAGATCTGGTGTGCTAGAACTTGTGCTAGACAGTGTTGTGGAGGCACTGCTGTGATTTTAAAGACAGATTTGAGCAGACAACCTGTGCAACTTCAGGCAGCTGTGTTCTCTCATTTGATAAGCAGTAGCCTTATTTATCTGACACACAGGCTACTGAAAAAGGCAGCCGCATCACTCATCTTCTCTACTAACCCCAGTGGAAGAGAACACATGCAACAGAGGCAGCTGCTCCATTTGCCCACAACTTCAGTAGAGCCCAAAATGCCCAAGAACATACAACTGTTCCCTGAAAATGTCTCCTTCCCACTTTCCTAGCTGGGTAGAACTTTTAAATTATTGTGGATCTTTTCACTCCAACTTCATCAATGCAGGATGCCAGATACATTGAATTCCCTACCGTCATCAGGGTCCTGGGGAGCGAAACTCCTCTTTTCAACGTCATCAAGCACCTCAGACATGATGCCTGACAATGAAAGATCAACCGCTGGAAAAGCAAACAACACCACAGCTCAGTTGTGCCAAGTACCTCACCAGTGAGGAGCATCAGCACCCAAATATAATACAGAAACAGAAAGAAGGAGCATAGAAAGTTGAACAGGAAAACTCAACGGATAAGTTGAATACTGACGTACCGCCTTTATAAAATATTGACAGAAGATGATCATATGTTGCCAGGCTGGGCTCTGAAAAGCAAAACCACCAGTTATTGCAACATTCTTCACTGAACTTTATGATTGATCTCTAATTCAGAGTCTCCATCACTCCCAGATAGGCAACATACATAAAATTAATGTCTCTCCTTGTCCACCCTCACGTTGGACCAGACCTCAAACATTTCACAGCTGGGAGAGATGGCACCTAAGGGGAAACCAGGAAACCACCAGTGGAAGCATCACATTGCTATGAGACAAGCAGCTAAGCTTCTCTGCTCTAAATTAAAAGCACTTCATAGCTTGTTCCCCTTCTGCACATGGACATACCTTTAGAATACCAACAAGCTTGTTACTGAAGACAAAGCACACTCTGTAAAGCATCAAACCAGTTGTGCAGATTATTTCCCATTTTTGCCATCTTTATGCATCTTCAAACAACATCAGATCAAAAGCTATCCTTTTCTGTAGAGATGCAGATATACAAACCTGAACTGGCTTGCAAAGTAAATCTCGATTTATGGTCAGCTAGTAGACCCAGCTGACTGCTGCAAGCAAATTCACCTTATTCACAGTCTCTACAGCAGCACTACAATAAGGACCAGCTGAGAAAGACCATGTGGGCCAGGACATGATCTGCCAGTACATACACATCCTGTCCTTGAGTAACCAGATGTAACTGCAGGTAAAAATGTAGTGAGAAACATACCTAACCTAAAAGGCTACAGCACTAAACAGCTTCATTGTTAGACCAAGGGAAGAGGACACACCACACTAATCAGTAATCAACACTGAATAAAGACTGAAGATGACAATTCAAACTGAAAACCACAGGCACTGGCTGGCTGAGTGGCCACAGCTCAATGCTTAGCACACTTTTTATTTCTTAGCTCTCTTGCCAAAAGAAACAAATTAAAAAGTTGAGAACACAGTACAAAATGCTTGTTTCCAAAAGGTCTGGACTTCTTCCTGGTAACAAGGAAGCATTGTGTTGTGTGCTGCTGAGCTCTAACTCAGCTATTCAGGAGGTAATAACCATTTGGATTCTCTTACCTATATCAAGTGCTTCCATTTCCTTTAGTACCAGTAAAGACATATTTCTGCCTACACCACCACATCTTCTCAGAGTCTTCAGCAAAGCATTAAATGTCAGCAAATTTGGTTGCACTTCCTGCTGAGCCATGTGATTCAGGAACACCTTAAACAAAATCCCCAAATCCTTAGTGCTCCACACATTAGGGACCACAGTTTAGCTTTCAGGTAGGCAAACATGCATTACCTCAGTCACATCCTTCTCATACCCTTTGAGGGAACAAGTCTCCCTAACTGCTCATTTATTAAAGGAAATAACATCTAATTTGACCAAATTTGACCATCATTTGACCAAAAACCAAGAACATAAAATTGTATCAGATTAGATAATTTTCTAATTTTCCTTACCAATGGTACGTCATTAGAACTAGAGCCTCTAACACTCACCCTCAAAGTTCCATTTCCATCACACAGCCAAGAACTAAACTTCTAAGCATTTTTATATAAAATTGTTTGGATTTATCTCTCAGCATAATTTCCCAACTACTTTCTGCCTGGGACAGATCTTTGATCAGGTACATTCTGAAAGCATGTCAAAAGGTAAGGCTGCATTTTGTACACACTGGTACACTTCCTTTGCAGCACATATTCCTGTCTTCTTACAAAGTTCTAGTTTTTAGTTTTCTATCAATTGCAATATGGTAAAGCAAACCCAGCTCCTATCTCCTCTGCTCTCCCCTCCTTACCTTGGCCAATTCCCATCTCTCTATGAATCGCTCCTTCAGATACGGCACTGCTGTGATCAACGCATTGAAGGTGTGAACATCAGCTGGAAAACAGTATCACAGTATTCCAGCCTCATCATTACTGTAAAAGACCTTAAAGATCATCCAGTCCAACCTAAAGGTGAGATGATTCATTTTAACTGATAATTCTCTTCCACAGAAAATTGCTTGTTCAGAAAACATGGCTCAGTTTATGGCAAAGTCTCATGCAAACATGTTTCCAGTGAGCCAGCCACATGCCAGCTGCACTGAAATAGTCTGCATTCAGCTCCCATGATCTAGCTGAGGTCCGTACCCCTGCGCCAATCATCACTGCCACGAAACAAATACCGACATACTCAACATGGGTTTCTGCTACTTAAAAGACCGCAAGTCAAAACCAGGAGACACTTACCCTTGTGTCTTTCATTCAGCAAGTCTACGTACATGTCATAAGCTTTAGTAGCAGCCCCATGCTGCAAAACAGAGGAAAGAGACCCCAAAATAATTATTCTTTATGTGTGAGATTTCACAAGCTGGAAAGACTTTTTTGTCTTTCCACTGAAGGGTAACTTTACCTTCACCATCCCACGGATCATGGTGCAATAGGAGCGTGCATCCCTCTCTGGCATTATCTTAAATATTCTTTCAGCATTGTTATCCTCCCTAGAATCAATAAACAAGTGGACATTAACCAGTGAAAGATACCTTTAGGAAAAGGATTCAATGTGAAGAACAAATAACAGGCTGATATTCAGATTTAATACTTGTGTGATACTTTGAGCTATTCTACAGGTCAGTAGATTTCCATAATGATTTCATGACCAGCAAACACAGATGTATTTAACAACTAAATTTGCAAGAGTGGGCTACTAAAACCTGAAGTCTTTTACAACAGCAACACATGCGCACAACCCACCGAATGCAGAACAGTAGCTACATTTTCCATACCTCCATCTTGGGCCATACCGTGTACCTCTTTGAAATTGTCTCTTTGGGGCCTGCTGTTCTGAAGCGTCCACCTGGAGAGATTTTTTTGCAGAAATAAATTTCTGCAAGTTTGTAGCTATGGTTAAATATCAAACATCATCTTCTGGTAACAACACAGAAGTTCAGCAACAACTGCAATTCTATCAAAGGGTTTTTGATGGATTACATCAAAATCATCTATATAACAATGTTCAGAAATCAGTAACTAGATTAAGAACATTGTTTGTGTTGCACTACCAAGGCAAATTACTTGTATTTGCAGAGTTGGTGGGAATCATTACAACAAATACTCTAAATTTTCTCTACAAGTTCACTGAAATCTAGTTGTTATTGTATTATTATTGGAAGAAAATAAACCAGCTAGTTTTACACTAAGGGTACTAGGGCTGTACTTTGCAGTCAACTACAAAAACAAGGCTGTCAGCAAGAAAATTTTTTAAACACAGTTCAGCAAGACTAAGCCAAGACAGGGTTCCAGCTGTCAAGTTCAGCTTTAAGGGAACTACCTTTGCTAATAGGTCAGGCATAGGGTTGTTTTAACAGCCATATCTCTACAGAATATTGACTGTATCTGACCCACCTAAGACCATTTCCCAGACAGGTAGCAACAGTACAGAAGTCTTGATGTCACATTAATACACACATGGTATATATGAAAGAAATAAATAGAAACCAACAGGATTTTATACCCCTAGTTCTTCCAAATCCACTTTTTCTTCTTCTTCTTGTTTTTCCAGAGTAGATTCTGCATCTCCAAAGAAGCATAACAAGTCCAAAAGCCTGTTTGTAGTCTCCAGAGATACAGGGGTACCTACAAAACATGAGAAGGTACAAGAGTCGCAGAGAAAGTAAAGAACACACAGATGTATCAAACTTCTGAACACCTAGTTATCTACTTTGTTCTCCTACTTCCGCCATTTTCTAAGAAGTCAGTATAACTTGTGTGTTGACACTAATACTTCCACAGTAAGACATAAATCTTCTTTATAACCCTTTCAATAAAGAAGATTTATGTCCTAATGTCCAACCTTAACTTGCCCTGATGCAACTTGAGGCCATTTTCTCTTGACCCATCATTTGTTCCTTGTGAGGAGAGACCATTTACTGAGGACAGACTCACAAAAGGGGTAGTCAGCTGGTGTGTGATACAAATCCAGCACAGCAGTGAAGTGCTCAGCAGATACAGCTTATACTAACTAGTATGTCACCACACAAAGGCCTTAGTGGGCAAGACGGTGTCACTCAATCACATGACATCTGCCTGCAACAGGCCCTGCTCTACTGCATCACCAAGTCTTCCACTTTGGAGATAATTAAAACACTCAACATCACAATATCAGCTTCTTGATGAAAGACATCATTTTTCTCTGTATCACCAAGGAGATATGTCAGGCAAACAGTGAATAAGGAGGACCTAATAATTGTGGAGGATCACTTCACCAGGCCAGAAGCAGGTGTGAAAGGTAGCAAAGTAATAAAACTGTCTCCACAGCCCATGCCAACTACTCAAATATTTCTGCCACAGTTTAAGTAATGTTCCACCACAGGATCTGGCAAGTGATCACATACCTGCTTGTACAAGCTGATCAAACATGTCCACAGACTCCTTCACCCTTCTGAGGTGGATACGCTCTTTCAGAGCCTCCTCATTTACTCCTTCAAGCTGAGGCGTAAGAGTCTCTGGCATCAAGCACTAAAAGCAAAAAGTGCACATCAGACACAAGCTGGGACCCCAAACCATCACCAAAATACCTTATTCTTTACTCAGTACACTGCTTTGACCATATCCTCACTCTCCCATTCCAGGAACAGCAGTCCTTTTGGTGAAGAAGGATCACACAACCAGATCTGCCACTTTCATGCTAGTATTTAAACAAGTCTTTTCATGACAGGATGTCCTTAAGAAAAAATGCTCACTTTAAAAAATGTAACAGAAATACAGCACTGCTTTCATAGCTGTCTGCAGAACAGTTAACAAAATGATTCTTTGGTGTCAGTTTCAGCTCAGTCTGACAGCTGATTTTACCATCTGTCAAAAGCATAAACGTAAGAAAAGTGAAAAGCAAAAACCTTACTAGTACATTGGGCTCTGCAAAAGTCTTGTCAAAATACTGAGGAAAATGTTTAATAATATATTTTGCAGCATTTCTCCCAGACTCCTTCGACAATGAATACAGACGCTGTAAAGGAATGAGAGAAAACAAGATTGAGAAACACAACTGTCAGGCTGAGAGTGAGGAAAAACAATTTCTGAAACATTAAGCATTCTGATGGGATCAATTTAAACTCACACTTTCTTTTCAGCTCTCAGTACAATCACAGGCACAAGACAATACTTCGGATATACTGACAAACATAGTAGAATGTTTAAGAATGTCTGTTCTTTATATGAGGCTGTAATTTACGTTTTTGTTACCCAGCTGAGGGACAAAGATCTATGTCAGATGCATCTAAAACACCACACTACTACCTTCAGTTCAAAAGTATCTCTTTTATGGCACTGAGAGGTTCATTTCCCTGCCACTTCCAAGAGCATCACCTGATTCCTGTTCACTTCAAGTTCTAAAGTCAGACCCTCCTTTGCTGCTTCTTTTAAAGCTCATCAAATTTTACAGCTGCCTTCAGCCTTCTCAGTGACCACCTCTGGTGCGCAAAACAAGTTCTCTTGGAGCTGCATCACTTATTTGGGATGAAATATCTCAGCTCCCCATCTTCTCTAGTCACGCTCTAATTAACATCACACACAGCAGTTTCTTCTTGCCCTCATTTCCACATCTGCTTTCTCCTGCCTTAGCTTCATGCTCTTTAATCTTATGCAAAGTTAACACCAGGGGAACAGTTCTTCCCTCCTTCCTTTCTGTTACCTTCTTAACAGCACATCTTCCCTAAGCTTAAGTTACTAGAGCTGCTTCATGATACAACTGAAATTCCTGGGGCTTGGCTAGGACAGTAAACCAATAAACGCAGTCTACACAGCATCATACTCACAAGTGACTGTGTTTGTTTTAAATCTGCATTAAGTGTATGAATTAACTAAACTGTAGGCACAAAATCTCACCACTTGCAATATCAATGTCCATATCCAAGGCATGTAACCAGTTTTACAGGTTGAGTGCATCACCTAAAAAATTCCTGTTGGGAATTATATAAAGGACATAGAGAAACAAGAAACAAGCCAGCGAGTAAGTCGCTAACTTGCAGGAATTTTAACAGAGCTGTATCAGGTGGAAGATTCCTAGAGGGGCAGGAAGAAAACTTAGCAAGTGCAGGGTGGTCTTGCTCAGAGAAATTCTAGTCATCAGGCTTTTGGAAATACACTAAAGGTGAAAACATTTTCTTCTGCACTTGAAACTAGGCTCCAGTAAGGATGTCAAGCCAAAAAGAAGGGGTGGGATGCCATCAGGGACTTGAAAGCAAATACTTACAGAATTTGCTGCATTTCTTGGCATAAGGAAAGGGTCATCTTGAAACATATAATGAGCAGCAGTAGGATCCTGTGGAAAGGAGAACGCAGGATGGAAATCTTTACAATTATGTACGCAGGCATGCTGTAAGTACATTGCCTCATGGAAAGTAAGGCACAGGGAATGCTTTTATCATAGCCACCACCTCATACCCATTTTACAGAAGTGCCTCTTGTTCAAAAGGGTTTAGTGTCTTTGGAGATAGTTTAAAAAGCACTTCCATTACATAGACACACATAAGGTAACAGAGCAACACAAAACATGGAATCTGAATCATTTAGGTTGGAAAAGACCTTGAAGGTCAAAGTTCAACCATTAACCCAACACAACCAAGCCCACTACTAAACCATGTCCCTAATCACCAGATCTACCGTACTTTTAAACATGTCCACGGAAGATGAACATGACCAACAATAAGTAGCAAAGCTGGCAGAACCCCAACTCTAAGTCCTGGGGGTGCTGAGGGGACTTGCAGGATCATATTCAATTTCCAGAAGACAAACAGGATCAAAAAAAAGCACATCACAGTACTTAATAGTTACTGATTTGCAAGAGCAGACACTCGCAGATCTTTGCAAGTGTTGGTTTCTGGATTAATACTGGGAAGAGGCAATATGGACTGGGAAAGGAAATTGCTACTGATGTCAACAAAAGCTTTATCAAAGTATTAGAGCTTTCACTGGTAGCTGGAGCTCTGTCTTAGGAGGCTGTAAGCATACAGTAAAACATGTTAAGCAGAAGTGAAAACCCAATAAAACCAGATGCTGAAGTGTCACATTTCATATATGGCCAAAGCAGAAGACTGAATCTCCAAAGTACAAGGTTGATGGACAACCTGACCTATTTCAATGATCAATAGAACTACTTACCCTGTTTACAGTAGAAGCCAATGTTTTAAGAACTGCTAGCTTATCCCTAAACACAAATAAACTTTGATTAATACTCAATTGTAGAGTTTGAATGAACACATTACAGCGTAAGCAGAACAAGCATAGGACTATCCTGGACCACAAGGATTCCCAGTTCTAGGAAATGAAAAATTTACTGCACTTAGAAACAGGAGCAAAAAGATCAACAGAAAAAACAATCTGTTTTGGAACAACAACAGAAAAAAGAAAAGACTTTGAAAAGCTTTGAAAAATGTCTTCCAGATAAACAGATATTCCAGCAGTAAACACTCACCAGGTCTTCCTGCGGGGGAGCACAATTTCTTCTCGAGTAACTGTTAAAAATATTCAAATTGTTTTTAGAAACAAAATGTTTCTTTTCAAAAGAAAGTCCTGTTCTCATTACAAGTGATGATGTAACACTTATCTAACAAAGTACTAAATCAAGGATTTAAAAACCCGTATAATGTTGGCCACAATTTATTGCGAGAAAAGACTGCTGGGCAGCTTAAATGTCTTGTGTCAGTAAATATAACAACAAACCTATGTCAAAGAGATTGTACCCATTTACTCATTCAAGCTTCTTCTATCATCCTTATCCAGGATCTTCTTGCCTGAACTACAGCCTTTCCAAGTCCCTTGCTCTTCTTTTCCTATTCTTGGTCCAGAGTTTAAATTTTGCCATCTCTGTTCATTTGGCTTCTCCAGTTCAGCCTGCCTGAATACCACACCAAAGTGCCTTCTTAAGTTCCTCCTCCAACACTCTGACATTAGTTGCTACCACAACAAGGATCAATTTTCCCCAAAGAGCAAAAAAAAAAAGGACAATACCAAAAGAAGCAGCTATGTGTTGTCAGTAAAGCATCTTCGCAAATGCAGTCAAAATGGGAGCATTTAAGACCTGGTGGCTACAGCCCCCACCTCCAAGGTTTGCAGAGGCCTTCATCCCACTGCCTCTGTGCTGATGTTTCTATGAGCTGTTACTGGTGGGAACTTCGTTCCCATGTGCAGCATGGCTCCAAGCATCCCAGCTTACTCAGGAAACTTATAGCAGAAATACCTCAATCAGCACAGAGAAGGTGCAAGAATGTGAAGGATAACAGCAGGATCAATACGGAAAGTATCTTATTTTTGTTTAATTTCAAGGAGTAAGCAGACAGATCATGGAACTGGACAACTCAGTTCATGTTCCTGAAGCACAGAGCTGGGTTGGTAGTGAGGGTGGTCAGGTTAAGCCAGGAAATCTCTGCACAGTGATGGCAAACAGGAGCATTCACATCTGCCTTATCTGCTGACACACTATGTTGTTTAGACAGTAAAAAAATAAATGCAAAAAACCAGTATTTAAGACATCATACCTTCTGAATTGTCCAGAGTCTTCCCGAGAGCTGTACTATTAGAAGAGCACCTATAAACCAACCAGAGTTTTGACTTTACGGTACTCATTTTAAGACACTGCAAGTAGATAAAAGAAACCCTGTACTACAGACCAGAATTAAAACATTACAGTGGAAAAGTAACTGAAAACATCACTGTTACTAAGTGCAAATTACTGTAATAAATCTCACACCCTTAAAACATTGATCAAGAGACAGTAAGTTATACAATTTTCTGTGTACTACATAAGCATTGTAGCAGGGTTTTCTTGAGGAAATCATGGCTTTAAAAAGTTCTCACAGAGATGTTATTAACATGTATTCACACCTCTGTGCATTCATACCTCAATTGTATAATTCTGTATTACAGTCACATGCACTTACTTTACTACCTCAGAGGCAAACTGTATTTTGCCCAGAGTGCACCCAGTGGAGTGAGACCTTTTCACTTGAGGCATAACCTGAAGGCAACCCGCCCCGTCACAAGACCACAAAATGGCTGAGGATAGAAGGGATCGCTGGAGGTCATCCACTCCAACTCCCAGCTATAGAGCAGGATGACCTAGACCAAGTAACACAGGAACACGTCCATGCGGAAGCTAAATGTCTGCAGAGATGGCAACTCCACAACCTTTCTGGGTAGCCTGTTCCAGTGCTCTCTGTGCTCTGCCACACTCACTGTGAAAAACTTAATCTTTGTGTTTAGGTGTAACACTGCATGTTGGCTTAAGTTGGAGGCAATTTCAGAGATAACATGGCTTCAATCTCTGTGCCATGGGCAACAACATCTCTCACCAGACCAGGTTGCCCAGAGTCCCATCCAAGCTGGCCTTGAATACTTACAGGGAGAGAGCATTCACAACCTCACTAGGCAACCTGTTCCAGTGCCACAGCTCATTATTCATAGTGAGGACTCGCTTCTAAGCTCTAGTCTAAACCTCCCTTTTTTTTAGCTTGAAACCGTTCCTCCTTGCCCTATGCTCCCTGTGCAGAGGGAATCTTAAGCATCAGCCTGAAGATCTGCACGTAGGACACCTCAATGAACACAAAACAGCCAAATCATAAACAGGCACCAAACACAAAACCCTGTCCTGAGATAGGAGCGTGAGCAGGAGAGCTTGAAAATGTGGTCCTGGACATTGCCCTGGCAGAGGGACAGTTGCTTTAAAAGTTGCTTTCAAAAAGTCCCTTTACAGCCTTCCTGTAAGCCACTAGAAGGCTACTATAAGATTATCTGGGAGGCCTTCGTTCTCCAGGCTGAACAGCTCCAAATTTCTCAGCCTGTCATCGTGGCAGAGGTGCTCCAGTCACCCTCTGGACTCACTCCAATAGTTCCGTATCCTTGACGACTCCAGAATTCGATGCAGCAATTCAGGTGAGGTCTCACAAGAGCAAAGAGGGAGCATAACCTCCTCTGGTGACCCTTCTTTTGATATAGTCCGGAATATGGTTGGCCATCTGGGCTGCCCTCACATATTCTCCACTCATGGTGAGCTCCCAATCTACCAACACCGACTAGCAGGAGGTCTAACTCAATCCATTCACCACTCAGCATCCATCTGTGCTTGGGAATACCCCGACCCTGCACCGGGACTCATTGAATCTCACGTGTTTTGCACAGGTTTAGCTCTCAATCACGACATCACCGCTCTTCCGTGACATTCAGTCCTAGAAGTCACTTAACAGCCCACGTTCATTCGCGGGGAAGCTCCGAGCCTCAGACCTCACCAAAAACAGGGAAAAATCCAGACCTTACCCTCCGCTGCGGCCTCTAGTCTCACCGCGCCTGCGCGGCCTTTCCCGCCACCTCCCTCTACCACCGCGGGTTTCTTCACGGCGGCACAACCGGGACCTTCCTTCCCCTTCTGTTCCCTTTAATTGTCTTCCCTCCGGCCTTACCTGTAGCCACATCGGCTGCCCAGCGATACAGCCCGCAGCCACTGGCCTCCGCCGAGCCGCCGCGCCGCCATCTTGCCCCCGCGCCGTGACCGAACGGAAAGGAAGGCGGACAATACCACTGCCGGGGGGGGATTAAGGCGACCGCCCCTTTGCCTTCGCGGTACCGCCCTCCTCGTGCACACAAGCCTCTCCGTCCAGCGCGGCGCTGCGGTAGGAGGGGCTGGCCCCTAGCGCCGGTACCGCGTGGTGATTCCCTTGTTGCAGTGGAGGTGGCGGACGGATAGGACTCTGTCGTTCGCAATGAGGCCGCCGAAGGTGGTGCCGTGGAGACGGCTGGTCGGGGTCTCTTTCGGGATGTACACGGCCGAGGAGATCCGGTGAGAGTGGCGTCGGGCAGTGGATGGCCTCACCGTCCTCCACCTTATGTGGGGTGCTAAGGACTACAGCTCCCGGCTTGCCCTGTGGCAGGGCAGTGCAGGTCCCAGTCGGCTCTGGGCGCGATTCCTGCCGGGACTTGTAGTTTGGTTGGGCTGCGGCCCTCAGATGCCGCTGGCATGGCGCGGCGGATTCCCTGCGAGGAGATGTGGGGATAACGTATGGGGCGGCGGGAGGTTGTTCTGATCCTCTCAAAACAGTCGCTCTCTTGTCGGTGGTGGGGCCGGGGCAGGTGTGGTCTTTTCGATGCACTGCCATGGGCATAGGCGGCGGGGTGCACCTGCATTAGCTAATGGAGCTTTGCCTCTCTGGGGGTCCCTCCCTGAGGGGATGTGTTGGCTTCTCCGCATCCCTGCGCTACTGGGGACTCCCAGAGCCTGTGAGAAGTTCTGTGTTGGTAAGATTGGGCTCATTCCTTGCTGAACACACTCCGGAAAACATGGCCTGGGATCTGAGCCTGAGTATCCAGCACAGAAGAGACATCGCTGGTTTCATCAAGGGGAAGATGCCGATATTTTAGCACCAGCTTAAGTATTGTTAATCAGACATCTTAGTTGCACAGGGGGTTTTTTATGCTTTTTATACTACGCTTATCTCAGAATCACTGCATCTGTGCCGTTGGAAGAGGCCTTTAAGATCAAGTCCAACCTTTGACCCAGCACTGCCAGGTCACTATGTCCCTCAGCACATCTACATGTCCTTTAAATAAATGAAGGGATGGTGACTCCACTAACTGCCCTAGGCAGCCTATTCCAGTGTCTAATGACCCTTTCAATCTCCTCAAATTCTGGGGAGCTGTCAGCATTTCTTTAGTGTTGGTGTGATGTTAGCACTATATAGTTGAGGACATATAGTTGTTGTCGTCAAGGAGGTAAGGCTGTTGTGGTCTAGGTGTTTTCATTGTTTTTATACCTCCCCTGTTGCTTGAGAGGATGCACAGACAAAATTTTCTTACTTGTGGTATGGATGACTGTCCTCAGACAATGAAGTTGATGATACAGCTGTGCTCACTGTATGCAAAAGTACCCTCAAAAACACATTTTCATTAATAAAAACAATCATATACATACTAAATATCAGTGTTAGTTGTGCCATGTATGTTGTGTCACTGTTCACCGCCACTGATTTTTCTTCTTTTCTTTAAACTTAGGAAACTGAGTGTAAAACCCATAACAAATCCTCAGTATTTGGATAATATGGGGAATCCAGCCATTAATGGACTGTATGACTTGGCTTTGGGACCTCCAGACTCCAAAGAAGTGTGTGCAACCTGCATGCAGAACTTCAGCAACTGCCCTGGGCATTTTGGTCATATTGAGCTGCCTCTGACTGTCTACAACCCTCTGTTCTTTGATGTATGTATGCTCAGTTATTAGCTTGCTGGTGAAGTGAGCGGTGGTGCTAATGCAGTTTTAGTATTTCTGAATAGCAAATGTGCTGAGATTTCTAAGTTTAAGTGTATTAACAGCAAATGTAGTGGAAGTTGTTTGTGGTGTCACGGAGGCTCAACACAGACTCCTTGGACTTTTGCAAAATGCTCACTTTGCTGTAATTTACTTTGTGTAGAACTGATGAATGAAACGAGGAAAGTTGATCACTATATTGTATGACCAACTGTAAGGTCTTGTGTTTCAATAAATGGATAGCATAGTAAAAATTACTATTTTTTTCCTTTAAACAGCTACTACAAACTTACATGCCTGCTTTTATCCTGAGATCATCAGGTGCTTTCTGGACATTCAGGGTTTGTTTTTGCTCCAGATTACTGGATTGTACATTCTGTCTAGCAGGTCCTCTTATTCCAGAGTAATTTATTATAGCAGCCTGGATCAATGTGTACAGAACCCAACAGCCAACAAGTAATTTGCTGAGTGCTGTAACATGTGTGCTGAGTAAATGCAAGAATATAGCTTTATAAGTGGGTTGTAGCTGGGAGTTGAAAAATGCTAAAATTCACCATTCTTTTAAATTAATTTTTAGAGCTATAGAGATGATGTCTTGAATCTGGAAGCACACGTCTGCTTCTTATACCTTTACAGCTGTTGTGTTTACATTATATGTGGGATACGTAACATGTTACGGAGATTGGGCTTGGAGTGCATCTTTTGGGACAGGTGTCATAAGCTTGTTTTGAAAGCTATTGGTGATGGTCAGACTGCACATCCTAAATGCTACACATGGTTCTTATTTTATAGGATCTCTTTTAAATATTAAAGGATTGCTGGATTTAAGGGTAGGATTTGTCTTAGATGCATAATCTGACTGTAGTTTTCAGCCCATTCTGAAGAGTCGAGCTGTTTGCAGAGGATTCATTTAGCCTATGACAGCAAACTAAGCTGGGCTAATTTTCCTTCTGAGGTGCCAATAGCTTTATTAACAGTAGCTGGCTCCTGCATAGGCTGTTAATTGAGACTAAAAACAACACTTGGAGATGTCTGAAGTTAGATGAGGTTCATCCCACTTCTATTCTTGTCCCAGCTTTCAAGTAAAATACTTGTATTTGACCAAGGAATAAAATTGTAAGTAGTCATTGCGAGCCATCACCCCACAGGTGCTGTGCTCAAGACTGGTATTTTCCCAAAGCTTGATGAGAATGTAGTTCTATAAAGGATGTTGGGGGAACTGACAGTACTTGTCATCAGAGCATTTCATTGTAGGAGTAGAGTGTGGCTACCATGTTGTCCTTTACAGGACAGGCTTCTATAAGCTGTAATCACAGTGCTGTATAAGAACAGCTTTGGTCCCAGAGTTGCTGCGTCTCCGTGTAGATAGCCTACCTTGTCATGTGGTGGATATTGTAAGTAGCACTTTGTATAGGTTCAAACAAATCTTGCTTGATGCCCAAGCTAGTAAATGTATCAGAATACTGTTTTTCCTTTTCCAGAAACTGTACCTTCTTATTCGAGGTTCTTGTTTAAATTGTCACATGCTGACATGTACTCGAGCTGTGGTTCACCTGTTGCTATGTCAGCTGAAGGTTTTGGAGAAAGGGTTGCTTCATGCTGTACATGATCTTGAAGTCATCCTGAACAAGGCAAGTATTGTGTATTTTCCTGTTCCTTCTTGAGACAGTAGTCCTGTAACTATTGAGCTATTCTGTTTCTTTTAGTTTTTAGAGCAATGTGCAGATGCAACGGGTTCAGAAATCGAAGAAGAGTTAAATCGCCATGTTCAGGAAATATTACAAAGTTATCAAGTAAAAGATGAATGTTCAAATGTAAGTATAATCACTGCTTCCCTATGATCCCAGGTTTTCTCCTCTTAAAATAGTAATGTGCAGAAGAAATCTGCCTTTGACTGTGTAGACTCTAGATTTTATCTCAGAATACTGAATCTTGTTATATTTAAAAGGCTTTCAGGGTGAAATGTCTGAAATTAAGCTTTAAATGATTTTACTGCCTGCTAGTATAACCATTGTGTTTCTGGAAAATAACACTTCGGGTAGGGAAACGTTTTCATGGTGTAAATGTAGTGTCATAGAATCATAGAATCATTAGGGATTGGAAGGGACTTCGAAAGATCATCTAGTCCAATCACCCTGCCACAGCAGGACCACCTAGACCGAGTCGCACAGGAACACATCCAGGCAGGTCTTGAACGTCTCCAGAGATGGAGCCTCCACGGCCTCCCTGGACAGCCTGTTCCAATGCTCCATTACCCTCACTGTGAAGAAGTTTCTTCTGATATTTATATGGAACCTCCTCTGTTCCAGCTTGCACCCATTGCCCCTTGTCCTTTCACCAGATGACACTGAGAAGAGCCTGGCCCCATCCTCCTGACACCCATCCCTCACATGTTTATAAACATTCATGAGGTCACCCCTCAGCCTTCTCTTCTCCAAGCTAAAGAGGATGCTCTGTGAGACTGTGTCAAATGCCTTACTGAAGACTGCTCTGCCATTATCTGTCCACCTGGTTATGCCCTCATAAAAAGGCTGTCAGGTTGGTCAAGCATGACATCCCCTTGGTGAAGCCATACTGACTTTCCCTAATGACCCTCTTGCCCCTGATTTGCCTGGAGACAGCACCCAGAACAAATTGTTCCATCACCTTTCCTGGGATGGAGGTGAGGCTGGACAGTCTATAGTTACCTGGGTACTCTCTTCTTGCCCTTCTTGAAGATTGGAGTGACATTTGCTAGCTTCCAGTCTCTAGGCACCTCTCCTGATTCCCATGACTTAGAAAAGATGACTGAGAGTGGCTTAGCAATGACTTCTGCCATCTCCCTTAGCACATGTGGGTGCATCCCATCAGGCCCCATGGATTTATGTACATTCAGTTTGCTCAACACACCCCTAACCCAGTCCTCAACAACCAAGGCAGGCTCATCTTTTGCCTCAACTTCCTCTGGAGCCTCAGCAGTCTGGGCTCTGATATCAGGACAGCTTCCAGAAGTACAGACAGAGGCAAAGAAAGTGTTCCGTATGTCTGCTTTCTCTGTATCCTCTGTCTTCAGGGCACCCAGCTCATTCAGCAGGGGTCCCACGTTGCCTCTAGGTTTAGTTTTAGTTGCAATCTATTTGAAGAAGCCCTAACCCTTGACCTATCTTGCAAGGTTTGTAAAAATATACTGCTTGTCAGTACATTAGCTGCAGATGTTGATAATTCTCTGTATGATGAACCAATTGCTTTGAACTGCAGAACATTTTTTGAGACCTCATACATCCAGCAAATGTGCAGAATTGTGTACAGTGAAGTTTTTAGGAAAAGTTAGGTAATTACATTCTCATTTCCAAAATACAGATTAATGTACATTGTTAAAGGAAATGGTTAGTGAAGAAGATACTGAAAGTTCTGACATTTTAGAGCATGTTTTGGTCATCAGCAATTTAATTCCTTAATATCTTGTTTTAAAACTAAGTAAATCAGTCTCATGCCTTCTTAAATTACCATTAGAGAAAAACTTTAAAATTCAGTGCTGACTTGAAAAATATTTATGAAATAAATTGAAATGGTGAGCATTGAGTGGTGAATGATCACAGCAGTTACGGTAAGACGGAAGAACCCTAGAGATCAGATCAAGGCATGAATTAAAACAATACAAAGGTGTAGGCATTGATACTAATAATGCTGGTGTTGACACTTAACATTAGTTATGTTGCGTTTAATAAATTCTTCATAACAAATGTTTTATTTTTATTATGTTCCTGATTTTTATGTCTCTTGTTTTTCCATTATCAGGTAAAAAATGTATGCGACTGTAGAAATAAACTGATAGCACAGTTCTGGAAAGCACATATGACTTCAAAGAAATGCTCAAACTGCAAGTAAGGTTAACTACATGAGGCAGTAAATACTTGATGTGAAGTGACATAGTGAGCATTTCTGTTAATTTATGTTTGCCTTTTTCTTGGCTTTATTTTGTTTCCTCTAAGATCTAGAAGATCACTAGTGAGAAAAGAGCACAACAGCAAGCTGACAGTGACCTACCCTTCTACAGTATACTACAAGTCAGGAGAGAAGGACATTCAGGATGAGTCAATAGGTAACATATTTGTCTTGTACTCAAATGTCTGCAGTTATGTTGCTGTATCTAAGATGCATAGATTACTAGCAGTGACTGTGCTTTTCTATCTCTTTTATAAAAGGTGTAGATGAACCAGTAAGCACAGCAATAGGGGAGTATGTGACTCCATGAAACTTCTCTATCATAGAACCATAGAATTGTATAGGTTGGATAATATTTCGTTTTAATATCATCGAATCCAGCTGTTAATTCAGCGCTGCCATGTCACTACTAAAGCATGTCCCTAAGCTCCAGGTCTGCACAACTTTTAAACACATCCAAGGATGGTGATTCAATCTCCTTCCTGTTCCAAGGTCTGATGACACTTTCAGTAGAGAAGTTTTTCCTAATGTCTGACTTAAACTTTCCATGGTACAACTTGAGGACATTTTCTCTTGTCCTGTCACTCATTACTTGTGAGAAGAGACAAACACGCACCTCTCTACAACCTCCTTTGTGAACTTTCTAAGCCTTTGCATCTTTGAGTGTAAGTGCATCAGGAGAAGTACAAAAGCATAGTCTGTGTCAACTGTGATGTGGTTTTGGGATGCTTTTGTTTTTGGTGGGTAGATTACTTTCTGCTAGATTTTTAAAGTAGAGACCAGATTAAAAAAATAACTAGGAGGAAGGTGACCACCTCAGAAACAAAATGGTGTAATCCTAACTCTTAAAGAATTTGGTCTCAAAGAGGAAAAGACAACAAGAAAGTAGGTGAGAATTTTCCAGACTTGATTAACCCAGTGTTTGAATGGCTTCAAACTTTTTTCCTCTTATTGTTATCCTTAATCCTTTACACAGCCAGGTAGAATTGAAGTGGATATGTGTGTGAGTTAATTAACTGTTAGAAAAGATATATGCGGAGAGCTCATTCTGTTTGCAGGGCAGTGGTTGAAATACTAGAGTGACTCTCAGGACTTGTGGCTGTAGAAGCACTATGTCAGTGCTGCATTTTGAAATGAAAGGCTCAGATCTCTGCTTTAACATCCTAACCATAACACACTCAACAAAGACGAGAAACTGTGCATGTCCCAGTGTTACTGCTTTCAAGTGACAATTGATATCACTCCATTAAATTGTGGGTTACTAAAGGGTCTTTATTTGAACTCCTTCAGGCTTGTCGAACGTATGGGAATGTTTTTTATTATTATACTGAAAAACAAAAACAGTTGTTTTGCAAGGTCATATGTGCTGCCAGATTCAGATTATTGTGTTTTACCACAGGAAACTTCAAAACAAGCAATATTCAGGGTTGCTGTACAAGTAGGACATATTTTCCTGTCAGTGTTCAAAGGCCAAGAATTACTTACAGTACAGTGAAGTGTTGAGTCTTCTGAAGTAGGATGGGCTATAAAGTTAAGTACATTCAGAGTAGCCTGTGTAACTCGCTCAGGGTATTGAATCATTGACTATTTGTAAACTGGGTATCGATGCCTTTGTGTTTAAGGGCTGGAGAGGTTTTGTCTGCAAGCAATGGGGAACTGAAGGTTTGATGTGGAAAACTGTGCTTCTGGACCTTAGCTAAAACTAGAGTAGAACACTGTCTGTGTGGAAGGTGGTGGAAGAATTGCATTTTGTTGATTCATGTACTCTCGTTTCCCTGGGACACAAGGAGCTGACACCTAAAATCACTGGGTTGTTTTTTTTTTTATTTTGAAAAGATCTTTCTGCTTTTTGGTAGCAAAACCTCGTGTTTTCATTCTCACTGCAATACGAAGTACAGCTAGCCCAAGCTCTCAACATTACAATGTAGATTGATCTGGGTATTTCATGGGAACCTTGATCTCATTCATGGGAACCTGGTGATACTTCAGTCCCTCTTCTACATTCCCCAGCTGCAGGTGAACTCTGCGTTTGTGTTTTTGCCAGTGGATGAGATCATTTGAAGGACCATTAATCAAATATAGTATACACTTCAGATGTTAGAGTTACGTTTTGTTGTGGTTACTTGCACTGATGCCCATTAGTCACAGAACTGACTTAATTTTTCCATATTGGGAAGGATCCTAGTTCAGTTAATTTCAAGTCCCCAAAGCAAACATGTTAATGACATTTTAATGCAGATGTCAGCCAGTATTTTTTGTGTGTATTTCCATTCCTTCTTTGGCCTGGAAACATTTACTGTAAGGGAAGAAAAACCCTACAAACTTTCAAAGTAATATCTTGTGATTTTTTTTTTAAATCATTTTTAGATTTTTATTTATTTTTTCTTTTTCAGCTATTGATGAAAGCCATTTGGGGAAGAGAGGATACCTGACACCAATGACTGCCAAGGAATACATCATGGCTCTCTGGAAGAATGAAGGTGATGGTTGTTAAGAGCAGCATTACTTTGTTTTTGGTGTCATTGAGTCGACTCAATTTGCAAACAGTCTGCAAATGTTCTTTGTGAACAACTTGTCAAATCCTTGTCTTGTACCTTAAGAGCTTCTGGCCTTGAGACAGATTTTGTGGCAGAAGGTCTGGTATCTCATGCATGCAGAGATCCACATTCAATAAGTAGTTTAAATAAACTTCGATTGTGGCTCCTCACAAATCACGATTGTTGTTTGCAAAGCGCTGAATGTTCATGTGGTGTTGCAGCACAGTTTCATTGGTTAAAGACTGGAAGTGTATTTAGTAGCCTCTTCTTTTGTGTTCCCACTACTTTAAGTCTATCTTGCAGTTCCCATGAAAAACCAAAATGGTTTTGTAGCTGTAAACTGTTTCTTCCTGCTGTTCTGCTTTTTTCTTTTGAAATACTCTGTATTTCTGTTTATAGTTGTTGCAAAAATATCACGTGTGTGACCAAAAAGAAAAACAGCAATTCTTTCTAAAGTGTACTAAAATGTTTTTTTTTGTAAACAAACTTGTTGGTATGTGACTTAACAGATTCTTTGGACTTGATGGACTGATTGCATCTAGGGGTGGGTTTTGATTACAAAACCATAGTGGTGATAATAAGTATTATCTTTTCTGTTGTGTCTTTTTAGGTTTCTTCTTGCGTTATCTCTTCTCTGCAGTGGATTCCCATGAGAGTTCGGGATTCAGTCCAGACATGTTTTTCTTAGATCTACTTGTGGTCCCACCGTCAAGGTAAAATTTCCCCCAAGACGCTTTTGTAGAAATCATGGGGTTTGTTACAAACATGTTGCAGGAGTTGGAGATGCAGACATCTGTAGTGCAGTGTGAAACTGTTAAAAAGTTAATAAAAATCATAGTGAGTAATGGTAAGTTTTATTACAACTTCAGATATTTGTTAAAGTTCTGAAATAGTAATTATGAAAGAAATACACTAGTATTTGAGATTGATACTGAATATTATTATATAGTTCTGGTAGAATTTCTTGTTAAGGAATCATTCTTTTATGTCTGTCCTAGTATAATACAGGAATTTTTAAATACTCAGTTTATAGGGATTATTTTTCATGCATTAAATACTTAACTTAGAATGCTTAAGTCTTATCATGCTACTGTTTGGTGGCTTTAATCTTCTGAAGTAATTTTGCTCTGCTATAGGTATCGTCCTGTGAATCGTGTTGGAGACCGACTCTTTACAAATGGGCAGACCGTGAACTTGCAAGCTGTCATGAAAGATGCCAAAATAATACGGAAGCTCTTGCTTTTCATGGCAAAAGAGCAATGTCAGCCAATAAAAATTACAGAAGAAGCGATCCAAACAGTAAGAGTTGCTGATTATCTTGTTCCTTTTTTTTTTTTTTTTGGTATATGGGTCAAGTTCAAGCAGGCTCTGATTTAAACTGCTCCAACAAGAGTTTGCTTGGGCTGTTGGAGGTGTTTTCAATACCTTTTGGGTTTATTGCCTTTTTTTCTCATGCCTCTTTTCACTCACCCACCTGGTTCAAAGGGAAAAACGTCCTACATAGACTTCTTTAGCAGTGGTTCTTGTGTTAGATTGCTGTGAGTCATAACAGGACTGTAGAATGAAATACTTACAGCATTAACAGTTTACAATAAAACTTTTCCAGTGATGCTGGAAATTGAATGAAAAGTAGTGGGAGGAGAAAAGCTGTTTTCTAAGCTTAGTTCAGCTAACTGATTGTGGTTATTTTTGACCATTCATGTCTAAATAGAAATGTAATTCACAAGTAACAGTAATTAGTAACAGTGCTTGATTGCTACCTGAGCGGTTCATGTGGTCATGTAGTGATAAATAATAATGTATAGCACCGTGTCTCATTTCAAACTTGTTCATGAATTGTTTTTTTGAGGGCTCTTTCATACTGGACTTAGTTTCAGCCAAGCTTGATTTCCACATTAAGTGTAAAACATTTGGAAAACTTTTAGTTACTCAGAATGTAGCCACTAGGTGGAGATACGTTCTTAAAACGTTTGAGATAACAGACAGTTAATATGTTCAGTTGAAAAGAAAGTGATGTAGGTGATGAAAGCTCTTGGGTTTTTATTATTTGTATGTAAGAATAGGACTTCTTGGTAACACAGTGATTAGTGTCATGGGCTGACTAACTAGTAGCATCTAATTTGGAAAGATGATTCGCCATCAGTTTTAAAAATCCCACTGTGGGGTTTGTGGTGTTTGGAGACCTCCCAGTCAAGGCAGTTTCTGAAGCTTGACAGCAGACCTGTCTGAGGCACCAGGTTGTAATAATTGGAAAGTTTTTTAATTTGTTAATGTTTTTGGTTTTTAAAAAAATAGTGCTTTTAATGAAGTACAAAATAGTAACTGATGTTTCGTTTGCTGTTGAATACTGTAATTTCATCCTAGTTAAATAGAAAATATTGTTAAGCCCAGGTTTCTAAAGTGTGTTTCTGCAGGAGACAGTAGAGAATGATGAGCCTCTGGACCGTTCTTTCTTGGCAACAATTCCAGGACAGACCATTGCAGATAAGCTGTACAATGCTTGGATTCGTCTTCAGAGTCATGTCAACATTGTGTTTGATAGTGATATGGACAAACTAATAACAGAAAAATACCCTGGAATTCGTCAGGTGGGTAGCAGAGAGAATCCTAGAGACTATGGACTTTGAGTGTCACAGTGAAAGCAAGAGAATTTGATGGAATAAGAAATAAGTGAAGTATTTGTGGTTAGTTTGTGTTCATTTTCATGGGACTTGTCACTGTAATACATGGAAAATCTGTCTGAAGTTGCATGTTTTCACATTTTAGTCATTAACTTCTGTTTTCAAAGCTATTAGAGAAAAAGGAAGGACTTTTCCGCAAGCACATGATGGGAAAACGTGTGGATTTTGCTGCTCGCTCTGTCATTTGCCCTGATATGTACATTGGGACCAATGAGATCGGCATTCCTATGGTAAGAGTGAACAACATTCTGGGTTAGCTGGGGACTGAAAAACACTGTAACACTTTTAGCAACACAACGAGCAGTTTAAAATATATAGATTCCTTGACTCACCTGGAAGTTTTCCTGCCCAGTATGGCATAGGTGTGTGTTACTACTCTGTGTTAATAGCGAAGGAGCATTAAAGATCAGGAAATTCTGTCACACAGAATACTGTGTATATAAAAGAGGAAAAAAGATCTATGTGTTTCCTGGGATTATGAATTGGTGCAAAAGTTATAAGTAGATCCTGTTTGTCCTGTGGTCTTTGTAACAGCTTTTTAGAAGAGGCTGTAATTCGCCAACTTCATTCATCCTTAATGATTTTTAGCTACACAGCGGTGACGCCAAGCTTTTCCTTATGTAATTTCTCTGATTGCGTATTTTCAAGTAGTGGATGTTGGGATAATGTGGTTTTTCTCTGTTGTTTGAAGAATCTAAAATCCTTTCTTTTTTATAATTGTTAATAGTGTTTTTCCTTTTCAGCTTTCTTGGAAAAGACATTGTTTCTCTCATGGTAGGGGACTTTAAAACAGAAATGTATTTGGCATGATGTATCAAAGAGTTGTGTTTACATTGTATGAGTTGTTAACATTTGATGTTGTTTTGTCAGTAACTTAGTAGTGTTTTAAGCCAAAGTTGAAAATCTTGTTACTTTTTGCCTCTTTGCCCTCCTGCCTAGGTATTTGCTACCAAACTGACTTACCCTCAGCCAGTCACTCCCTGGAATGTCAAGGAGCTGAGGCAGGCTGTCATAAATGGCCCAAAGGTTCACCCTGGAGCCTCCATGGTCATTAATGAAGATGGATCTCGTACAGTGTTGAGTGCGACCAGCCTGACCCAGAGGGAAGCCATAGCTAAGCAGCTCCTCACTCCTTCTTCAGGTGCACCTCAGTCAGGACTGAAGATTGTGAGTATGACAGAAGGGTTGTTGGAGCCCTCCTACACCTCTGGTGTGGTTTTATTTTCAAATAATACTACTACTGTCCTTGTTAGTGATCCCAATGGTCCCTCTCACAAAGACTTCCAGGGCAGGGTTATCTTGACTTTCAGTAGGTGACTGAGAAAAAGCTGGAGGAGTTGTGGTAAATAAAACTTAATTCTTTTCAAAATCAAAACCCCATTCTTCCACCCTGAATTTTACTCTTAGCATGCAGTGCATGGTGTTCATTTCTTTGTTTTGTAGCTGACTTTTCTTGGTAAGTATTAGCAGTATGGAAGATAAAATATTGTGTTCACTTTATGTTTTTATGTTCCCATGCTTTCTCAGCCTTCTCAGCAAATTCTTCTTTTAACTCACATTTTGAATTATTAACTAAGTTCTGTGTGTTAGGAGCTCGATTTTAGTGGTACTCCTGCAACTGAAGTTCAGTAGAGTAGTTACAACACCAGGAGCCGATGCAGTGTTTTTTAGACGTGGGGTGTACAAAGGATTCTCCATTCTGTGTCAGCTGTGCTGGTAGTGGCACCACTAGACCACAGGAAGAGTGGTTTGTGTTTTAGTGCTGACTCTTGTAACCTGGGATATTCCCATAACCATCTCATTTTACAGATGACAAAACAAGAAACAGCCACACTGATACCATCTGTTTGGACAGCCATTAACATCTGTGAAATGCTTGGTGCTTGTATCAGTTGTTTCTTCGAGCTGCTAGAGGATTTGAGTTCTCTGTGCTACAGAATAATTAATCTTTGAAACTTCTTAATAAGCTTATCTCCATCCTTTGCAAGAGTTAACCTTATTTTTAGCAGCTGGGCAGAAGTTCTGGTAATGAATAGTCTTTTCATAATGTCTGCTGTGTATTTTCACATCTTTAGCCATGTAATCATTCAGGTTGGAAAAGACCTTTAAGATCCTCCAACCATTAACCCAGCTGTCCTAAGCCAACCACTAAACCATATGCCAAGTTCTGGATCTAGATGTCTTTTAGCAGAGCCTTGGGAGAGACTTAATATTTAAGACTATTTCTGTGATTTCAGGTCTCTGATCTTTTAGAGTCTGTCTCAGAGGTGAACAGAACAGAATTTAGACTGTACAAAGAGCTCCCATCATATTCACATTGATAATTATTTAAATGAATACATGGGCGTTATTGACAGAGAAATTAAAATGAGACTGATCTGAGAGAATCTGTTTTAGATAAGAATGTGCTGTATTCAAACGTGAAATTATAATTTAGAGATCCCAGGCCTCTGCTTTGGTACTGGGTCATATTACCTTATTCTAGGATGGCTGGTGCTGGCTGTGTGGCAACATTGATTCAGGACTTTGGATGGACTTTGGATAAATAGTTTATTTTCTCATTTATGAATAGCGTAATTGTCTTTTTCTTTCAGTCTTTGTTCTCTCTATTGCCAAGGGAGAGGGCAGCTTGGAAGAGTGTGGCTTGCATGCTGTTAACTTGGTTTATCAGTGTGGTTTGTGGGTTAATGGAGGATGGTGCAACCTTTAGAGTGTGGTTTGTGGGAGAGCAGAGAGTGTTGAGAGACAAGTAGTCTTAAACTTTGCACAGAACATTAATACTAGAAATTAAATGTTTTGGTTCTGTATCTGTTTTGAGACACAGTTTATTCAGAGACACACACAGAAATACCTTCATAAAATGGCTTAGGTTGAAAAGGACCATAGCCATCTAGTTCCAATCTCCCTGCCATGGGAACAGTTCTCATAGATGAGGTTGCCCAGAGCCCCATGCAGCCTGGCCTTCAACCAAAATTCTCTTGCAGGTATGTCGACACATTAAAAATGGAGATGTCCTTCTACTGAACCGCCAGCCCACTCTTCATAGACCATCCATTCAAGCTCACCGGGCCCGAATCCTGCCAGGAGAAAAAGTGCTGAGGCTTCACTATGCCAACTGCAAAGCTTATAATGCTGATTTTGATGGTGATGAAATGAATGCCCATTTTCCACAGAGCGAGCTGGGTAGAGCAGAAGCCTATACCTTAGCCTTTACTGATGAACAGTATCTGGTTCCAAAGGTAAGTAAAACTTTATTCCTTTGAGAAATCAGTCTGATTTTTATTTGTCTGATTTTGATTTTTGAACTTGTCTAATATTAAATAAAATGGTTTTTTTGTTTTGCTGGGGTTGTAAAAAATGTATTTGAGAAATTTATTCCTGGTTTCTGTTTCTGTTCTGTCTTTTCTTGTGGCTCTTTTCATCTACAAACGGCTTAGTACATCCAAACAATCTTGTTACTTGTAACACCAGTGACTAGAAGACATTTAGTAGAGAGTTATCTCATGGCTATTGATTCTTTACAAATGACTAGTGCTTGTATATAATAAAATCTATAGTGTATATTTTATATATATAATTTTACATACTACATGTATTTTATATTCCATATATATATTATATATACATACATATATATATTAAAAATTATTTGTATATATGCTACATAACTTCCGGAGCTGCTAGGACATTGCTTACTAACTCCACTCCAACCCCCTTTCTTGTTCTCTCTTTAGGATGGGAAGCCACTTCCTGGCCTGATCCAGGATCACATGATTTCTGGAGTCAGCATGACAATCCGGGGCTGCTTTTTCACCAGAGAACAATACATGGAGCTTATTTACCGAGGATTAACAGATAAAACAGGAAGAATTAAAGTCTTTCCTCCTGCCATTATGAAACCACAGCAGTTATGGACAGGAAAGCAGGTAGCCTATGATTTATAGGGTCAAGCTGGTGGTTCCAAATTAAGCAGTACAATGATGTTAAAACCAGTTGCTGAAGAACCAGATCCCATCATCTAATCAAAGCAGATCTTGGTGTTACTGAGCTCTGAGAGTTGTCTTCCTGTGAAAACGATAGGATGACAATAATGCTTTTACCTGCTGCTTTGAACAGTGTTGCAGAGAAAGAATTTATTGATTGTACTAAAGTAAATTAGGCTGCTCAGTGCTTTCAAAACTCTAAACTTAAAGACTGTACATAAATGCGCTGGTATTTGCCTTTTTGGCTGATATAAGATCTGGGGAGGCCAAATGAGTGCTCTGTTTTCTACTGCTTAAGACAGTTTAACATTCAGCTCAAGCATTATGTGTCATAATGATGGGAATTATTGTTTTTCCTGTAAAACCCAACGGACAACTAGGTGGTCTTTTTAAATGCACGTATATACCAAATTATTGGAAAAATCCTTGATGCCATATGTTTCTGAATAATTTTGTGTTTTGGCTCATTGATCTTTCAGAGGCTAGAGTAGGAAAAGTACATTCTTGTCTTGTAGTCTTCAGATTTCCAAGCCTTCAAAGCTTTTATCAGTGGAAAAAACATGTATGGGATGTTGCTTTTCTCCTCAGTGACAAATTCTTTATATTGAGAAAGGAGTACAGGAAATAACTAACTCCTGACACTCTTCCTGCTTTATAGGTTGTTTCTACATTGTTGATAAACATCATTCCAGAAAAACATGTCCCATTGAATTTGACTGGGAAAGCTAAGATTGGTGGAAGAGCCTGGGTAAAGGGACCTGCAAACAGATTTATGAATCTTGATTCAATGTGTGAATCTCAGGTATGCTGTGGGAGCAGCCTGGATACTGGGCTGTGTTGTAATAAAATTGTGCGTATAGTAGAGAAATGGGAAGGGAAGCAGGTGGATGACAATGTTAATAGATACTCAGCAACAGTTTGTCTGGTTTTGTTAGACCATGTGTCTTTGAAGTTTGATTTTATAGGTGGAAAAATCCAGATGGTGTTATAGGTTTTATTTCCACTGTAGATGCTGGAAGTATAGATACTCTGTCCATATTTAACTGTTTAATTTTATGTGGGATTTTAAAACCTGTTCATGTAGGTCATGCTGTAAGGCCTGTAGAGATCATATATAAGAAAAAAACATTGTTTTCCTGAATATCCATGGTTTATTTTCAGGTTATTATTAGAGACGGGGAATTACTGTGTGGAGTCCTGGACAAAGCTCACTTTGGCAGCTCTGCTTATGGCCTGGTCCACTGCTGCTATGAAATCTATGGGGGTAAAACCAGTGGGAAAGTTCTAACATGTCTAGGACGTCTCTTTACTGCTTATCTGCAGCTATACAGAGGATTTACAATGGGTGAGTAACACAAGGACTAATTCACGAGTGCTGTGTATTACAGCACCTCCTCAGATGTATATCAGACGTTTTTGGGCATAACACATTCAGAAAGTGTTGTGAATAACATTTTGCAAGGTTGTCCTTGAGTGGGATAGCTTTTGACAGCCTGGTTTTTTATTCTTTCTATTCTGGTTGGGGCCTAGCTGGCCTTCTAAGCATAAAGAGAAAGTATAACCTTGTATATGTCCATTAAATTTTCTCTTCTGCCCTGCCTAGTCAAAGTGTACAGAGAAGTAATGTCTTATATTGAAATAATATTTAGATCAAAACCTGTGAATCTTTGTTACTTTTACTTCTCTGGAAAAGCATTGTTGTATAGAAACCATGGCAACTGATAAAGTTTGAGGAGTGAGTTAATGAACATATCTCAAAAAATTGCAAGTCTTTTGCTAAGTGTTTCAGTTTCATTACAACTTCACAAACTCATGCAAAAATGCACTTGGCACACAACAAAAACTTAACCCTTACGGTATTCTCTCTTTGTGATAGTTGAAATACTTCAAATTACCATGTAAAGCTTTACAAGATGTTTTTATACTAACTAAATAATTACAGTATCTGCCAGTGGGGGGGTTTAAATTGGCTTCTATCTGAAGGCACAATATTATCAAACTGGTAGACAGACAACAGTATTGAGGAGCCAACAGACTGCTGTGAGGAAAGGAAAAGGGAGAGATGTGCTAAAGTGGTGAAGGTGATTACTTGACTGTGATATACATGTCTCGAGAGAGGGTGCAAAAAGCTAGTTTTGATAAGATAATGAGCATGGGATTACTTTGTAGTTAAAATATCAGAAAAAGGTAAGTGAGACTGGAGCAGGAATCTGGGATTTGGTGAAGATGAGATGATTCAGAACTGAGCAAAATGAGGCTTTGAGATGAGATGAATAAGGTACAGGAGAAGGAGATAAATTAGAAGACACATGGCGGGACAAAGAGAGGTCTGGACAGACGGAGTTGAAACAGATGGACATGTGCCTGGCATGTAGGTTCATACAAACACGTACAACATGCTAGTAAAGCGCCCCACTTATCCCCCTACAACTGCTGTTGTACACACTTAACCAGGGAGGGACCACTGGAGGGAGTCTAACAGCTCCCTGCCTACAGTAACTACTGCCAGATGGATTGTCTCCAGTCAAGTTGTGAACATGTCCAGGGATGATGAATGTATAAATTCTCTTTCCCTGTGCCAGCATTCGATCATATAAGTGATCAAAATATCTTTCCTCTTGAAGAAAATGTTGTCTCCTTGTATCTTTAAAGGATAAACACACTGATCTTTCAGCCTCTTTTCATTCATTATGTGTTGCATCATTTTGGTGGCCATTTTAGTGACTTTTGCAGGACTCCTTATGGACAGGTAACATGAGTTGAGGTTCCAATCTTTCATTTGTTCTAAACTATCATTCTCCTGGTCTTGTCTTCATAAGGGTCTGTATTTTTAGTTTACCTTTTTAAAAAAGCCAGGAAATTACAGATTCTGCAAAGTTCAGCTTATAGGAACTTTGGAGTGGGTGGAAGAGGAAGAAGAGGTTTTATGTGGCCTAAAGCACATCTGTTTGTGCAAGTGCACCAGTTAAGATGTATAGACAGTGTTGAATTTATGACTTCTTAAGTTAAGGAATTGATTTTTGGTTAGCTTAGTTGAGGTTTTATGGGGTTTTCTGACAGTCTATACCTTTGCCTCAAGAAACTTCTCAATTTTTTCTATTCATGTTGAACTTCAGTTAACCTGTCTAACAATTATATCCTTAAATGTGACTTCCTTTTGCAAGTCTTTGCTCTCAAAATCCCTGATACCAAATGTGGTTCCTTCATGACTCTTTCTCAGTTTTGATGATCAAGTGCCCTTTCTCTCCTCCTTAACAGGGATTGAAGATATTTTGGTAAAATCTAAAGCAGATCACAAAAGACAAAAAATAATTGAAAAGTCAAGACATGGAGGTATTGAAGTAAGTCTGTCTGGCAGAATATTTTTTTTCTCCTCAGAATGAAAAAAATTTGAAATCTTGCCATGTTTAATCATGTTTTCTTAGCACCAAAAAACCCTGTGTTTTACTTTCAGGCTGTTAGAGCTGCTCTTAATTTGCCAGAAACGGCATCAAGTGAGGAAGTCCAAGGGAAGTGGCAGGATGCCCATCTCTGCAAAGACCAGAGGGATTTCAACATGGTTGATATGAAATTCAAGGAGGAAGTAAACAATTACAACAATGAGGTTAACAAGGTTGGCATCGAGGCATCTGTGTATACTAATCTTGTTTGGAGACTTTCTTATTAAGTTAATGTCCATGAAGGGTGCCTGACTTTTCTGGAGGCTGAAGCTTTTCTTTACTCCCCAGCACAATGCTTCACATACAGTCTCACTACCTCAGCCTTATCCTCACAGAATGAGAAGATGGCTTAATAGAGAACACTTTCTTAAAGCCTTCAATGATAATTGCTTGGGTTTATTATTGTATTAACAATGGTTTGGTTTTGTTCCCTTCACTCCACCACAACTCTTTAGGTTTGTATGCCCCTTGGTCTCTACAGGAGCTTTCCAGAGAACAATTTGCAATTGATGGTACAGTCTGGAGCCAAAGGATCCACTGTAAATACAATGCAGGTAATGACTGCTGGAATACTTGGTTGTGGTTTGCCCTCATGTGTAAGCTGTTGAAGCTCTTGTGTGGATAACTAATACCAAAGCAAGACTTACAGTTCAGACTTCGGGAGTGCTTTGGCATGGAAAAAATTTAGAATATAATAAAGAACTCAGTGGGTGATAGAGAAGAGTAAGTGTTTATTATAACCTTCTATTTTTTGAATGATTTTGCAGTATGTTAGGATTTATAGAAACAGCAGACATTCTTTTTAGAAAGAATGCTGCAGGTCATAGACACAAACCTACCAGAGGAGAAAAAACTTGTTCTCGTCTCTGTTGGAGACTGACCCCTCTGTTTCCTCCTACCACTACTGCATAGGAACAACTAAATCTTACCTTGGTTTTGGTAGACATGGTAACTGTGGCTTTTAATTTTGCTTTCTGCAACACAAACAGGAAGCAAGAAACACTGCCTAAAAAGTCTGTCTAAAATTGTCACTGTGATAAGACAGAATGGCCAAAGCTCAAGCGAGAGACAGGGGCTTGTTTTCAGTTTTATTCTATTTTTAGTGCAATACTGAGAGGTTGTGAGGGGAATGTAGGCACCTAAAAATATTCACAACAATTCTAGTTTTATACCTCTATGTATTAAAACAAACATGCAGAATGAGACTGGAAATGTTGAGGATGAGTCAGGGCTGGAATACTTGGAAAGACCAGATGATATATGCATGCCCATTAGTACAAGAACACATCAATATTAAGTTGATAATATTTAGTGAACATTAAAGTCATTTTTACTAGATTTTTTAAGAAAAAAATATGAAACTTAAGTGCGCAAAAAGTTGGATGGAAAAGAGATGTTTCCTTACTTTTCTGTCCCCACTTAGATTTCCTGTTTGCTGGGCCAGATTGAGCTGGAAGGCCGAAGACCCCCACTGATGGCATCTGGCAAATCACTACCATGTTTCCAGCCTTACGATTTTTCCCCTAGCTCAGGAGGATTTGTGACTGGCAGATTTCTCACTGGGATCAAACCTTCTGTAAGTTTAATACTTCTTGTGCTTATGCTGAAGTTTATTTAAGTCTTGGTATTTTGTCTGTGATAAATTGCCTTATTTCACTCTACTTTCATATGTAACTTCTGCAGAAGGGCATAAACTGCTGTTGTCTTGCTGTACTACTCAGCAGAATGATCATAGTACTGTGCTTATGTTTAGGAATTCTTCTTTCACTGCATGGCTGGCAGGGAAGGTCTTGTGGATACAGCTGTCAAAACCAGCCGTTCTGGGTACCTACAAAGGTAAGAGGCTTGTTTTAGAATTTGAGCCTTTAAAAGGTCTTTGCATTTTGGGTATTTTTGTTCAGATTTTTGGTAGAGTACTGTAGACTAAAGAAACCCCCATATTGCTTAAATTAACTTGAGTGTACTGGCTTTTTAGAAAAATGTTTACTGGCTTGAGTGTTGAGTGTTTGTTCTAAGGGTGAGGATTAGATCAAGTGGAACTTTATAACTTCTAATTTATTCCTGGCACATCAGCAGCAGCAGTTTTTCCTTTTGGGGAAATTCCTTTCCTTGTATTAGTAAAGATGTACAAAGCCTCTAGTTACTCTTGGCCATTATACATGGCCCTTGCCTTTAATCAAGCAGTACTTCCAATTTACAGAGGAATATAGAACTTCTGAATTGCTTCAGAATGTAGTGAGAGAGTCTGAAGGAGGGTTGCTGTCTTCTTTCAGCTAAATGTTTAAGAGTGACAGAAAAAAGAGAGACTAATGTGCTATTTCATTTGAACTCAGTTCAGTCTGAGAGAACTGGAAAGAGCAGCATGCGGAAATGTTTGCCATGTCATTACGCATTTTAAGTGGTGTCAGGCCTGTATGAGTTTTGGCTTCCAGGATTCCTGGTCAGCCCTGAAGTGCACTTGAGATATTAATGAAAACAGTATTTTTCATGTTAAAGTGACATCATCCTTGACACTCTGTAACCTCTTAACAGCATTTTTTCTCTCTTTTTTTTTTTTCTTTTCCCTCTGGAACAGGTGTATCATAAAACATTTGGAAGGACTGGTGGTTCAGTATGACCTGACTGTAAGAGATAGTGATGGCAGTGTGGTACAGTTTCTGTATGGAGAAGATGGCCTTGATATCCCTAAAACTCAATTCTTACAACCTGAGCAGTTTCCTTTCATTGCAGAGAACTATGAGGTAGAACATTGAATCTTAAGATTTCATATGGGATGAAAGGAGACTGAAATGCAGAGTTACCGTATCTGTTAGGGATCCGATGGCGTAGATGTTTCTCTCAGTCTAACCTAATTTTTATTTGCCAACATATTCAAAATACGTACATTGATATTAATCCTATGCCTTGTTTTAAACTCTCAATTACAACACAGTATCACTGGCTTTCCCTGTTCTTGTCTATTTTAACTCTGCACTTGGGATTCAGCACAGATGGCTTTACTCCTCAGTCTGTCAAGTTTGGCTAACTTCTTTTTACCAGTGTGATCACTGCTTATTAAAGAATGGCATGAGCCATATGGAGATGTAAGGAGTTTTTTCTCAGCTGTCTTGAAAAACAATTTTGAAAATTATTTTCTGGGAGCTGAATGTTTTGAGTGGCAGCAGAAGATTGTTTTGGTTTACTTTGCTTTTTCTGCTTTTTCTGCTACAGTGACCCTTACATATAACATTCTTACAGGTAATCCAGAAGACAAACCATCTGGATGAAGCTTTAACAAGGATGGAGTCTCACCAAGCTAACCAGCAGTTCAAAGCCATCAAAAAGTGGCGAGCCAGGCACCAAGGATTGGTGCAAAGAGAAGGAGGTTTTCTGCTGTTTTCCCAAAAGAAAATGGCAAGTGTAAAAGCACAGATTCCAGGAGGAGATATCAAAAATGGAAGAGATCCTGCTACCTTACAGGTAACGCAGATGCAGCTAAATTGATTGAGCCCTTTAAAAAAGTTGCAGAATTCAGTGAATTTTTTAATTGCTTTTTATGTCCCAAAATGTTTCACAGTCCACTCATACAAGTTACCTTTCGAAGGAAGTTTATTGAAGTCTGTGGGCTCTAGTGCTAGGATAGAGGCCAAAATCTGAGGTGGAACTGGTTTAGAAATAAGCCTGTGTTAGTGGGTGGGTTTGGAGGGGATTTGTTTTGTATTTGCTGGTGGATTGTTTTAGTTTTTTAATTCTCTTGGATGAATAGATACCTGCTCACTGGATGAGAGCCTGTTTAAATAAGATCAGAGGGCTGATCCAGCCCTGCCTGGTGTTTCAATAAGTACTCTTGCTGAAGCATCTTATACATTAGGGCACTAATCGACGTACTGTGGCTTCCAATAAAATTTGTGCATATGGACACAGAATGCAAACAGATGCCACTTCACAGTGTTACTTTCACAAGTAATGTACCCTGGTAGAACACAGACAATTAACATTGAACTTCAAGTTGAAGATGTTGAGGTAGGCATCTCTGAGCTTCTCTGCAAATGTAGCGTTTGCTGAAGAACAGCAATAAAACGTATCGATATGCATAAGATGCCAGCTCTGTGTAAGGTCCCTCATGGACTATTTGGCTTGAATGTTGACAGGTGAAAAATTTGTGCCAAATTTGTCACACAAGGTGGTAGTCAGCTAGAAGTAAAGATTTGTGTGCATGCACCCTTAAGTTTTTCACAGAGTTTTTCCTCCTTTGTTATTGCTTGATTTCTTGTGAAAGCAGAGTCACTTAGTTTTGGTTTTACTGTAAATAAATCAGTCTGCTCAAAAATCTCCTCTCTTACTTTCAGTTATTGAATATGTGGTATGAACTAGATGAGAAGAAACGAAGAAAGTACCTGAAAAAGACAAATAAGTGTCCTGACCCAAGTCTTGGTGTTTGGCGTCCAGATACTTACTTTGCATCTGTTTCAGAGACGTTTGAAAACGAAGTTGAAGATTATATCAACAAATGGGAATCTGAGAACAGGCGGAGTTACGCGTACCCAGCACTTTCTTCTGATAGGTAGCAGCTTCTTTGGCTTTTCTTCTTTGCCCTGAGCCAAACCCCAAAATCCTTATTTCTGAACTGAATTTGCAAGAGATGAAAAGCGTTTTTATAAAGTTCTTGTTTTGTTATGACCTTTGTGAAACTAGATGGTGGGTTCCAGAATGGTTCCTGAAAGCCAAGTGTGCAGTGAAGATGTTCTCCACTGCAGAAAAAAAGGCAAAAGGGTTCTGAGACAGAAATTAGCAGGGCTCATTTAGAGACCTTCAAACTAGATTTGAAGAAGACCAGGAGGTCTCCCACCTTCCTAGCTTGCTTACTAAAATGCCTGTACACCAATGTACACAGCATGATGAATAAGCACGAGTTAGAAGTCTCTGTTCGGTCAGGAGATTATGATCTGGTGGCAATTATGGAGACCTGGTGGGACAACTCATATGACTGGAATGTGCGCATGGACAGCTATGTCCTTTTCAGGAGAGAGGCCAGCAAGGCAAGGTGGTGAAGTTGCTCTTTACATGAGAGAGCAGCTAGAATGTACTGAGTTTTGTTTAGGGACAAATGAAGAGCAAGTTTAGAGTTTGTGGGTGTGGATTAAGCAACAGGCTGGCTTGAGTGGTACTCTTACTGGTATCTATTATAGGCCTTCTGGTCAGGACAGGGAAGTTGATGAAGCCTTCTTCAGGCAGCTGACAGCAGCCTTGAAGTTACAGGTCCTTGTTGTCATGGGGGATTTGAACTACCCTGTTACATGCTGGAAGACCTACTCTGCCAGCCATGCAGAGTCCAGGAGGTTCCTCCAGTGCATTGATGATAACTTTCTGATGCAGATGGTGGATGAGCCCCCTAGGAGAGGAACACTGCTGGGTCTTCTTCTCAGTAACAAGGAGGGTCTGGTTGAAGCAGTGAAGGTTGAGGGCAGCCTTAGTTGCAGCCTCATCTACATCCTTGGAAAAGTGGTGGAACAATTTAACTACTTGTCCTTGGTGCTGTCTGCAGTCGTATCAAGGACAAGAGGGTCATTAGGGAGTCAGCACAGCTTCAGTAAAGGGAAGTCATGCTTGACCAACCTGATAGCCTTTTATGAGGGCATAAACAGATGGAGAGATGATGGCAAAGCAGTGGATGTGCTGTATCGTGACTTCAGTAAAGCATTTCACACAGTCTCTTCCCAGCATCCTTACAGCTGAACTGAAGGAGCGTGGTCTAGATGATCAGGTAGTGAGGTGGATTTGGAACTGGCTGCAGGATAGAAGCCAGAGAGCAGTGGTCAATGGGACAGAGTCTGGTTTGAGGCCTGTATCTAGTGGAGTACTCCAGGAGTTGGTACTGGGACCAGTACTATTCAATATATTCATCAACGACTTGGATAAGGGTTTAGAGTACACTGTCGACAGGTTTGCTGATGACACAAAGCTGGGAGGAGTGGCTGACACCCCAGAGGGCTGTGCTGCCATTCAGCAGGGCCTAGACAGGCTGGAGAGTTGGGCAGGGAGGAATTTAATGAAGTACTACAAGGGGAAGTGTAGAGTCTTGCATCTGGGCAAGAGCAACCCCAGGTACCAGTATAGGTTGGGGACTGACCTGTTGGAGAGCAGCATAGGCTCCAGCAATGTGCCTTTGTGGCCAAGAAGGCCAGTGGCATCCTGGGGTGGATTAGGAGTGTGGCTAGCAGATTGAGAGAGGTTTTCCTCCCTCTCTACTCTGCCCTGGTGAGACCACATCAGGAATACTGTGTGTAGTTCTGGGCCCCTCAGGTCAGAAGGACAGAACTGCTTGATAGAGTCCAGCATGGAGCCACAAAGATGATGAAGAGAGTGGAACATCTGCCTTATGAGGAAAAGCTGAAGAAGTTGGGTATCCTCAGCTTGGAATAAAGTAAACCGAGGAGTGACCTCATTAATGTTTATAAATATGTAAAGGGCAGGTGTCAGGAGGATGGATGTCTTGGTGTCATCCAATGATAGGATAAGGAGTAATGTGTGTAAGCTGGAACATAGGAGGTTCCGTGCCAATATGAGAAGTAACAACTTCTGCTGAGGGTGACAGAGCACTGGAACAGGTTGCCCAGGGAGATTGTGGAATCTCCTTCTCTGGAGATATTTAAAACGGTGTGGACATGTACTTGTGTGACTTGATCTAGGTGATTCTGCTCTGGCAGGGGGATTGGACTAGATGATCTTTCGAGATCCCTTCCAATCACTAACACTGTGTGATTTTCTGATTCTGTTCTGGTTATCTATTTCTTCTTTCTGTGCTGGTGGTGCTTTGGTAGAGGCTTTACGTAATAATGGCAACATATTGCTGTCCTCTGCTTATAAAATACTACTGCACAGTAACACTTAAAAGCCAGAATATAGTCTTGCCACGCTTTGAAGTTAGCAAGGTATTTAAAATGAGAAAGTGGGAGTAAATGGACTCTTTTGACATTCTGGAAATTAGCAGCTAAACTGAAATACGGTTTGGCTAACGCCCCAGATCTGTGTTAATGGGCTGTGTTTGTCAGATCAGATTGGGATAGGCAATTTCTGGAGCATATTTATCCATCAGCTACAAGGATATTGTCTGAAAGAGGTAACTTGATCTGAGCAATGTTTCTGTGTCTTCTGAGTTCTTTTATCTTGTACTGCACTGAGCTAAACCACTCATTTCCTGTGTTCAGATTAAAGGATTTGTTATATTTGAAGTGGCAGCGATCTCTTTGTGACCCAGGCGAAGCTGTGGGTCTTCTTGCAGCTCAGAGTATTGGGGAGCCTTCCACACAGATGACTCTGAACACCTTCCACTTCGCTGGCAGAGGTGAAATGAACGTCACATTGGGTATTCCAAGGTGAGAAAACTGTTCTTAGTAGTCTTTTGACTACTAAGAGCCAAAAATGACTCTTCCCCCACTAACTTTTAAAACAATTCCTTTCACACAAAGAATGTCACTGCAGCTACATATCTGACATATTTATTATCACCTATGTAGGAAGAGCCCTGAGTTACAGCAACCAGGTTAAACCTGGCTCCTGTTTGGTGACAGTAACTGTATCAGCACTCACCTGTCTCACCAGCTTGTTCTGAAAAACTCAGTGCTGCTACTAGCCTTGTGCATAGATGTTTGATGCCTTAAGTGGGAGATGATTGTGTTTCTTCAGAGAAGCAGGGTAGGAGATGTATGAGAAAAAGTATATTCTGCATGTGTAGGAAACAGCCTGCATTAGTTCTCTTCTTGGAACAATTCATTATCATTTCTAGGCTTTTCCTGTAATTGGGGTGATAATCTAATTGAGGTGGGGCAGATACTGTTGTGCCTTTCCTGATGAGGAACCAGGAAACTGAAAAGGAGCAGTGCAACAGTAACCACAACTCTTGATGCCTGTGGCTTTGATAGAACTGGCAGTTGCTGCATGCTGCTTAATTAAATGAGCTGGGTTTTATTTGATTGTGTAGTGCTTTTATCACTTAATTTGAAAGATCATTCTTTATTTAAAGGTTACGGGAAATATTGATGGTGGCTAGTGCAAATATTAAGACACCAACCATGAGTGTTCCTGTGTTCAATACCAAGAAGGCTCTCAAGAAGGTGAAACAGCTTAAGAAATGGCTCACAAGAGTGTGCTTAGCTGAGGTGAGCCTCCTGTTTTTGTCAGTCTCTAGAATTTGGGTTGTCTTTGAGACAAGCTAACCTGGCACAGTAAAGACCTTTCTGTTTGTCCTCCACCCCATCCTAATCTCATGTAATTGGATGTACTCAACAGAAGCAAAATATGTGGCTCTGTGGAGACTCAATATGCTGAAGTCTGATGTGTTCTGTGCTCTTGCCATTCTTAGGAGTGTGCACTCTTCCTTGTGCCATTTTGCATGCCCTGTTCTCTGTCTTTTAAGGTGGAAGCAGAAAAGATAAAGTGAATAACTCAGCATTGTGCTAAAATACTGTTGTGCTCAATGACCATGGGTCAGTAAAATGAAGCTCTTGGCCCATGTGAGGGCTGCTGAGGTGGAAGATGAGACTGATTTCCCAGAATTGTCTAAGCTGCAAGTTGTTGAAGCCAAACAAAGTGCAATATATTAGAGTCCTTTTGCCCAGCAGCTGCCATAAAATCTCCAGAGCATTTTGGACTCCTATGGGAAAGCATTTGAATTGGAGCAAGTAAATGAAGTAGCTTCACCAAAGGAGTCATGTTTCTGCTTGGGGCTTTTGTAGGTCCTACAGAAAGTTGAGATAGAGGAATCCCTGCGTCTGAAGTGTAAAGAGAACAAACATCGTCTCTACAAAATCAAATTCCATTTCTTGCCACATGAATTTTATGGAGAGGAGAAGTGTGTGAAGCCCGGGGAGATCTTGCACTTCATGGAAACAAGGTGAGTTTGTTTTCACATGCTTTAATATTTGCTATTCTTGTGCCTGTACATGGGCCCTAAGGGTCACTGCATGCTGTTTATTAGTGCTGCTACTGCTTTCAGAGCAACAGCTTCCTGCAGATGTGCTTGCAGAAACATGTACACAGTTGCTTTTTATGTCTTGAATAAAAGATCCATGGCATGGTGACAGTTCAGGATTGTGTCAAGACAGATCTTTTTGTGTTACAAATGTACTTGGAGGAGAGCCATACAAGCAACATTGTCATTCCTTATCTTTGGATGTTTAAACACGTACTGCCAGCAAAAATGTTTGAATACATCAGTTATCCTTTGGTGCACTCACTGAACTGCACTAAACCTTGATTTAAAAAAAATATGAAAAAAAAATCAGAAAAGGCTTTTTCCCTCCCTTTTTTTTTCCTTGTGTTCTTCCCCATGCCTGGCCAGACTGGTGTATTTAAAAGTAGAACATTTAATAATAGAAGTCTATTGAAAGCTATTTTTTGTTTTGAAAAAGACTTCATTGATTTCTTCCTCCTTCAGGCCACATGAGTTCAAGCTGAGTTACTTTATGTAGCAGTTTCACTCACTGTTTTAAAAAAGAGAAGTGCTGTAGTAAACCATCTTTTCTGAAGGTCAATTTTATGGGCAGAATTCATTTGCAGATAAACTTACAATTTTAAGCTTTTGATTCATGGTTACATCTGTGATTGTAAGAGAGATGATACCAACCTTTTAATTCCTAAAGCAATGAAAAGGGATGAGATAATAAATTATTTGCCTTATGCTAGAAGTACTTTTGCACCCACTAGTATGTCCTGTCATGAGGTAACTGGCTTCTTCAACAAAATTAGTTAATTTTTTGACAAGTTGAAATTGACTGCAGTAGTGCTGAGCTTTGACACACTCTGTTCCTTCCTTCAGGTTCTTCAGAATTTTCCTGGAGGCAATTAAACGAAAGAGTGCAAAAATGGAGTCTTTTACTGAAGTCAGTGCTCGGAAGGCAACTCAGAAAGACTTAGATGGTGACCAAGATAAGGTACAGAAAAGCATCACCTGGGAGATGCCTCTCTTCCTTTACCTCTGTTTGAGAACCAGCGTTTGGAAAAGCATAGTGTGTTTCAGTGTGAACATGAAGTGTGTGAATACTAAATACTTCTTAAATATTTTAAATGCTGGAACTGTCTTCATGTTCTCATAAAACTAACGAAGAAATCAAAATTACTCTGTATTAAATCCTAATTACTTAGGATTGTACTCTGAAAATGCCATTTATTTTGGCTCTGGTGAGGTAAAAGTGACTCTCCCTTGGCTCCCAGATTGCTGTGCTCGTGTAGCAGTGGTTGTCAACACTTTGGGGAAAATCCTTTTTTCTTTATTTTTTTCTGCCACTCCTCACCCACCAAGGACTGTCGTATGAATAGGCTGATAGCTTATCTGTCTTGTAGACAATCTTGTTCAAGTTATCATGACTGTAAGTCCATGATTTCTTTGTAGTAGGAGCTTATAGAAATGAGTTCGTTCACAAACATAGGAAACTGAACAAGGGATTGTTAAATTCCAGATGTTTGGCTAATGCACCTTCATGCAGTTGATGTTTCCTAGCAAGTTGCCTGATTCTCTGGTCTTTCATGGGTTTCTAGACACTGAATAATCAAGACACTCCAGCAGAGGAAGAAGAGAACATTGTTGATGCAGAAGCTGATGAAGGGGATGGTGATGCTACAGAAGCAAAACAGAGGAAGAACCAGGAAGAAGAGGTAGTGATATCATAAGTACTTACCACTGCACTTCAATTCTTGATTTCTTCTGCCTCAGTTTGAGTTGGGAGGAAAGATTCCACTGAAACAAAGTGCTGAAAAAATCCAAAACCCACCTGAAAAGAAATGGGAACATCTCTGCTTTATGCTGATTGATCAGTTTTGATTTTGATGGGGAAGAAGATGTGTACTGAGACTTGTGATGACCTTGATTATGGCTGACCTTTAAGAGTAATACAGAACCATGCCAGGCAAGGAGCAGCATTTTCTGAAGCCTTGTTCTTCAGACACTGGGTAGCTGTGTCTGGTAATCAGGTTGTCTGGGGTTTATTTCTTGCTAGCTTCCTGCCATTAATTGTTTTCAGAAGTTTACTGTGATTCTTGATAGATGCATGTTTCTTGCTAGACTGTAATTACTGCTTTAAAGACAGGTTGCTGTGATTGCAGCAAGAGGGTGGACTACTTCAAAATCCTGAGGTTGGATTATAGGAAGAACAGTTTTTGGTAGGAGAAAACTAAACTCTGTTACAGTATCAGCAACCTGTAGCATCCTGGACTGTACTGAGTAATGGCAGGATTACAAAAAATTAGAGACTGAATGACTCTGTTGTATTATTTTCTTTACACCAGAATTGCATTTTCATTGTGTCATAGGCAAGATACTTGTAAGTCAGCTGTCAAGATTATTCCTGAGTTAAACTGTTCATGGTATTATTTATTTTGCTGCATGCTCTGGCTCAGATAAATATACCATTATTTCTCTGCAGGTTGATTATGAAAGTGAAGAAGAGAATGGAGAAGAAAACGTTGGTGAGAATCTGGAAGATGAGGGCTCTGAATCAGATAAAGAAGAGAAGGCTCCTTGTGCTGAAGATGATCAGAATGAAGCAGATGGTGATGAATCACAACATCTTCTCTTTATGTCTCAGACTAAAAAAGAGAAGGGTCAATCACGTCAGTCAGCAGACTTGCGAGTAAATGCTGTTCTGAACAGCCACCCGTCAATACAGGATTATACATTTGACACTGAAAAAGAACTTTGGTGTGAGGTAAGGGGGTGCTGCCTGGAAACATCTGTGTGGTGTTGTGCAGTGATTGCATGGAGGTCCAAATGGATCTTTTGAGTGCAGTGCTGCTGTTTTGTCTCAGCAATTCTATGTCAGCACAGGGAAGTGGCAGTTCGGCTGTACTTCTTGATGGAAATTTTAGTCTTTTTTAGCTTTCAGAATGCCTGATGAAACTCCTTTTTTGAAACTCCTTTTTCAAAGCAAGTTTTTAAACAGGCTATTATATTTTAATCTTTAAATATATGATGTATCACTGATCACTTGATGAATAAAAGTGAGGTAACTGGACTGCAGAAAATTTCTAAATATCTTAAAAACAAACAAAGCCCCCAACAAACGTATACCCTACTACACCCATTTCCCCCAAATAAAAACCCCAAGCAGTGTAAGTTCAGAGAGCTTTAAAGCAGTGTGGATAAATGATCCTGGGGCAAGAATATACTAGCATCATAATTCCAGTCATCTAATTGCCTGAAAATAAGTGAGCTGGTAATTGAGTCTGATGTTCAGGCTTCCTTACAGAACAACACTACATTGATTTTTGTTTTCCCTCTTAGGTTTCATTTGCACTTCCACTGATGAAGGTTTACTTCGACCTGTCCTCCCTGCTTGTCTCTCTTGCACGAAGTACAGTCATTCATGAAGTGAAGGGCATCACGCGGTGCTTGTTGAATGAAAGTACCAATAAGCAAGGAGAGAAGGAACTCGTTCTACATACCGAAGGGATAAACTTTACAGAGCTGTTTAGATATTCTGATGTATGTTTTCAATTTATAATCCTGAACTCGAACCATCTTTTGTGTTCTGGTGGATGATGGATGCCATTTAAATTTAGCAAGAGTGATGTGTAGCCTTTCCAGCTCTTAAACACTTTTCCTACTCCTTTTTACCCCTGGATACGTTCAGAGCTCAGCAGAGCCTTTTCTCAAGGGCCACTTGCAAATCTGTTTTTGTGCATCAGCCCAGTGTCTAATGACAGATAATTTCACACCATGCTTCTAACTGTCTCTCTGAATGTTACTTGAGGGAGTTCTTCCATCTAAATGAATTGCAGTACTTGGAGATGAATAGTTGTGCTGTGCCATCTAGCCCATAACTCTACAAATACAGGATTGTTTGAAGCTACATCTTTTCTGCTGCTTTTGCTAAAGGTTTGGCTGGCTGAGACAGACTAGGCTCTGCATTTTGTTGCTTGGAAGACTTTAATGTGTTCCTCTGTTGCTTGGGATGGTTTGTTAGTTTGCTTTTTCTAATTTCACATCATTGTTTCCTGTGGTGAGTTTTGAATCTTATTCGTGTATATCATGCTGTGATCACTTACTCAGACATAAATCCCCAGAATTTTGTCTGTATTTGGCTTTGAGCTGCTGCCTAGTTGTTCTGTGACTGTTAGTGCTGTTTAAGATGATGAAAAATGGAGACAAAAGCTATCTTATGTTCCCTAAAGTATTTGGAAACCGCGTATTCACTGTCCTAATTTGTATCTGTGGGGTTTTTTTTGTTTCAGATTTTGGACCTGAACAGACTTTATTCCAATGATATTCATGCCATGGCTAGGAATTATGGAATTGAGTCTGCCCTCCGGGTGATTATAAAGGAAATAAAAGATGTGTTTGCTGTATATGGTAAGATTTCTCTCTAGTTTTAAAGATAGTCATTATCAAGAAGATGATAAATCCCAACCATTCTGCTGACCAAGCTATGGTTTTGTATGATCTTTTCCTTTATGTGTGTATTTTTAAGTTGCACCTTGTCATCCTTTTAATGATTATAGTCCTTCTGTGAAATCTTCATTAGTTAATTGTTAGGTTCCATTTATCAGTAGAAAATTCTCTAGACAAAGTTGAATTTATCACGCCTTCACAGAGCTTTTCTGTCCTGGCTTATTTATTTTTTGCAGGCTAGAAGCTCCTGATGAATTATGTACTGATGTGTGAGGCAGCTAATGTTAGGCTGGTATAGTGACCTTGAAAATGGAATTAATCTCACCTTACTTTAGCTGTTTAATGATGGGAGTCTCAGCTCCTCTTATGGTCGAGTTTTCATATCTTTCCTCAGATAGCTGCCACTGCATTCTTCAAGTGTTGTTCTCTGTACCTAGATGATTCAGAGCACCCAGGCAAGTAGCTTATGGATAGTGCCCAACTTCACAGGCTGCTGAAGCAAGACATGCTGAATTTGCCTTAAGTGAGCTGAGTCTTGCTTATGAATTACACTATTGAAAAGAGGAAAGATTAATACAGTGGGAATTTTAGCAACCAGCTATATTAAACAGATTTGCCAGCTGGCAGCCCAGAATGCCCTGACCTTCAAGTTATTCAAGAGCTGCTAGGTAAATATTGACAGAGCTGTTATTGATCCCTGCTTATACTGACTCCACAAGTGTTATTTCAAAATAAGTGCCATTTCCTTTAGCCTGAACAGGGTTTTCTGTGGGTGCCTAATGCTATGCACAGAAAGGACCAAAACCTTTCCAACTCAGGTGCTTGGGTAGCACAGGGTGCCAGGTGAGGGAGAAGAGCTCTATCCCATCACACAGTGGGGGATGCAAGATCCTCTTTTGTGTAAACAAAGACCATGCAGACATTCCTTTCTTGATGTCAGGAAACTGCCGCCTGGCAGCATTCTTGGCATTTTAGTCTCCCTGGAGAGAGATTGTTTTATATTATAGTGAGGGCAGCTTCTCTTGGATATTTGAGGGGAGCAGTTAAGCCAGCTCTGCACGAAGAGGAGCAAATGCCAGCGGAATGTTAATAGAGATGTTCTCCATACTGATTAGATTCAGGAGGCTTAATTTAGGCCTGAGTGATTTATTAAAAACAACAAAACCTTAGCCCTTGAATGCTCTGGTGATTGCTCTTTCTTGTGTTCCTAGGAATTGTGGTAGACCCTAGGCACCTTTCACTTGTGGCAGATTACATGTGTTTTGAAGGAGTCTATAAACCACTGAATCGTTTTGGAATTCAGTCCAACTCCTCCCCTCTGCAACAGATGACATTTGAAACTAGCTACAAATTCCTGAAGGAAGCAACAATGATGGGTAAGTGGTTTCGTTTGAAATATATTGCTGCAGCATTTCACATGTGCTTTGTTTTCATCATTAACTTTCCACTATTTTCAGTGGAAAATAATTGCATTAGGAAAAAATGCCAGATGCTAAAAATTTTAATTAAGCCCTTGCCTAGGAAAATGTTCCAGATGTTCTTAATAAAATTCTGTCAGCTTAAATAAAGTCAGCTCCCACATGTAATTTGTGGGGTCTGTGACTCCTTTCTTTAAGAAGTAGATAGGCATCTTTATAATAAACAATATTATTAAGATTTGTTACAGCAAAGCCTTTTAAAGGACTACTAAATCTGCCTTTTTCTGTCTCTGTCATTAAAATAAATTGTCATCTCTGCTTTGTTCTCGTATCACTGTTGGAACTCCCCTATTTTTGTCTCTTACCGGAATTTTCTTATGAGAACAGCCCTCCTGGTTGATACTTTAATTCTGGTTTTGTTCTGCTTTGTAGCATTTTACTGGTTTTTTTTTTATTTTCCTCAAACACAAAGGTGTTAGATTAATTTGTCTAATGGTAGGTTTCTGATACCATCTGAGATGCCCTGTAGTTGCCACTCTGGAAACTATAGACATCACATGGCTGTGCAGGTCATGTAGGGCATTTGAAAAGGCACTAACATCTACATATAGGAGTCTAATCCAGAGAACTTGTGCATTAGGTCTGTCATTAGGTGGTTTGCTTGATCTTGTGTTTTGGATACTAATTGCATCACTCCTTTGCAAACAGTTTTGGTTTCCGTTACTTGCCAGCTGGATTTCGTCTTCCTTGGATGGCAAGTAGCTTATGGATAGTTACCTGTTATGAATGGGAAATGCTCTCAACATAACCTTTCTAGCATGGTATCTTCAACTCTCTTGCACAAATGTCAGAGATACTTATATCACTTAACTCCTTTTCCTAAATGCTGATTTATAGCCTTTCTGGGGAAATGGTTTGGGTTTTAATGGACAGTACAGGCTACAATTGTCTTAAAATTAATCTGAAAACCTTTCTGGAAACAATATAAATCTGGAAGGGAAATTGAATAGAAGAGAGTGTTTAACGCAGTTGCATCTCTCTGGATTTATGTTATAGCACATATTGAGTTAGAAGTAACGTTTTTTGCTAGGTGAAATGAAATTACATTTATGCATGATGCTGTGAAGAAAGACATGAAGTTTATAGTGACGGCAGGGCATGGTGAATTGGCAGGAACCCTACACTGATTATGAGGGGAGGGAGTTATTGATTTCACCATGACAGAGAACACAGTCAGAATGTGGATTGCAGTAGTCTGGAGCTAGTTTTCTTTAATGTAACTGATAACTTGCCTGTACAGTCAAAGAATTACTGCAAGGGTGCCTGCTCATTCCTGATCAATAAGTAGGAAAAAGGTAACAGGCTGCTGCTCAGGGTCAGTGTGCAGGCACTACATCAGAAGTGAGGTCCCTTTGGCCGCTTGCTCAAAGAATACTCTTTGTTAATGTAATGTGAGCAAGCAGGACAGTTAGCACTGGTTTAATGATCTAACAAAGGAGCTTTTTCTTCCTGTGACACACATTTAGGAGCAGCTATTTAATTATTCAGCTCTAGCTGTGATCACAGGCTATACTGTGCTCCTCCCCCTTCCTCTGTATGATCAAACTTGTAGTAGGTTTTGCTCAGCAGAGTAAAGATGATCCAAACTTATAGGAAGTCTGTCAGTTTCATTTTCAATCTTGCAACAAAATCCCAGCTTGCTGTAGTTAGGATGAATGAAAAACAGCCTGCATGATTATACAAGCAGTGAAAGCAAAACAGCCCCAGCCAGACATGTCATCCGGAGAGCTTCCAAATCTCTGTGACACTATTTTGCTACAGTGAGTAACCACAAAATCAAAAGAATTCATGGAATGTCTCTCCAGTGAAAAGTTCTCTTCCTATCTAGCCAGAAGGATTTAAAGCCCACATCAAAAGGATTCACTCTAACAAAGGAAAAAAGGCAGCAATGAAAAGGGAATCTTTTTGCTTTTGGCTGACATGTATTTTTTTTAGCAACCTATTTAATCAGCATAATGTGTTCACTGGAAGGTCATATCTCTGTTCTCTTAGAATTCAGAACCCCTTGTTGTCTTTTCATGCTGAATAGCGAAAACTTAGTAGTGTGTGGCCTAATTCTTTGCTTGCACGAAGAGATTGGGGTGAGATACTAGTTGTTATGGGAGAGCCTGGAAGAGTTGAGGGCTCCTACTATCAGTAATACAAATTCCCTGTGAGCAGTAGGTGGCAGTGCATTTCTGAAATGAAGGTGGCTGAACCAGATGGCTTCTCTGATGGAAACCAAAAAGCTTTTTTTTTTTTTTATAGCACTGACCTCGGAGAGACCTTTGGAAACATCCTAATATGATTTTGTTTGAATCCTGTTACAGGTGCCCATGATGAACTGCGATCCCCTTCTGCATGCCTAGTGGTTGGAAAAGTTGTTAAAGGAGGGACTGGTTTGTTTGACCTCAAGCAACCCCTTACATAGTGGTTTGGTTAAAAATTACAGATTCTGATTGAAATGTTCCTTGTAAGAGATATAAATGTGCTACAACTATGCAACAGGAGCACATTCCGTGTCCCCACTCATCTCCCCTATGCCAGTGGCTTTGTTAATTTGGATGCCTGATGAGCCTAATCTAGTCAGTGACAAAGAAACATTTATTTACTGTTCCTTAATGGAAAAAAATTACTTTGTTTGTTTACGCTGAAAATAAGAAAATGGAGAACACAGTCAGGGTCTCAGAAAGGCTGGGCAGCAGCTGGGGCAGAAAGAGCAGAGCTCATTTATGCCTTTCTGACTTCTGTGGGGCAGAATCTGGGTGGAAAGTACCAGTTGCCACATGGTTGTTACATGACAAATATTCAGAGCTGGAAGTAGCATTCCTAAGTCACAGATGTAGCTGGACAGTGCTGGAGTTTTAACACTGCTGAAGTGGCTGTGCTTGAGGCACAGATACTCTTTTTACTGTACTTGCTGCGCTGCCATGATATTTCTAAGATTTAGAGGATGCATTTTCCTATCCTGCTACTTCATTTGTTAAGAATTATGTATCTGTGACACAGTTGTTAACTTCTTTATTAGCCAAAGATTGTAATTCAGGGTCTGCAGAGTTTCTGAACTCATACAGTGCTGCTCTGTGTGGAACAGATCTCCACACAGTGAGAAGGCTGACAGATATTTGATAAAGATTTATTCCTTAAATGGCAATGCAAGCTGCTGTAACAGTGACTACACAAAAGACTTCCATAACAATTACTGAAACAGAGTTTTTAAACTATTTTTGCTTAAATATTCTGTATGGAAGAGGATATTTAATAAAAGATGTTACGAAGAAATATTCTGAATGCCCTGTGTTACCGAGGGAGTTTTGTCATGTGGCCATCGGCCATGGCTTTGGCTGTGATGGCTGTTAAAAGTCATAGCTGGGAGCTGTTAGCCACCTCTCAGGAACCAGACTACCTTGCTTATACATTTGATTTTAATCAGATTTGCATGGAATCACAGAATGTTATGGGTTGAAAGGGACCTCGAAAGATCATCTGAGTTCAACCTCCCTACCAGACCAGGGCATACAAGTAGTTAAAATTCTTCAGAATTTGTTCACTACTGCATAGGCAGGTTTGCTAACAAGATTTCAACCCCTGATCATTCCCAATGGTACCTCCTAAGCTAGTGGGAAAGTGCTGGAGCTCCCTTAGCCATCTGAGTTGCTGTGGTAAAGGGGATGGGATCAGATAATGGGAGGTGTTGGTTTGGGACTGTGAAAGGGACTGTAGAGTATCTTGATGGTCTCCATTCTGCTGTGTCAGAAGTACTGCAAATTGCACTGAAGCTTAACAAATGCATTAACTCCGAAGGTGTCCAGTTGCACTTAGTAAGTGCCTTTGTGTCTTTGTCCAGCATCCAGCCTTGGCACCTGCTGTGTGTTTCTCAAGCCATGTCATCCTGTCAAACAACTGGGGAAGGATTATTTGGATACAGTTTTGCAAATGGTTAGATGGAGAAGAACAGATGTGGCGGTAACAAAAAGTCACTTATTTTCAGGTCACTGTCTCTGCAGTTACAGCCCATTTGCTGAGAGAGGTCCCCAGGAGGCATAGATGGTGTTGCAGGGGGGAACAGCTAGGCCATGTTTTCTACCTGGAGATGCAGCATCCTTTAGTTCTTTAATTAACCTAAATAATTCATCCAAGTGTTCACGTCTCTGTGAAACTTCAGAGATCACTTTGGTTGTGTCATGGTCATGAATTGTCTCCAGATTTATGGAGCCATGACATAAAAAAAATGTACTAGTCTTATATTTTGGTATAATATATCCACATACAAATTCTGTGGATTTCAGGTATGAATATGTGAAAATCTGCTGTGCTGCAACTGTAAAGAGACTGAGTCTCCCAAGAAACTGATGTCCTTACCCAGACCCTACCTTGCTCCTCTGTTGCTGTGTGGAATTCCCAAGGCCAGTGTTACCTGTTGCAATCCTTCTGGCAGACTTGATTCCTTCTTCAGTGGTGGAGGTAGGCAGTGGTCAGTCATGGAATCACATGTGTTCAGGTTGAAAAAGACCCTTAAGACCATCAAGTCCAACCATTAACCCACCTGTCCCAAGCCCACCACTAAATCATGTCCAGTCCATTTCTGTATGACATTGAAACATGACCAGGGACGGTGATTCATCTCCCTCCCTGGACAGCCTGTTGCAGAAAAGCTGCTGTTTCTTTTCACAAAACCTGTACCTCTGTGCATCTAAATCTGGTGGGTGTTAAGGTTTCTTTCTTGCTCCTTGCAGAAGTTGCTGTGCAAAGTGCTTTGAGGAAGTGAGAACAGCCTAGCCCCAAACAGCATGGGAGTGGAGCCCTTGCTGTTTTTGATGATGTAGAACAGACAAATGGAGTCAGTTTTAGCATAAAGGACCCCAAAGAACAGACAGCAGATCTGATTTCGTAGAGGAGATAAGATCAGGATTGAAAGGCCAGAACAGGCTAGAAAGATCCTTGTAGGTGTGAGAATGGAGCTTTGCAAACATAAGATCAGAATTCATATCTGGGACATAGAATCATTAGGGATTGGAAGTGACCTCAAAAGATCATCCAGTCCAATCCCCCTGCCACAGCAGGATCACCTAGAACAAGTTGCACAGGAACACATCCAAGTGGGTCTTGAATGTCTCCAGAGAAGGAGACTCCACAACCTTCCTGGGCAGCCTGTGCCAGTGCCCTGTTACCCTCGCTGGGAAGAAGTTCCTTCTGATATTTATATGGAACCTCCTCTGTTCCAGCTTGCACCCATTGCCCCTTGTCCTATCACCAGATGACACTGAGAAGAGCCTGGCCCCATCCTCCTGACACCTACCCCTCACATATGTATAGATGTTAATGAGGTCACCCCTCAGTCTCCTCCAAGCTAAAGAGACCCAGCTCCCTCAGTCTTTCATGGTTTTTCTATTTTCTCCAAGTTAGCACCTGAATCAGAATCCTTTGCTGCTTCAAATCAGAATTTGCTGCAGAAGAAACCTCTTGGTTCTCTCTGATGGCAGACCAAGCTTGACTATTAAGAAGTGGTGAAGAAACATATTGGGTGACTCCAATAACTTCATGCTATTTTTGACTGGTTTCTGCAGGGTCGCACTATTCACAAGTCTTCAAATATCCTGGATGTTATTTAGATGGTTACCAGAAAGACCCCAAAACCGACACTGAACAATCAAATCTTGTGATTTCCTCTAGTTTGTGTTTGTGTGCTGTGTTTCATCTCTAGGGGATTTGGATTCAGATGCAGTGCTGACACTGGTCGCACTCTTATTCCTTCTTCTTTGGGAACCGTTCCTTCTCTTAATGATCTGCTGCACTGCAGGTTGCCTAAGACTACAAAAATATTGGAGCAATGAGAGAAGAAAAGGTACCTTCCAAAACTGTTTGTTTTTCTCTGTGCTGTTTCCATTAATAATAGCAAATGATCTACCTGACAAGCTAAAGGCTGTACTGGATGGGACGTGCACTCCAAGAATGGGCTGGTTAGCACATGCAGGTACGAAAACTGGGGAAGAGGCTTTTTTAAAACAGTAATGGAAGAATTCAGGAGTTAATCATGCAGAAAGGTAGGCAGAGATCCTCATCTTCTGGCCATGTGTGCTTTGGCAAGCAGGATGTGTGTTGTGGGTTTTATTGTACTTGTATAGGACAGAGCACCCACTTGCTGATCCAGATTTGTAACCTGTAGGATAGGGGGGACAAATCCTTTTGGTGCACTGCTAAAATCAGCTTGTATTTGCTCAGCAGTTGGAAAGCGAGCTCTGCTCAGTCTTCATAAACAGCATTAGAAGGCTGTTTCAAAAATCCTAATTCAGGCAATGAGAATGGATCCAAACAGGAATTAGTGCTTCTTTTATCTCAAAAGCAAAGCTAAACATTAGAAGACAGGGAGCAGAAAGTTTGTTTTGCCAGATCCTTGGTTCCCATGTTGCTACGCTTAACATGGGTCAGTAACCCAGCCATGGCAGCAACGCAGCTCTGAGAGGTATTTAGTCATTTGGAACCTTTCTGGACAGACCTCTTGAAGCTTGCCAGTAAGTACTGAACTCTGGAAGCTACCTCATCTGCTGAGGAGTCTGGCCAAGTACAGGGCATGTGACACCCCAGGGACACTTAACACAAGGTCAGACTGCGGTGACCAGGCCATGCTCCTGGATCTGGCTGAACAGGCAAATCAAGTCAAAACCTTTCTCTGGGATTAGGTCAGACAGGAGAATTTGTGAGTGTCACCTGTAAAGGCTGAGTTCCAAAAAGTGATTTGAAGGTCTCGGCATTGACTGTTGCAGTCTTGATCTCTGGGGTGGACAACTGAAAGGAAGCAGATGTGCCTTCTTTCAAAGTTATCTCAGGGAAGAGGAGGTGAACAAGTCTCCTGATTCCCACAGAAGCATGTCCCATGAGCCTGGTGATGAGGGCAGCCACTGAGGATGAGGGTGCAGGAGACATGCTTTGGGCTCTCTGCAGTGGTCTGAGGAACTTCAAACCCACCTCCCAAGTGCCCTAATCACTAGCCCTAGACAACAGATCTTCTGTTTTCCTGCTCTGAAGCTCCATGCTGCTGCTGGAATTAATGTGCTGTTCACAGAGATCAGGCAGGGAGGAGGTCAGCTCCATTCCCAGGAGAGGGGGTGGAAACGAGTGCTTTCTTGGAAGACCAGAGCAACCTTTCTCCTAGTGTTTGTGCAAGCTCATCCAGAAGGGCTAAGATAAATCCTGTCTCAAAGCAGGATTGCAACTCTTTCTTTCTCAGGATTTAAGGCATTTTCCTGTGATGGGACTTATAAGTCACTCAGGCAAAAGAGGACTCTGACAGCCTGTGTTATGGTTGAGTACAATAACCCCGAGGGGAAGCAGCCTCACATCTCCTTCAGTGTTGCCTTTTGTTTCAGGCCTGCTCAGCAGCGAGTTACAGGTTTGGTAAGGCCTGAGGATGCTCCCTGTGGACACCAGCAGTGCAAAGCCTGAGCCTGGCTGCTGAGCTGAAGTCGCACAGGAGTGCTCTAGGGTGAGAAGCTGAAGCACCTACAGAGCTCTGCTGGCTGCATGGTAAAGAGGCAACTAAGCAGGGGTTTTCAAGAAGGCTGGGCTCATCAAGGGATACATCTTTAGTGGTATCAAAGCATTACAGAGACCTCCATGCAGGCCTATGCTGCTGAGCTGAGCTGTTGGCCAGAGCAAGCCCAGTAGTCCATTCCTGCTCCAGTTACAGCAAGTGCTGTAGAGCCAGGATTAAAGAAGCTGCTTGTTAATGATATTTTACAGTTTTCTGGCTCAGATCCCTCAAAAGAGACGATGATCTAAATTACCCTGGAAAAGGTTAGGTCTGATCACAGAGTGGGAGAGGATGTAGAGCTGTTCCCATTTTCCTGGGTGCTGCAGGCTCTGCCAGCTTCCAGTGGGAAGATAAATGATCCCACTCGGCAGAGCTGCCTTGAGTCTGGTGGGACAATGGCTTAGTCTGTAGGAACAGCACTGCTGTTGTTTGTGTTTTGGAGCCTTGCCTGGTGCTACAGGGAGGATAACGAGTGATCAAGAAGTAACAGCAGAACATTAACGCAAGCTGCAATAAATATAGAGATGCATTATTAATGGAACATTAAACCAAAAAGGCAAGTAGAGCAAATTGTATGCTGACATCACAACATCTCTACAGAAAAAAACCCAAGGCTGAACCTTGGGAAAAAAGTCAGTGCTTTGTAAAATGCTCTAGTACAGTGTCCTGCTTTCCATCATCCCGTGTTGCATCTGCTGGGAAGCCTGGGTTAGTTCTGGAAGATACAGAGTTTGACGTGTGCTCTAGACCCAGTAGAGAACTTATGTTACAGATATGCCCTCAGCCTCCACAGGATCGGCAGTGACTTCATGGACTTTCTTTTAGATAAAGCTACAAAACTAAATTTGTACAGGAGGGGAAGAGAGCAGAGTCTGGATTCCTACTCTTGCCAAGCTCAGGCTGGGCAGGAGTTTGAGACTGAACCCAGACTGGATCCAAATGAGGAGCGGCAGCAGGGAGTGCTTAACATCCCCTCTTTGCACAAACAGCAGCAGTGGTGGGACAGTATTACAGTTTTACAGTAACTGAAGATGGCAGTTCTCATACTTTGCCTCATGTTTTGGGGCTAGGCCAGGACTGTGGGCAGCAAAGCATTGCTGAAACACCTCTTTTAAGGTGCTGATGCATTCACTCCTTCACCCACCAAGCTATGGGTCTGCTTAGTTGTCTTTGGTGCAGCCAGGGCACCACAAGCCCATCTTCCATCACCAGAAATGGCGCTAACACCCACACATGTGCTCCAGCTTAATCAGCCAGCAGTGACTGGGCGACACAAAGCACGTGGTGGGAGCACAGACAAGATCTAACCCTTTTATCTTGACCCATGGAGTCTCACTGGCCTAAATCTTTGTTACTGAGTGTCTTGAAGTATCTGTGTTGGCTCCTTGAAGCCAAGTCCTTCCCAAGTGATGGGATGCAGCAGACTTTAGGCTTTACAGAGAATGTTGCAGAGGTTTCATAGGCTTTGGCTTGCATAAACAGCTCTTCCAACTGAAGCTCCAGCAAAGCCAGACTAGCTGTGTCCAGCTTGACTGCATTCCCCAGCTGCAACCCCATCCCTGGCACTCCAGTTTCCAGAGAGCTTCCCCTTTGCTTGATGGTGATCATGGTCATCGTTTCCAAAAGCCCATAATGGGTTTGCTGCTCATCTTCCCCATGGTTAATGGTGGTTTGCCCAAGTTCCTGGTGAGGCTGGTCCCTAAAGGTTCCCAATCCATCTTGGCTGCAGAATGGTTAAATAAGCTGGAGCTGACACTGCTATCTTCTCCCCTCTGACATTTGCCTCAAATTCAATTTCCTTTCTAAGCTATTTAGGGCAATGAGTCTCTACTGGTTCATTTTGGGGGTGGGATGAGATACAGCATGGAAACTTGTGACCGATGATTCTTCCACCTGCTCAGGCCACAGGGCATAAAGCCAGGCTGGGAATCATTCACTGCAGCTAAACCCTGACACCACAGCCCTGGGATTTGCATTTCCCAGGGCCTCTCTGACTGTGAATGGAAGTTGGCAGCTGGCACTTGGTTCCACACAGTCCTACAAAGCTGTGCGAAGCAGATGTTTTCTCATCCTAGGATTTGTGGGCATTTTTAAAAGGAAATGTTTAAAGTGGGATTAAGTGTTCTTCCTGGAAATGCTCACTTTTTCCAGGGAAGCAGAGCTTTTCCACCACAGCAATTGCACTCAGGCTCCTAACTCTTGTATCATCTACACCAGAAGCAGCGATCCTTCAAGGTAACACTTCACAGATGAGAAAGTGGAAATGTTGATGCGAGAAAAGCAGATGCTCTGAAGAGTTGGTTTGATTTCAACTTTTCACTTCACCTTGCTGGGTGACCAAAACACCTCCAAACAAACCCCAGAGCATGGTAAATCACAGCAAGAGCTATGACTTCTCCTGGTATTACAACCCCCTGATGTTTCATTTGCAGTCAACAAAAAGATTTGATCATAGGTTCTGCTTAGGGAGTTATTTGAGACACTCATGATTTTTAAAATTGCTTCAGATGTTTTAAGGTTTGTGCCAGAACTGAAATACACTAGTTTTCAATAGCTGCAGTTCTATATGAGTTTTTGTCTCAAAATTATTTTCTAAGTCCTTCTTAAATTAGTGGGGGAGTATTACAGGTATGAGGTGATTTCTTCACTGCCTGATAAACCATTTGAAAAATGTCCTACTACTATTACATAAAGGAAACCTGTGATGAGTCCTTACGTCACTTTGAAAATGACAACTTGCCTTTCTCAAGACTCTGAATCCCTCCTGGTAAAGTGAAACAAAACATCTTTGTGAGGAGAGGTCACAAATCCCGTGCCAGAGCCAAACATCCACCCAAGGCACACACCTCTTCTTAAGGTCTCATTTGAATCATCACCTCCGTATCCACTCAGGGACCATCTTGGGTGAGCAAGGGTTTGGGGAAAATGGAAACATGAAAGAGTTATAGGTGTGTCTCTTCCTTCACAGAGTCAGAAGCATCACCTGAAAGTTACCACATCCTGCATGTACCTGACAAAGCATCAGCTCTGTTTTCCTAGAAAAGCCTCATATGGGTTAAGATGAGTTGTCAGAACAGGTTTGAATTTAGATGGGTATCTGTCCAGGACTGTAGGTAGGTTTGAATTTAGATGGGTATCTGTCCAGGACTGTAGGTACGGTGACTGTTTGAGACAACAGGCTGAGAAATCCTGGTTCAACAGACCAAGTGAAGCAGTACCATTGAGATGGGGGAAAGGACCGGTAAAATCCTGTCATTCCCATTAAAGTCTAATTTACTAGTTTAAATATCTTCAAGGTGGGGTGATAGTTACTGTGTCACTGCCAAGCTTTCAGCACTGTGTCAGAAAAATACATCACCAGGAAAGAAACTGTTAAGATTCTTAACTGTTCACCACCAGCCAGCCAGTCTCCTCAATGCATGACCCGCAAATGCAACACAGGCACAGCACAGGGGACAATGCAGCAGGGAGGTTTAAGCACTGTGGATCTTCTTGTGCTGTGATTTGCCTTGTCTCTGGCTCAGTAGCAGAAATGTCACATTTTTCTTGCTGTATTACTCAGAGACTGATTCTGATTAGCTGAAGACCTGACATCACCTCGTTTGTGCTTAAGCATCAGGTCAGGGCAGAGCATCTCAGCCTTTCCTTCCATAGGGTTGGAAGGGACCTTCAAAGCTCATTGAGTCCAACACCCCTACAGTGCACAGGGACATCACCGATGAGATCAGGCTGTCCAACCTGGAATGTTTCCAGGCATGGGGCATTACTGCTTCTCTGGGTAACCTGTTTCACGTTGGACTTGTTACGGGCTGATTTAATGCAGCGAAACTGGAACAACTCAAAGCTTCCACTAAGCAAAAGGGAAAAGCTGAGTGGTTAAAGCAAATGTTTTTCATGCTCACAAGATCTGGGCTCTGTTCCCAGCTCAAATGTGGATGTCTCATGATCTTAGATAAACCACATCACTCCTCTTTGGGGGTGGGGGCATGCTATCAGTGAAGATGATGATACTTCCTTAATACAGACACTCTGCAGCATCCTGTGAGATTTGCCAGCAGAAGCCACTGTTCCTAAATAAAGGAAACCAACTTCCTGACTACATTTACTGTCCATTTCTGCTTCAGCTGCGATCACCTCACAGATGTCCAGCACTAGTTTCATTAACTCTAAAAGCCCTGTGCAGAGCCTGCTGGCACTTTTGAGTCAGTCCTTGTTTAGCAAGTAGCAGTTATGGTGGCAAGAAAAGAAATATGGACAGGCAGCGGCCTGTCCAAACTATTCTTATTATATTGTCTCCTATTGTCCTAAAGAGGCAGAAGAAACAGTAAGCGTTTCTGTTGCTGGCATGCATGGGTCCTCTGCTGTGCCAGTCCAGTGAAAAGGGAAGATTTCCTAGTGCAGACACTTTTCAGCCAGTGCTTTTAGCTAAGGATTGCCAGTCTACTTCCCTGCCCTCTGTCCACAGGGAATTACCAAGAACAATACAAACCCCGAAATGATGGATCCATGGAGGACCCAGAGCTTGGAGTCCTCCTGCCTCTTTGCCAATTCAATTCTGGGTGAGCTCAGGAAGCTTCCAGGACACTTGATGCTTTTTCTGCAAATCTTGGGAGCATGGCAGAGGACTTCGGCATCTTTCTGGCACAATCTACATCAGTATCCCACAGTCTGCAGTCACCACCTGCTCTGCTCTGATGAGAAAAACACTGTGTTTGGGAAACAAAGCAGCCATCTGAATGCAGTTTCCATCTGCCAGATAATCCCCTTCTGGGAGAAAGAGGTGCGATGATGCACTGGAGAGGTTTAACTCAATTCCCAGTCATCAATTACACTTGGTCTCATTAGTATTTTACAGGCAATTACTCCTCACACTAAACCTTTCGAAAGGCAAAATACCCAGGAAGCAACTCAGTCCCTGAGGGAGAGGACCAGAGGAATATTTTTAGGTTTCATCAGTCTTTAGCTTAGAGTTGTTGCAGACCCACCAGCCCTTATCTGTATCACATCACTGCATCACTGAAAGCTCAATTTAGGGTTGCCTTGCTAGACGCTGGCTTAGATGACTTCTCTGTTTCCCTTTCACTTTAGCTGATGGCATGCTTTAGTTGCTATGGGGCTTTTCCACACCTGCATGGTGTGGAAAGCCCCATAGCAGAAAGCACCCTACCAGAAAGAAGGCAAACCCACTGGAGAGGCACTTACTTTGGTTTTTCTTATAGGACTTGGGTGATGATAAGGAGACAGGCTGCTGCATACAGCTGACACTTTCATGGGCGGGCTCTGATGCAGCTTGTGAACATAATAAACATGTTCCCAGGTACATGGGGATGGTTGCACACTGGAGATGTGAAGATCAATGGCTGAAGGACATCTGGAAACAAGAGTTTAGGGTTTGGGGGTTTTCTACTGGGAATATACTGTGCTCAAGTGTGAACTGGTGCTAATTTCCAGAATGTCTTTGATTACGCTACAGAGAATTATTATACAGATGTGAGCTGTACCCAGTGGAGAGATTCCAAAGGCCAATGAGCTATGAACAGGCTGTTTCCTTCACTGAGGGGATCCATGTGGTGGAGGAAGCCCTGTGAAATCACAGCTAGCCCCAAATGTCTGAGTAGTGGATGAGATTAAATTAGAGTGGGAGCTGTGCTTGGTTTTCCAGTTGTCTCAGTTTCCCCCTTCTTGAAAGTCACACTGGTGGTAACATACCTTTATGTCATGGGGCAATGGGTAGATCCTCTGTGAGGTTTCCTTGCTTGAAAAGTATTTGGTTTTCACAGTATCACAGTAATGATGAGCTGGAAAAGACCTTAAAGATCATCCAGTCCAACCTAAAACCAACCAAGTAAACCTAAACATCTGACATCTAGATCATGCCACTCAGTACTTCATCCAGCCTAACCTTAAACACCTCCAGAGACGGTTTTCTTTTTGAAAAAGGAAGCTTCTTACCATTTTGGTTACCATGAAGGACTTCAAGATAGAAACTGAGATCACTGAAGGCAGAGAACAAAGTAAACTCCAAACATGTTACCTTTAAGAAATCTTATGGTATTGGGTAGCCTTGGATTACTAACATCTGGGATCATTAATACTAGAAGTAAGGGAACACCTAAAATAGCAATAAGGAGGATGGAAGATTGAAAAAGGCACAGGGAGTCTGTGTTTCTGCTAAGAAAATCTGTGGATTTCTTTTCAATGGAAATCTATTCCTGAGACCTTCAGAAAACCGAAGGATCAGACTATGAAGATGGCTTCTAGACATGGGTGTTTCACTGTCCTGGGACACTTAAGACTACCAACCTCCTGCTCACAGCTTCCATCAAGAGGTTCTGCATGCTGACATGACTGGCTTCTAAAATAATTAATTAATTTTAAATCTGTGATGTCACTTTTTGTTAGCAAAAGCACAAGAGGGTTGGACACATATACACGTAACAGGTATAGGTATGTATAGGTATAGCAATATACATATTTTTTGATGCATCACGTCAACAATTCATGAGAGACTGTGATGCAAACAATATTCCTGATGAACAAATAGAATGGAGAGAGAATAGGAATTTGGTACCCATTGACCCATCTGTAAACAGTGCAGCTGTGACTGAGCACACAATTACACACGTAAATACAAATAAACAGAAATTAGTTCACTCAGCAATTAAAAAGTTAATTGCAGCAATCTCTTTGAAGAGCAAGAATAAGTGTTTCATGCAAATAATCCCCTTGAAATTTGCCTGAACACCTGCAAGTACAACCACTTTGACACTGTGGTGCCTTTGCAAGCCTGTGAAAGTGTAGTTGTGAAGTGGCCTCATGTCCCCACCAATTGTCTTGACATCCATCTTGGCAAACTGGATTTCCTTGGAGAAACGAATGCTGTGGCTTTTCTTCTAAAGATGGAAAACCAAAGCCTTGAGTTGGAAAAGGCAGATCCCAGTGATGGAAATCTATGGGAAACGTGATTTATGACGGGATTTAAATGTCTCAGATGTGAGGTTTGGCTGGGAGTGGAGAACAAGCTGATCCAGCTACTGAGAGAGAAGAGATAAAAATCACACAGAAGTAGTTTTCCCAAACACTTACTTGGCTGAGAATTCAAAACCACCACAGCTCTGAGTTAAAGAAATTAATTCTTGACTATCTCTCGACTTTCTCTTCAGAAAGACTCCTTCTCCAGTGTATCTGCTTTCAATAGAAAAAATACCTGAAAATTCTTGCAAACTTTGACTAGGAAAATTCTGGCTTCTCCCCAAAATCTGAGTTTATCTGAAATGCCCAGCGGAGTGGGATGGGTACACCATAGCAGTAACAGCAGTAACTTCTCCCTCCCCCTGCTCACTGACACTCTGGCTCAGGTGCTGGATTAATTAATTCCTTAATTCCAATTCCCACTTTTTATAAAGAGCTACTGAGCATGTGGGACTTGATCTTTGCCCTTTGAGCATTCCCTACCCCAATGGCAGTTCCACAGCTCTCACCCAGGCTGTCCATGCTTCACCCTTGGAGGATGCTGGCAGGAAACATGTTTAATCACTACAAAGGGAATGATTTCAAACCTAGCAGTCACAAGATACAGTAGTGATGTCTAAAGGAATTTAAGTCTAAAAGTCCTAAAAGTCTAAAGGAATTTAAGAAAAGATCAGGCCATTTCATAGAGGAAAAGGTCTTCAGCAGCTCTGGGTCATGCTGGCCTGTTTACCTCCTCTGCTTCAGGAAATCCTTATTGCCAAGGACCAAGAAATAAAGAGTAAATAATGCTCTACCTGCCCCTTTTTTAACGGCACTGCTGGAGACTAATCCTGAGCTAGGAAATTTTTGACTTGACCAAATTAAAGGCCTTTTACAGGGCTATCACATCCAATCCCTGTGCCTGAGCCTGCTGCATGTAGCTATTTGAACCCATGGCTATGAGGAGCAGCTGAGGGAATTGGGGGTGTTCAACCCAGAGAAAATAAGGCTCAGGGCAGACCTTCTTGCTCTCTACAACTACCTGAAAGGACGTCAGAGTGAAGGGGGGCTCAGTCTCTTCTCTCAAGGAACAAGTGACAGGATGAGGTGAAATGGCTTCAAGTTGTACCAGAGGAGATTTAGACTGGATGCTAGGAAAAACTTCTTCACCAAAAGGATTGTAAATCCCTGGAACGAGCTGCCCAGAGAACTGCTGGAGTCACCATCCCTGGAGGTATTTAACAGCTGTGTAGATTTATTGCTGAGGTATGTAGTTTACTAGTGACTTGACAGTGCTGGGTTAATAGCTGGACTTACTGAACTTAACGTTCTTTTCCAACCAAAACAATTCTGTGAGTCTATTCTATGACAGGCTGACTCTGTGGGCANACTCTGGGGCGTGTGACCATGTTACAGACCTCTATAGCCAGTAATGAGTTTTTCCTGGTTTTCTGAGCCTTGCCTTGATGCTCATTGTGGTTTCCCTTGCCCTGGGGTTTGATGCAGTCTGCTATTTTCCTGACTTCCTTGTCCAATCCACTGGGCTGCAGAAAAGAGCTTCAGGGTTTCTGCCCAGTGGTCCTTCTAACTTCCTCTCCCATCACCTTCATCTCCTTCCTGGTTTAGCTGTAGCCAGTCGTCATTGCTCTAGCAAGATGGGGCAAGAAGTGGAACAGACAACCTTTCAGTCCTTCATCCTGATCTTCTAAGACTCTTCCTATATAGGTTTTGTGGTCCATGCACTGAGTTATCCTTGGCAGTAGAAGGCTGAATTTAGAGTGAGCAAATCTGAATGTCCTCCTTGCCCATGGATTAACCGGCATGCCAATGCAGTGCTGGAGAGGGGCTGCAGAAGCAGGTATTAAGTGCTTTCCTCTAGGTCATATTTTAGGGCCATAAGGTGCTTTCTTATTTAGGTCTGGCCTGCATCAACTGTGCTATCAGGTTGCTGGCAATGAAAATGCATACAGTGCCAGGTGGTTCTTGCTTCACCAAGTGTTCTGGTGGAGCAAAATGCAGGCCTGGAGCAGACTGCTTGGGTGGAGGTTGTGCAGAGTGTTATAGACTAAGACTACTACTGCTGCCTCCATTGCAGCTAGTAACACCTCTGCTGTAGAGCAAGTAGACCAAACCCTGCCAAGCTTGAGTGTAAGGCAACATGGTGGGAAAGGCTAGTTTCAAGCTCAGCTAGCTTTATCCCCAGCTACAAGCAGAAGCTGGGCTTACCAAACCCATAAAGTTAGGTCAAAGAGACCCTCTGACACCTGGTGATAAGAAATGATGAATTGATGACCTGATGTAATTTGCCCTTTCACCGTGTGATTATGATCTATATTAACTAAACCAGCCAGGGCAAGTTTTTCAAATTGATTTTAAATTGACCTAATTAAAGTACTAAGAGCACATAGTGGAAGTGTACTTAACGAAATTTAACCCTTCCTTAACCCAATTGCATTGGACTTTAGCAATTGGCAGGCAGAGGTGAAACTGATTGAAGAAAGAATTGAGGCAGGTTAAGAACCCTTGTAGTGCAGGTGTGTGTTTCTTTAGTCTAATTCAAGTCCATCTACTGCATGTTGTATTATCACCAGACTATAGCAAATTTCATCCAACAATAAACAATCACTTCATGTGATTAGCTATAGCTAGTAAGGCCAAGAAGTGCTATGACAGCCAGGCTATCACCAACCCTGATATCTTGCTTTGTTGTACCTACACTGCACCCACTCTTGATGTCTAAGGAAATTGGTAATGCTAAAATTATTCTCTGTAAGAATTTGAGGGTTTTCTGCCCTAGATTGTGATTTGATGTGCTGTCATCCCATGTGTCAATCACACGTGGACTCCAGCTGAGAGACATAACATGAATGTCCTATCATGAGTATATGGTAGAGCCAGCAAGGATTTGTTAGGTCAATATGTGGAGAAAAAGTCCAGGAGAAACAGAATCATAGAAATATAGAATGTTTTTGATTGGCAGGGACCTTGGAGATCATCTAATTACAATCCTCTGCCATAAGCAGGGAAACCTCTCATTAGATCACGTTGCCCAGATTCCCATCCAACCTGGCATTAAACACTGTGAGGAAGAGAGCATCCATAATGTCTCTGGCTAACGTGTTCCAGTACCTCAGCACCCTCACACTGAGGAATTTCTTCCTGAGATCTTATCTAGGTCTACCTTCTTTCAGTTTAGAACCATTGTCCCTTGTCCTATCACTAGATGTCCTTGTGAAAACTCCCTCTTCAAGCAGGCAGTGAGTGAGAAGCAGATGGGAGTAGGCCCAGAGTACTCAAACCAAACACCACTTTCTGCTGCTGGTCTCTGTAGGAAAGGACCTGGGCAGACAACCCCAGCCAGCGAAAGCCTGCAGGCAGTGCCCATGGTGATCAGTCAGTAATGCTTCAGACAGTGCACTGCCAGATGCAAAAGGGAGACCTCATCCTTGTGAATGGGATAGAAACCAGTTGTGAAGAAGGGATCTTGGAGACAGTGGTAAGGAAAGTTAAGAGTCAGCAGTGAAAAGAATGAACTGGGGATGAGAAGATGGCAGCTAGTCATTTTGCTGCTGCAATAGTTCCAGGAATGCAGACTGGGGAAGGGGATTTGAGGAGCAAGGCTGTTGCTGCAAGACTGGTATCTCAATGCACCTAGTCTACAGCCAAAGCACACTACGCCTTCTACCCGACCTTTGTTAGGCTGGAGACCAATAGAAGCATGTCCAGAAAGCTACTGGAATTGGGGTCAGGCTTGAATAGTGGTCTGTGCAGAGCAGAATCAGTTGTGCTTTGCAGGCTGGGAAGCAGCATGATTAATACAGGAGACATGAATGTGGCAATAAAACTGGAGGGGGGCTGCCAAGCTGTGATGAGGAAGGAAACAGCATCAGAAAGGTGAGTTTTTTTCTTTCTGTTTGTTTCAGTTATTCACCAAAATCTCTGCACATGTTCTTCCACTGGTGCTGGAGACTTAAAAAACAAAAATTAAACAGAGGAGAATTCATGTGCCCTAGCTAGCAGGTCTGAACAAAGCAAACTCTTTATGATAAAGCTGATTCTTAATGCTAAAAATAAGTAATTTCCACATAAACCACAGTAACTGTCAGAGTGCAATAGGAGCCAATGCATTTTACAAGAGGTCCCACTGCTGTTACAGAAACAACAACTCCCACACCCACAGAACAGAAAATAGAGAACCATTTGGACAACTCTACAGAAAGCATCAGGTAAAAGCAAGTGTAAGCCAACAAATGATATTACATACGTATTGGATGTCAAATCAGCCTTGCAGTTAAGTCTTGGGGTTGCTGACATTTATGGCAGTGTTATTTCAAGTAGACAGTTGGAGGAGCAAGACTGGTTCTATCACAATTTGCTACAGGATGGCTGGAGTAATATTACTGAAAATTACATGTGCCAACACCATTTTAATGCATTACTGACCATAAAGGGGCTTAAAATGAATAAGGTTATGGGTTTGGGGTTTTTTTTGTTGCTTTTCTTTTTTTTTTAGATGACCTGTGGCTAATGAAGAACCATGGTAGATATACTGTAAAACAATCTGGAGTCATTTGGGATTAGAAAGAAAAATAAATTGTTGCTTTCTTGTGCTAAAGCAAGGTGTGTACAAGCAACAATCTGTATCTGGGTAGGCAGGAACTTTATGAAGTTGATGCTGAAAAACTCCCATGACCTTTTCATCTCCATATGTGAGGAGTGCACTAAGGGTGCCCATGTTGAGTTAGATTACATCTTCAGCAGACCTTTTAGAAGACTTTCTGCTGTATTAAAAGCCTTCTTTTTTGCTAAGTAAAAGTGGCTGGGGTGAGTAAACTGAGCTCTGTCTTCTTACCACTAATTAAACAATAGCAATACTGATTTAAAAGAAAGCCAAAGACCTTATTTTCCAAGAGAGTTATCCACCTCACTCGTCGTACCTTTCAGCAAAGGCAATAAAACACTTATCTACCCTAACAGAAGGGAAGCTATCAGAAAAATAGAGATAGAATATAATTGATGATAATGTAGCTGCATTCTCTAGTAAAGTTTATAACTATGATTAAATAATTAAATAACTATTTTATGGCTTTTGTGTGGTTTGCAAACAGGCTACTCCCTAAGAACTTGAATTAATTTTTAAACCTGTTTGCTGCTGCTGCCGAAGAAAAGCTGTGAGTAGGTGACTCACAGCCATGCCCCTGCATGAGACATCTGAATCATCCCATTTTTTTCATCTCTGGTTTTGTGTATTCCTGTTACTACTGATCAGAGAGTGTAATACCTCATTAAATGAGCTTTTTAATTTTTCCCCCTTTATTTTAGGCTCTAGTCTTTTAGTACTGTTCAAGTTTGCTTAGGGCATGGTCTGTGTATTTGCTTGCCTGATCTCATTTATCTGAAATGTGATGCGTTTTCTCCGGACCCAACCTCCAGGCCTCCCACAGCGATGGGGATATTTCAGCCAATCGCTCTGGGCTTCCTTTAGCAGCAGCCAAGAGAAATAGGCTCTTTAATGTAGGATGCACCCTCTCTCACATAGCCAAGTCTGTGGCAGGGTGAGGAGCCCCACAATTACCTCCATGAAATGTCTAAAATGTTGGCAGGACACATTTACAGTAAATTTTATAAGGACTTTTCATTACAGGCTATGGTAAAAACATTTGTTAATGTAACCACAGCATGTATAGTTACTGCTGGGAGAAGACACTCCAGCAAATGCTCTAAGAGAGATATGCCACCACATTTTGGCCATAATTAAAAAAAAGTAATAGAAAACACCTTTTCCTTACCAAAGTTTAAAAGACTGAGCCTAACCCTATGGCCACAGGAGTGTTGAGTGTCCGTAGCACTTCTGGCTCATTAGCAAATGGGGGCACTATGGATATGCTTCATCCTTGCACTTGTTAATTCATTGCTTTCTAATGTTTTTCATCTAGTAAACTTTAAAGCAGTAAGTATTTAATAGTGATATAAGTGCATTTCCATTTAGGGAAGGAAGTAAACTATAATTATGTGAGCATGTTTAAACTAAAATATTTGTGGCTTTTCCTGGTAGGATGCCTCTTGAAGAACAAACCCCAAGCAATGAAGGTCAGCCTCCTAATTAAAGCAGCTATAACCTTTATAAAGGATTGCAACACCAGAGGCCAGGCTGACAACCATTAAGTCCTCCCTGCCTGTTGCCTTGCTTTCAGCAGCATCAGCAAACCTCCTGACAAGTGAATTGGAACCACTTTCAGGGGAAGAACTGCAGTGTCATTCAGCTGCTCCAGTGCCTGTTGTGCTGTGGTATTGGTGGCACCACCACAGCAATGCCTTTTCCTGAGGCACTGGCTGCTCCATTTGATTTCTTTGTATGCTGCCCCAGACCCAAAAAGAGAATAATTATTAACTTAAGGGATAAGAAAAGGCTCACTGGTCTCTAATCAGAGGAGAGTGAAAAGTCTGTAAAGGAGCACTCAAGCAACCAGACTTTCTTCCACCTTAACATATCCCATAGATTTTGGAATGACCTGTCTGACAGCAAACTTTCCCAGAGTACAGATTCCCAGCCGCTTAAAGTCTCACCTAAAAATAAAAAAGGCTCGAGTTAACCTCGGGCTGTTTCCTAGAGAAGGAAATGTCCTGGCTCTGTTCAGATTGTCAGGGAAGGGAATACTGTGGGCACTGTCAGAGGCATGGGAATTGCTGCTTAGATAAAAGGGATAATGGGCAAAAGGAAATCTGACAGGGAAATAGCAGTGCTGAGAGAGAGGGAAAAGCCCTCTTGAGGATGGGCAGCCTTTGTGGGGCTTGGTGACATCCTTTTCTATCTGCAAGTGAAGCAAATCTGTGTAAGCTACTGCCATGTTCACATGCTCCCAGAGTATGTCAGTCTGTCCTAAGCATTAATTGTGTTCTGTAGAACTATTGTCAGCTCATGGAGATCACACAAGCACTAAAAAATAGGAAAAATACTGAATCCAGATGAACAATAACTTTTTTAAAATTAAAAACTTTGCAAAAATAACAAAGATCCATTTCTGATTGTCTTAAAATGCAGCATCCTTCCCACAAATTATTTGGTGCTTTCTCATTCAAAATTCCTCTTGAAAGCAAAGATTAGAACCGGCAGCATTTACTCTTGGCCTGGCTTGGAGCTGTATTTATTTTTCTGGTTCACTACGGCAGTGTCTGAGCAGCCAGGAGCTCACAGGCTTTAGCCACTGTCTTTCAGGAATAAATCTTTCAGCAGAAAGTGTTTAGAAACCAACAGGCATTCCAAAGACACTGTTGGTTTGTTTTCTTGCAACAGAAATAAAACCATAATGGAAACAAAAATAGAAAGCACAGACAATGCAAGTTTAAGTCAAAGTATAAACAGAACACAAATGAGCATCCAAAGCATGGAGACGTCTAAAGATGCCTCCAAACAGTCAAGCAACTGGGTTTTCAGGTTACAAGCTTTCACAGGAAGAATTCTCAATAAATCCATTGCAGTGTCAAAACCACGTTATTTTTGCTTCTCAACCTGAAATGCCACATCTTAAGCAAGTAATTTGGCAGCAGAGGGGAGGGTAGAAACAGCATGTGTTGGCTTAGGGCTCTTGGTTTGGAGCTGCCTCACCAGCCTAGCTGGCAAATAATGCTCTTCTCTGTTTTCAGCATTGATTTATCTTGGCCTAGGCATCTCTTTTGTTCTCTGGCACGACTTCAGCTATACTAGCAAGAGAGTCTGATTTAATGTTTGTACAGTTCTCGGAAGAGCAGCTTTATTTCTGCTGTCAAGTACATCTACCACACACAGGAAGTACTGGTGGTCTTACAGCAGTGGAGCTTGTAAGTGAGTCTGCCCTCTGAAGGGACTCCTAGAAGCACTGTAGAGACCCTGATTATAAATGTACACTCCTGCCTCCTGCTTCTGTATTAACAGAGCAAGTAATGGGTACCCCTTAGCCCTTGTAACATCTACTTGTACTTGGTGAGTCCCAGACCACACTGTCCTGCCAGGACTGGCACAGGCAGGGAAGAGGAGACATTTACTGGGCTGATATTTGGAGAAAACAATCTTATTTCTGGAAAGGAGGGGTCAGTTGTGAGATTTCTATGCTCAGTATGTGAAATGTGTCAAAGCTGCCCAGTGCAGCTTTTGATAACTCCATGTTTTGAAAGCTTTAGTCCTTCCCCTTTGGGCACCATTGTGCTGCCTCTCATCTCCATGGTATGAAAACAGGACTGTTTTGGTCTGTCTTTCACATAGCCTCCATCTTGACTGTTCTTTTTCAAGTTTTTCAATTGTTTTGTCTTGCTTTGATTCCTATTTATGACACAGTAAAACCGTGTGCTGTGGAGAGCACGCTTCACCCCAGTTGTCACACAGTTCAGAGAGTAGTAGAAAGTCTTCAGTGCCAGACCCTCAGCAGATCCTGAAAACACTGCATAAACTCCTGATGCAGCTAGGCACTATGTATTCACAACGTAACACAAAGCAGGACCCTGTCTGCACGTGGCATGTTGTCAAAATAAGCTCTTCACACTTTCCATGGCTGAAAAAAGCCTTGATGGCTTTTGTTAATTACTCTTGCTTCTGTTAGGCAATACTAAATCAGCTCTTTTCTCCTCCTTTTTACTCCTTTGGGGTCACAGAAAGCAGAGAAAATACAACACATGGAATAGAAATAGAAATGTTTGTGTATGGTTGGCTGGAGGTCTATACCTGCCATAAGCAAAAATCCGTCTTTACTCAAGGCAAAGACACGTACTCTGATTTCAGAGCAGCTGCCAGAGACCTGCCCTGTAACTCGGGAGCTGTAGCACTACTGCCCTGTTAGGAGTTACATGCATTATGTCCAGACAGAGTTCATGTTGGGCTTTATATTGGATAAAAACACTTGGGAAAACTCTGCAGATAAACCTAGTTAGGAGGGAAAACTTGTGAGCAATTGCAACCTTCTGTTCCTGTTTGTTTAGGGACTTTTGTTTGGGATCTTCCTCTTGTTTGGAGGGAGATATGTAGCCACATAGTTGCTCAGGTTGGTGAGAATGAAGAAGAGGGTAAGACCTGCCCTGTGGCTTGTGTTTCAAGAACAGACTGAGGCTTTGGAGACCCAAGAGATCAGTAAAGGAGAAAAATATCTGCAAACCATGCTGGAGAGCACATGTAAGCAGTGGGTGGATCATGAAAGAGACCGTGGCTCTGAGAGAGACCTGTGCTGGAGCAGATCATTGCTAGGAGAACCTCAGCCCATGAGAGAGCCCCATGCCAGTTGAAGAAGTTCATGGAGGACTGCCTCCTATGGAAAGAATGACAAGTTGCCAAAGGGATGGACTGCAGTGGTTTTGCCCCTGAGGGGAAAGGGATTAGCAGAGCTGGGCTCTGGGAAGGTGCAGGGAAGAATTGCTTGTAGCTCTCACTGTAATTAGTTACATTTTGTTGTTTAAATGAAATTAAAATTGTTTCTGCTGAAGTTGGGTGGTTTTTTGTCCATTATCATAATTGGGGAATGAACCCTCCTTGACCTTTATCTTTTGTTGTACCTTCTCCTGCCCCAAGTGTAAGCTTGTGTGAGCATCTGTGTGATGCTGAACTTAAAGCTATGACAATCAGTGAAGATACTAATTCTGTTTTGCTAAATTGGCACCCCAAATTTGCTGTATTTTGTGTGTCCAAGCGTGAGCATAATCAAACACAAGCTTGCCATGACTTAGCTGAAAAATACAAATGGATCTCCTTTAAACATAGGCATGGGTTAACTTACACAGCAATGGATGGAGGCCAAGTCAAGGGATTTCTTGAGAGAACTTGACACACAGAGGTCCATGGAACCAGACAGGCTGCATCCATGATGCTGAGAACTAGTTGATGTCCTTGCAAGGCCACTCTCTGTCCTCTTTGAAGGATCACGGAGATTGGTGGAAGACTGCAACAAGTGAAAAAGCACAAATGCCGAATACCTGTTTAAAAAAGGTCGAATGTTCATCTGTGGAACACAAACAGAACAGTCTCACTTTGAACCCTGGGAAAATTGTGGAGTATGTCCTTCTGGAGCACATTTCTGAGCAGCTTAATGACAAGGTGATGGGAAAGAGGTTTGGATTTAACATAGCTTAATTGTACCTGATCAACCTGTTTCCCGTCTATGATTATGATTGGATATATGAATAAAGGGAAAGAAGCTGATACTACTTAGACTTTTGCAAGCTTTCAACAGCGTCTCCAATAACATTCTTGTATCCAAGTTAGGAAGTATGGTCTGGAGGGGTGGACAATCAGACGAATAAGAATCTGATTGGATGATCAGGCTCAGCACATACATAATGGAGCATGCTCCTCCTGGAGTCTGCTAACAGATGCAGTACTGTGCAATCTGTCCTGGGACCTGTCCTGTTTTAACAGTGTTATCCATGATCTGGAAGAGGTGATGGAGTGCGCTCTTGTCAAGCTTGCAAGTGACACCAGGTTGGGAGGACCAGTCCACATACTTGAAGGCAAAGCTCCTACTCAGGAGGACCTCCACAGGCTGGAATGGTATGACAGAAACCTTATTAAATTCAGCAAGAACAAGCCTCAGATTGGGGAAGGAACAGTCCCTGGCAACAATACAGGTTGGGGAATTACTGGGTGGGGAGCAGTTCTGCTGGGATGGACAGGGGTTCTTGCTTGGTAGACAGAAATCTGTTCATGAACCAGCAGTGTGCGCTGGAAGCAAAGGTCAAAAAACAGCCTGGGCTGTATTAACAAGGTCAGAGGCAACAAACTGATTATACCCCTCTACTGAGCACTTTAAATGAGACATCTGGCCGGGGCCACCAAGATGATTAAGGGACAAAGCACATGCCCCATGAGGAGAAACTGAAGAAACTGGGTATTTGTCCAGCCTGGAGAAGAGATTCATGTGAGATTGCAGCCATGCAGGACCCCTGAGGTCACTGAGAAGACAGAGCCAGGACTGAATCTCCCCTTAGTAAATTTGTGTATGACATCAAGCTGGGGGGGGAGTGTCAATCTGCTGGAGGGGAGGGAGATGCTGCAGAGAGATCTGGACAGACTAGGTCAAAGGGCAGAGGCCAACGGGATGAGGGTTAACAAGGCCAAGTGTAGCTACATTTTGGCCACAGTAACCCCCTGCAGAGCTACAAACTGGGGAATGAGTGGCTGGAGAGTGGCCTGGCAGAGAGGGACCTGGGAGTAGTGGTTGACAACCTGTTGAACATGAGCCAGTGGTGTGCCCAGGTGGCATGAAAGGCCAATGGCAGCCTGGCTTGTGTCAGGAATGGTGTGGCTAGCAAGACTAGGGATATAATTCTCAGCCTGTACTGGGTACTGGTAAGGCCACCCCTCTAGTACTGGAGGCAGTTCTGGGCCCTTCCCTTCAAGAAAGACATTGCAGTACTGGAGTGGGTCCAGAGGACAGCAACGAGGGTGGGGAAAGGACTAGAGGGAAAGTCTTAAGAGTCTTAACACAATATCCCTGGAGGTGTTTAAGACTGGATGTTGCACGTAGTACTATGGTGTAGATGTTTGTGGTGATGTTAGGTCATAGGCTTTTCCAGCCTCAATGATTCTGTGATTCCTCACTGGGGCCCACGGTGGGAGGATGAAGAGACAACAGGCACCAGCTGACACACAAGAGCTTCTGACTCCATATAAGGAAAAATCATTTCATAGCACTAACACCCAAACAGGGAAGCAAACTGCTCAGGGAAGTTGTGCAAAATCTATCCTTGGAGATTTTTCAAGCCCTAACTGTATAAAATCTTGAGATGTCCCTGCTTTGAGAAAGAGATTAGAGAAGAATTCTCCCAAGGTCCACTCTAAGCTGAAGTGCCATACAATCCTAATGTAATTTATCTGCAGAGCAGCTTATCTAAAAATTGGTTGTTAAGGTGACTTGAATGTTTGCTTAAGAGCCAAAGAATGGCACAAAGTGAGTGTGGTCTGCGGTGTGGGCACACTGCCTGTTCAACAGCTCTTGGAGTAGGTCCCGGCTTCAGAGACATGACAAAGGTTACAGCAGATAGACTAAGCAAACTTGCTGATCCAAACCACAGCATTGGAATTTAAAACAGCAGGTGATAAGAGCTTACGCTTTACTCTGAAGAAATCCATCAATCTGTCTAAACAAAATTCAGGGAAAAATGAGAAATTATATCAGTGATTTTTATTGGGGTTTAAAAATAACTGCTACGGGAGCTGTGCAGGAACCTGCCATGTTCTAGAGCGCAGAGGCAACACTCACTGAAGTTCAAAAGAAAGTTTGCAAAACAAATCTACAGCCTTGCCATTCCTGCTGGGTGTTTCAGATAGGTTCAGTTTCTACAGTTTCCATTTCAACTTGAGTGTTCCCAGGAAGGGCTGGGGCAAGGGAGAAAAAAGGAGCAGAAAGAAGTCAGAAATTCTTCCTTTAGGCTCAAACTGATGTGACAGTATTTAATATTCCTGGAACTACATAGACAGTTTTGTAGTCAAGGTATGATTCCTGGCCAGAACCATGGAAAAAGGGGCTTGTGAGAACCTGCCAAGACTGTCACTGTGTTTGGATGCTTTTCTCCTGGAAGGTTACAACAATTGGATGATCTGGGGTTGGGAGGTAACATTATCAGGCTCACTGGGTTAGAATAATCATAAGCACATAAAAACTGATGCTAGGTTGGATGAAAGCTCCATCTAGCCCAGCAGTTTATGACAGATAGTACGTGGGTAGGAAAACAACAAGAACAGGGCAAACGTGTTTTCTTCAAAATACCTTCTCAACTCCAGCAGCTTGCAAGTCAGGAACTTGCTGAGCTAGATAAGGAGTCTTTGATGATTCCTTAGTTGCTTTTTAAGCCCCTGCAAAGTTTTAGTATCCACAGTATCCTGAAGCAATTATTTCCTCTAGCTTAAATACAGACTATGTGAAGCATTATCTCAATTGTTTGTTCTGAGCTTCCCAAATTCTGCTTTCATTTGCAGTATCTGAGTTCTTGTGTCTGGTAAGTTTATGAACAACCTTGCCTCCTGGACCACTGGAGATTTTATATAGACTGTAACATAATCTCCCTGCCACTGCACATGGAAGAGACCCTGCTGAGTAAGTCATGCCCCATGTGGAAGCCCTCCTGCTATTTCTGATCATACCATTATTTTTTTTTAAATCTTCCCCAGTTCTGCTGTATTATTTCTGAGATGAGGATTCTAGAACTGCACAAAAAAAGTCAAGATGCAGGTACAGAAAGTATTTATACAATGGCATAATTATTCTTCCTGGTCTTTCTTTCTTTCCTAATAACTTTTAACAATAACCCTAATAACCTTAACATAACCCTTTTTTACAATAAACCTAACATTTCAATCATGGCTGAGCCCTGAGCTATGTTTTCACAGAATTCCTTCAAAGAAAGACAACAGATCTGTGATGCACTAATTTGCTTCACCAACGTCATAATGACTTAGCCTGATGTGTCATCTTCTTCACATGCCTGTTCTTTAGCATAATTTCAACTTATTTGTCTAGTAAAGATATCAAGCTTCCAGGACTACAGCTTCCAAAATAATCTCTGAAATCCTATGGTATCACATGAGCAGCTTTCCAGACCCTGGTGATGCCAAGGTAGTTTTAAGTGAGAAGTTAGAGACAGCAGTTAGTACCTGAATTACTTAATCTCAAAGCTGCTTGAAGACTCAGTTGAACACCATCTGGTCTCAGCAGTTGGCTACTGCTCATTTTGTTACATACTCCTTCATCTTTTATAGTTACATTTCATTTGAGACATGTTTTCCTAATTACTCTGCTTAAAGACGCTTTCCTTTATTGGAACTGACTCAAGCTCGTCCATCCCATTCACAAAAGCAAAATCCATTTAGCTTTTCTTTTATGGCTGTATCTTCTCCACGTTTTTTTTTCTGCATCTTAAACAATCTCTTTGCCTTACAGAGCTACAAAGCAGACTAGCTCCCTATTTGTTCCAGAAAAGACTTACTATTATTTTTTGCAAGTTGAGCTTGAGACCTCCTTCTGGGTGCTCATCATGATTTTGTGTTTAACCCACCACAGGTTCTAGTCCCTTCTCTTCCTAATTTGGGTACGGCTTTTGCTTGTTGGTGGCTTTCTTCATCTACTAATATCCCTTACCATGCTTTTTAGTCAGTCTTCATTTTAGAAATTGTGGTTTTTCTGGTGCATTGCTTCTGCCTCCAGAGCACTGACTTTAAGCAGTTTCCATGCAACCCATGAAGATGTAGTTCTTTCAGATGTTCAAGTCTTTTTTAATGCAATGTGTGTGTATGCCTTGTTTCACATGGTTCCTCTTTTTTCCTGTTTCTTTCTGGACTTCAATCCACTGAGACTCTATCTTACTTATTGGCAGAGTTAACTGCTAATGGGAAGATCCTCTAAGTCTTATTTAAAAAACAGCACCACTCAAGCACTGGGACACCTTGTCCTGCCTGTGTATTTTACATATATCTAGACAATATAATACACAACAAATCTGACTGTTCATTTTTCCTATTAACTTTCAAAACCTTGGGCTGTCTTCCCACTGAGATGAATAATGTTGATGCTTCTGTCTCAGTTTGAAAGAAGGTGGTCAGGTGATTGTCTCACATGTTATTCATGGCATGGAGGTACATGCCTACTATGTAATTAACTGGTTCTCTATTAGCATAGCTGGGGTGTGTGGATTTCTGCAGTGCAGTTCTATCTTCATTACTTAGTCCTTATCTGTTATGAGAATGTATTTAGTTTTATTTTGCTGGCAGTGCACATCTTTCATTGCCAGTAACAGAAGTCATGCTTCAGGGAGAATCACAGAACCATTTAGGTTGGAAGAAACCTTAAAGATCATTTAGTTTCAATCCTCCTGCCAGAAATCTTCCTGTAGAAGAGTGAGACTGGACATTAAGATGATGTATGTCCATGAGGTGTTGCCTTTGACTTCTATGCAAACAGGACAGATTCCACCTATGCAGATTAATAATGCCATTATAAACACTGTTCCAAGTAAACAATTTATGTCTAACCACAGGAGAAACTTCACTTTTCTAAATTACTGTGGAAACAGCCTACCTTTTTAGCAACAAACACCTAGCATTCTGCTGAGAACGTTGCTTTTGCTATGAACTACAGCAGAACTGTCTATGCATTTCTTCTCTGGTACAACAGCAGTGTCACTATTCTGTAATTCATTCATCAATCAGAATAAACATAAAAGCATAACATGGTTTAATAAGACCATTAGAGCTGTGCCACAGAAATAATTACAAAGGCTGAGAGTAAGAGAGCCATTTACTTAAATGGAGCATCATTTGGAAGTGATGACTTACCTTACTCACCCATCTAAGTAAGGCAACTGGAAAATGGTAACAGCGGAGTCCATGACTCACACTCTTTCCTAGAAGGCAAAACTGATGATTGAACCTGAAAATATTTTTCTTTTATGGACATAATTATGCTCAGATCTGAGATCTTGGAGGTCTCTCTGCAGTGGCTCCTTCCCATTCACCAGTAAAAATTGAAAAGCACTCAAGGTCACAGTTCTTCTAACAGAAATCTATGGAAATGACTAGACAAAAGCTCACATTTAAAATAATAATGCAGGTATTAAAGCAACAATAACATAGATGTGCAGAAATCTAAGCCTACACCTGGATAAAAATTTTTCTTATAGAAGCTGGGGCACATGCTAAGGGGGTGCTGTTCTCAGGCTTGTTTAAATAAAGATATTAAGGATAAAAGCGACAAGGCTTTTAGAAGCATTCTGGCAGCTAATTGCCACTAATTCAGCAAGGAAGTGTCCAGATGCCCTTAAACACTTCTTTCCATACCTACACTTCAAACACTGTGCAGTAGTGTGAGCTATGTGTCTACTCTCATGGAGGAGGGACATGAGCAGACAGAAACACCAGAGATTCACACCTCTGCCAGGTCCCAAATCCAAACATATTTATTGCTGTGATGCATTACACTATCATTGTCAAAGCTGCTCCAGTGACATACTCTCAGCAGCGGAAAGTTGATTTAAATCTATTTCTAGTACTTTTCCACTCTAGTGGAAGTGAATGTGTTCTGAAATGCCTTCTGATATTACCAATCTTTTTTCCCTGCAGATGCTACTTTTTCTTGTGCAATGGTGCTTTTTCTCAGATTTAATAATGTTTTATTCCTGATCAACTGAGATAATTCTGCACTTTTTCAAAAGAAATTAATATAACACATCTTTCTTGCAGCTGCTGAAGCATTCTTCAAGGCTGCATGCAAAGCCTGGTTGTTTTCCAGCTGAAGCTTGATGTTACAAGAGCCTATGAGACCCTTGTGCATGCCTGCCTGTACAGGTGAGGTCTTTATTTACACTTCTTGCTTCATCTGAAAATCCAAACTTACAAATGGTTGCTTTCAGTTATGGAGGACTAGTGTTAAGATCTAGCCCTAAATGGATCTTCTCGGTTATACCAATGGCTGGAAGAATGGCGAAGGAATTACTGTATTTCTGATGTATGTATTCTCTCCTGAATTGTACAAAAGGTGGTCAAGGATCTGCCTTGACTACAAATCAAACAATCAAACTGCCCACAAAACACAAAAGCCACGTATCATCTGTTGTAATGACCAAGAAGCACGGTTTATTCTAAATTTTAAAGAAAAGACATATATAGATAAAAAGCACATCTACATTTATATGGTATAACATTTGGCTGCTGTAGTGTTATGCACTGTAATAGAGGGTCACCAGGGATGGGAACAGACTGCCCGGGAAGAGGATTGAATCGCCATCCCTGGATGCGTTTAAATGTTATGCAGACCTGGAGCTTAGGGACATGGTTTAGTGTGGCCTTGGGACAGCTGGGTTAGTGGTTGGACTCTATGATCTTAAGTGTCTTTTCCAACCTAAACACTTCTATGATTCTGTATGAGCAGCTGCTGGCATCTGGCTGTTTCTGCTTTGCAGCCATCACTGAGGTTAGGGAGAAATTTTTCAATCCCATAGCAACAAGACAGATACTTCACAAAAGAATAAAACTTTCGTAGCTAGCAGGGACTGTAATGACTTCATCTGTTTCTTGCTGGCTCAGCATTTCCGCAGCTGCTGCCCAGAGTCCCTCCCTGTGCTCCAGGGGGTCTTCAGCTCTTTTTTTTCTTTCTCTCGTGGTTCAGCCTGGGGCTTCTGTACCCACAACCCGGCAGGTTGGTTAGGTCACTTCCCCCTTCTAGCAAGTCAAGTCTACACGAGCCAAACACTCTATCAGACATTTTATTCTGCCCTCATTGTGAGGCACTGGCTGGCTCTCGCCAGAAACTGCCTCTTTCCTATGACAGCTGGAAGAGCCTCTGAAACCCCCACAAACCCGGAGATCTGGCACAGTAAAAGCGCGGAAATTCGGAGGCCGATCCCGTTTTTCCACAGCAGGAGGCTGGGAGGCGCCTCAGCGAGGAAAGGACGCCGCGCAGGGGCTGAGGGGAACGTGTTTCCCACCACCTGGCCCCTCCTGGCTTCTGTGGGGGAAAGGAGACCAACTCAGTCCATCTTTCCAAAGAAAGGCTTGGAAACGACCCATTTAGGGGAACAACACACGCAGAACACCCAGGCGCGGCGCCAGCTACAGCTCAACCACTCCCCCCTCCGCCACACCCACCCACCACTGCCGCCCCTCGGCGCAGGGCCCCGCAAGACCGCGCTGGTCCCGCCCCCTGCGGAGCCGCGCTCGACCCCCATTGGCTGCGTTCCGCCACGTGCCACNTGACGTGAGGATGGGGGTACGGTGGTGCCGAGATGGAGTGTGATGGTACTGAGATGTTGGCTGGGATGGTGCTGAAGTAGAGCTAGGATGGTGCTGAGGTGGGTACCATGGTGCTGAGGGGACTTTGTCCTCTCAGAAACGCTTGAGGGCCTCTATCACTGTTGGAATCTGTCGGGGGCTGTCTTGGGTTGTTCCGAAATAAAATTTCACCCGTTTCTAGTTGTCTGCCGTTTCTGTGGGTGATTCGGAGTTTTCATGCTCAGGGGCGAGGGGAGCGCGGAGCAGAAATGACGTTGGCCATTGCTGCCAGAACCTTTTTATTTTTCTCTTCAAAAAGAGGGTTTTTTTTATGCTGAGTGATTTGAGATTTTTTCCTCTGATGTGTAAGATCGAAATCTAAAGTTGACTGAGGGCCAATGTTTATGTTGTAGCTCTCTTGTAGTTATGGTAATGAATAGGAGACGTTTCTAATATTAATGTTAAAAAAAGTTTATCAAACTAATTTGATAAAGTAAAGTTTATAATGTTTACGTGTTTGTAGAGGTTTGTAGCATTCACTAATGTTTGTAAAAAGTAATTCTGTTATCACAGCTTTCCCGTTCTAAATGGCTGGTTTTGACTGAGAAAAAAGGAGTTAATAAAGATGTGTAGGTCCTTACTTTTCTGAAGTGCTAAAACTCGCTGAGATAGGCTCCCCTTGTGTGCCTGCAGCAGCTCTGTGTTTTTAAACTTAGGATTTATAAGTTTTCTTGTAGATTGCTATTCCATCTGTTTTGCTGCAGTGAGGCTATTATCTCCTATTCAGATCAGGCAGCAGGAAGTGTTCTGTCTCCCAAGCCCTCTGATAGCTGGACAAGAGGCAGGAAACACAGAATTTCATTGAAAGGTCAGAATGCAGCTGGAGGGTTAGTGCACGCAAGCGCTTTGGTGCACTGGCCACTTCCTTGGGACTGATGAGAAGGGCACTTGTACTTGTCTCTGGTTTCCCGGAACTTCCTGAGATTTAGCATCCTCCCTTTTGTAGAGTTGTATTAAATTGGCCAAGTGGTTGGGGCAGGATGTAGGAAGACAAAGCGTCATTGAAGAAACTTCACTGAAGAAAACAGGGTAAAAATGTTTTTGTTTGTTTTACCTCTGTCAGTTAGGTGGTGGAGGCGGAACATGTCAGGATTGCTGTGGAGTTGGTGTATCTGGAGAGCAGGTTCTTTTGTTTAGATTATGGACCCTGGAAAACTTAAGTAGATCTTGGTCTTTTTATAAAGGCTAAATTACTGAGCAAGACTCAACTGATGCTTCAGATTTTTCATGGAGTCATTTTCAAAGAACAAATGAGTCAGAACAGAATAAAACAGATTAAAGCTCTGCAGTGGGCATGTCCATCTCTTCAAACCACTGAAAGATAGTTCAGACATAGGACTTACGGATCGGGCAACTCTCTTTGAGAAGATCATTCATAAATTGTGAAGGATTTTCTTAAAACTTGCGTAGGCTGTTATTTTCCCATCACTCCTATGGGAAGTCTGTTTCTTTGCTTCTCAGGAATATTTTGCTTGTAGTCTGTCACTTTTCCCTCTGCACTAAAATTGTCTTTTTGGTTTGAATTATTTGCTTTTGGTGTTTACATGTTTGGTGTATGTAAGGACAAACTCTAAACCTGTTTTGGGAAGCTAGACAGGCTGAGCTCTCTGTTCTCCTGGGTGGCACCTCTTCCTTCATCTGTCCCATCAGCTCTTTCTGCAACCTGCTAGGTCCTGAAGTCTTGAAGTCAGAAACTAAGCAATAAAATTGTTTCCAGCAATGTTCTTTGTTGTGTTGCCGTTTCCTTTTGAATCTTTTTCTCAATAACAGGGTTTTGGCATTCTGCAGGCACAAGTGTGATTTTTACTTTTTTGGTTTTTTTTACCATGATCTCTCGGTGTGTTAATGATATTGTGGTAAAAATGCTGCTATACTGTTGACATTGTTCCATAATTACCAGTTGTTCGGTGCTACTGTGCTGCATAATTCAGATGTAACGTGAAACATCTTGGCTGTGTAAGTCTGCTGGCATGTTTCCGTAGCCCAGTAAAGATTAAGTGCTATGCCCTGTCTTTCCCAACCATTTATTTTAGGAAAGTTTGATTCCACAAACTTCCCGTGTAAGGGAGAAAACATGTTTTGGCTTCCTTGCATGGGTCTCAGAAGTGTCTTCCACTTGTTGTAAACGAACTCGTGTAGCTGGTGGTGTATGATGTGCTGCTACACTGTGCTCTTTCCTCCTCTGCTGGCTGTTCTGGCTCTTCCTGAAAGCACTGGAGCAGAGCAGTTGCCACAAGCGCAGGGCCGGTGGGCCGGGGGAGGAGTCTGTGTTGAGGAAAGGAGATGTGCACAGGAGAGGTTTCTGAGCCCTCTTTACTGCACGTTTGTGGGTTTCAGTAGATGCTGGGAGTAGTGGCAGACCTCGGGTTCTCAACAACCCAAGCAAGATGCACGCTCTTTCTTCCACAGGTAACATATATGAAAGTGGAAGAATGGGATTTGCTCTGAAGGTTGCTCGTCTCTGCAAGAAATAAACATCTCTCTTTAATGCTGTGCTGGTCACATCACTATGCTTTAATCCACCTGGTTCTTGTTGGCCAGAATACACAGCTTTGAGAGTCAGAGACGTTTCAAATTCAGATACTGTCTTGAAGCATCAGCGGCCTCTGAAGTGTTGAGGGGACGTGCTATTGATGTTTCTGTGTCTTTACCTTATGGATTTTTGCTGAAAGAGGTTCACATAAAAGTGTGGGAAATTTGTCAGAGGGAGCTGAGGCAGAACTGTAATGAAGGAGAGTCATCCCTGTTTTGAGCAGTGATCTGTCATTTAGAACCTTGTTAAGGGTTTGTTGCCTAGAACATTGTCTTAGCAGGCACTATTAATAGCCAGAAAGCTTCCTGTGAATGCTGCTGAAGGGAGGTGATGATAAACTAATTAAGCTGATAATTATACTGGATTTGAGCTGCAACCAAATTGACACAAATACAAGAGCAAGCTGTAGCCAGCTGTGTGTGTTCTTCAAAAGAACAGGCAAATAGACACATTAGTGTAAAGCTATTCAAGATTCATGAGTTGTCTGGTGGTTACCTGATTGCAGTGTTGTCTGATGTTGTGAAGAGGATCTAGGCATAGGGCAAACAATTAGAAGAAAACAGAGCATCATAAGGTAAAGGAAGAAGAGGATGATGCCCCTTAACCTAAGAATTGCTATGAAACAATATCTTAAGATTATCAAGTCTAGCCATTAATCCAGCTGTCTCAAGGCCACCACTAATCTATATCCCTAAGCTCCAAATCTACAATGACTCTCAAACACATCCAGGGATGATGATTCAACCCCTTCCCTGGGCAGCTTGTTCCAAGGCCTCATGGCCCCTTCAGTGAAGAAGTTTTTCTTAATGTCTAACCTAAACTTCCCCTGGCACAACTCTTGAGACCATTTCCTCTTTTCCTGTCATTTCTTACTTGTGAAAAGAGGCCAACCCCCACCTCTCTACAACCTCCCTTTAGGCAGTTGTAGAGAGCAGTAATGTCTCCCTTCTTGCTGGCATTTATGGCTTCAGGCACAATGATTTTTCCCTGTGATGCTCTTGCTTCCTTTGAGTGTCAGCTGCTCTGAAACTTTCATTTACTCCTTGTCTGGCTTTTTGCCTGTTGCATCCACATGTATAGAATTCAGTGTTATGTCTTCATTTTCTGAGGAGATAAATCTTGACCAAATGAAGTGCAGATTATACAGATGATGTTGGCTTTTGCTTTTTTTTATTAAAAAACCTCACCAGTCAAAGTCCATTCTGTAAGGCACATTATGCACTAATGCAATCAATGATCTCTTTTAGGTGCTTATAATCATATTAGAGGCTGAACTTTCTGCTGTTGAGGATATATTCTTTCTATTCGCTTTATTAAATTAACCCAAACAATGATCTGTTGGTCATCAGGACAGGCGTGTCTGTCAAATGCGTTTTCCGTGTAATTGTAATGGGTGCTAAGCAGAGAATATTCAGAGAGGATATTAAATATCACAATGTGGTAAAATACCAGCTGCACTCTGAGTTTTGTAGTTGCAATTGAAGAAATAATTGACGGAAGTCTCTTTAATTTTTAACTTCAGTTCTGTTTATTCCTCTAGCAAGAAGTCTTCAGTCCCTAATCTGTCACAGCTTCCTGTTGCCGTCTCCTTGTGTCTTGTGACATGCTAGGAAGGTTGTAGAATGATGATCAGCGGATTAGTTGATAGTAAATATACAAGTTAGTACATCCGGACAGAAGAGTCCTTACACAGGACTCTCTCATGCCTCAGCATGCCCCTAAACAAATCTGCCTCAAAACTGATAGCTATGAATTTTTTCCTTGTGCTTGTGAGGTGGTTTTTTTTTTTTGTGTGTGTGTGATGAATTTTTGTCACACACCATTGAACAAGAGCCTTTAAAGGAGGTATTTTGAAGTTTATTGAATCATAGAAAAATATTTCCCAAACGGAAACGGTTCTTTTGGGATAACTTTTGGGAAACTTATCTGTTCCTGTTACCCATCTTTCCCTGCTTTGTCTCAAGCATTTTGGTACTATGGGCAAATGGGCCCATTCAGATAAAAGGCTTTCTAGTTTACTTGTATAGGTTTAAAATATAATTTCAATATCTGAGCAGCTTTTCGCTTACCTTCTTGGTCTGTTAAACCTGTATCTTAAAATTTGGATTAATTTACTGTGGTACCGTTTCTGAAGTGGCTCTTGCTCAAGGATGATCAGTCGTATGTTGTTCCAGGTTGATATATATATCTGTGTGTGTGTACATATATATATTAATAAATTCTTTAAGTCATGAGGTAGTAAGCTTCCAAACTGTTTCTGTACTGAAGAGCTGATCTGTGCTTTGGATGGCTAAAAATAGCTGTGATGGGCTGGAGCTGTAAGGCAGCAGTTTGACTGAGCAGCAGATTCCTCTGTGGATAATGGATTGCACAACTAACTTTTCAGCTTCAGCATCTTTATAGTTGTTATATCTTTTTCTCTGTTTATTGTCGAGATGGGGCTCAACTCACTGCTGAGTTAAAAAAAAAAGTTGAGTGTAATTTTTTTCTTATTTGACAAAGGTTATTTGCAAAATTTCTTTCAGGCTAATGATGATTCATAGATGATAAAACTTGAAAAAACAGATGCTCTGAAGATAACATACGTTGTTCAGGAGACTTGGAAGGGACAGTCTTGGAGGAGGGGCACCCCAGGGGAACTTGTGTGCCACCTGTACTAGAGGTGGGTAGAGGCTCAGAGAAGAAACCCAGTGGGGATTACAGAATTGCTGCAGACAGAAACCATTGTGCATGTGGTCCCAAGCTCTTGTGCTGCCTGTCACCTCCCCCAGGGAGAGGAGGAGAAGTGCTTGACTTAAGTTTAACCTGTGGAAAGGGAAGGAAAGGTGTTTACTCACTGGTTAAATTGTTTTCCTCAATATTAGAATAATTAATTGAAAGTTGTATTAATTAGCGAGAAACTATATTGCATAAAAAGTCTCCAAATCATGACTGTTTTGCCCATTAAAGAGAGCTGAACAGGCTTTGAAGATATGTGAGGGAACTGGCAGAATTTTATACTGACATCTGAATAATTTTTTAAATTACTTTCTTAGAAGAGCAGAAGATTAAGACGTTACTTTTTCATATTCTTAGATTTCTTCATCTGAGAGGCTCTACTTAACAAATGGCTCCTGAATACTTTCTTTCAGATCTGTTTAAAAAAAACCAAACACTCAAACTACTACCTAGGGTTTTTTTTATGTCTCAACCCTTACATTTTGGTTTAAATACTGCAGAAACAAACAAAATTGATCCTAACTATAAATGTCACCAAACTATTTTTCGTTTGGATATATAAATTAACAACAACCTATTCAAATATTGTATCAGTCCTGAAAGCCTTAATGAAGGTTATTATCTTATCTGGTTAATTGGTTAACACGGATGGCTTAAACCACATCATTTTTTCACAGGTGCAGATCTCGGGTAATCACAAACATTAGTGTTGTCATCACTTAATTTTGGCTATCTTTTTCCCCTGGATGTGTCCAGAAAACAATCTGATATTTTTTTCTTCAATGCCCTCTTCTCATTTTGCATCAAGTTTTGCAGTATGTCTCTTGGAACTTTTTATGTTTTAAAATACCTCAGAACAGGAAGTTTGTGTAGTTTGTTGCTGATAATCTGCACAACATCTCAAGAAAGAATCTTACTGAATTTTATGCCAAGTGAAAAAATCTTTCTCTGCCCTTTGCCCTTTAATTTTGCCTTGTTTTTTTTTTTGTCTCAGCAGATGTTGCTCACAATCAAATAGCTTTCGTTTTATCATTTACTGGGTTTGGAATGCTGTTTCTTAGTCATTTATGTGGATCTGATTGAGAGGAGGTATGAAATGAGAGTGGGTTTGGGTGCTTCTGCATTAGTTTCTCCTTCTAATTTGTTTCACTTTCATTGGTGGCTGGATCTCTATCATTCTTGCTTAGTAATTCTGTGTCATAGGTGTGACTTTCAGGATTTGTTGTTTGAGGTCTTTACACTGCAAGTGGGTTCTTCATCTTGTTACGTGAAATTGAAAGGCTACTTTGCGCATGAAGACCTTGAGTTAGACTGTATGGTAGGTAACTTATAAAGCTCTGTCTTTTTGCTATTTCTTGGTGATACTGTGAGACAGACAGGTACTTGTGTTTCCAACTCCTGGGAGCTTCAGATGTCATCCAAGATGAAGTTGTGCTATATGCTATACCACTGTAGAACAGAAGGTGCCTTTTGTCTTGCCAGGCTTTCAGCAGTGGCTTGCCAAAGGTACTTCCCTGTGGGCTTCAATAAGAGCAAGTGGTGAATAACTGATTATGTGCAGGTGCTTGTGTAGATCTTGGGGATAAGCTTCTGTTAGAAGTAGTAATAAGCTTCTGTTAGATGTAGTAATTGTGTGTGCTGGTGTGACTGGTTCTGGGCTCTACAGGTCAGGAAGGACAGGGAGCTCCTGATGAGAGTAGAGCAGAGCCACTAGGATGATTTGGGCCTGGGGCTTCTTCCTTATGAGGAAAGGCTGAGAGAGCTGGTGCTGTTTAGCCTGGAGAGGAGACTGAGGGGGCATCTCATTAGTGCTTAGAAATATCTAAAGGGTGAATGTCAGGATGATGTGACCAGGCTTCTCTTGGTGGTGCCCAGCAATAGGACAAGAGGTAATGGGCACAAACTGGAAGGTAGGAAACTTCAATTTAAACATAAGGGGAAATTTTTTCTTCTGTGAGGGTAACAGAGCCCTGTCCCAGGCTGCCCAGAGAGGTTGCACAGTCTCCTCTAGTGATACTCAAAATTGCCCTGATCTTCCTGTGTGATCTGCTCTTGGTGATTGTGCTCCAGTAGGAAAATTGGAATAGATGATCTCCAGAGGTCCCTTCTAACCCCCTAACATTCTATGATTTCTCTGTTTCTGTGATCCCTGCCTGAACAGTTGTTTTGGAACAACATCTGCCGTTGTAAAGTGCTGAGCTTGGCCACAGAAACTGTTAACTGGATGCTTAAAGTGTGAGGAGGTAGAATGTACCTGAATTGATAGGAAAGAGGTGACAAGCAGAAACCTCCCCTGCATGGGGTTATGGTTCTGGAGGTTTGATGATGAAGGATGTATAGGTATATGTGTCACTCTGTACTCATGCAGGCTGGCCTGGTCCTGTCTTCATGCCTGGTAATGCCATTGGCATTCACATGAGGGTGCTGAGAGTCCTGCCTGTTGGTTATGTAGACCACTGGGTTTTACCCAAATGTAGTTTCTCAGGGTGTGGCAGCAGTCCTGTACACCCTGTCGCACACTGCTTTTCAGCTTTCAGCAATTCCCACATAAAATGGTATTGTGAAGTCTCCAAATTAATTGCTTCTAAAATGTTCCAAGCATGGAAGTTTTGTCTGCTTAAGAATAACAATGAGACAAAAAGAATTATAGTGAAAAGAATAACACCACAAAAGTTTTGGATCGTGTTTCTGCTGATGGACAATTATGCCTTTGAAGCAGCTTTACACCAGTCACTTAAGTGTGGTAGCGGAAAAGTCCCAGGGGTCCTTGCTCATCCTACCACATTGAGTAGCTCAGGAAGGCTGTGAGAACTGTGTGCTGTCAGGTGCTTGGTACTGCTGACCTTGCTTTTTTGAGCACTCCTACACCATTGCAACTGGTAGAAGGGGCTTATTGGCATAGATAAGAGGGCAGGATCAAATCTGGAGTAATTTTTAAAATGCTGTGCTGGACAAATGCACTTTGACTCGATAGACCTTCCTCTATATCTGTATATATTGACTTGATCAAGACAGGAATTTTCCAAAGTATACTGGAATAAGCTGCCTAGATAGGCTGTGGAGTCTCCTGTGGAGACATTAAAAAACCTCCTGGATGCCATCCTGTGCAATCTGCTCTGGGTGAACCTGCTTTAGCAGGTGGATTGGACTGGATGATCTCCATAAGTCCATTACAACCCCTACCAATCTGTGACAAAAGTCAGCCTGAAGTAAGCTGTTGCAAATGAATTGGAAGCTCATGGTTACTTCATCATTGTAAATGAACTAAAACCATTGAGCATACTAGGATGTGGACTTGGAAGGGAGGTGCTGAGGTGATTTAATTAAAGCCTCTGTGTTCCTTGTTCCCTTCTGCACACCCAGGATGAGTGAAGTAATTGTTTGGGGGTAACTGGAATTTATTGTACTCGGAGGCAGGGAAGACATCCTGATAGCACTTGTTTGCATTCCATGTTAATCCCATCTGCCTTAGTCACTCTCCACCTCTTCAGTTCATTCTCCATGTCTTGGGTTATAGAGGCAAGAAGTTTGTATTCTATTTTCATCTGTTGAAAAGCAATTGAGAAGCTGTATGGTTTTGTTTTTGGTAACTTCAGGGGGTGGGGGAGTGAATACTGACCCAATTGTTAAAATCAGGTGGGGCGATATGTCTTGGGGTGGGGGAGTGAATGCCTCGGTACCGGCTCAATTGTTAAAACCAGGTGGGGGATACTCTTAAGTATCCCCGATGACCCCATCTCCTCCCATTGTGAAAAGTTTACCTGGTATCGGGAAGCAGGGAGGGAAGCGGGAAGGGCCGTGCCGCTGGGCACATACCGAGAGTCAGAGAAAAGGAATTAT
>VZRI01002421.1:52029-70507 GCA_013397515.1 Upupa epops | reverse complement strand
CTTCCTGCCGCCCGGACCCTGGGATTCCCAGCTGAAGCTGCTTTTCACTGCCCCCCCCGCCGCTTCTACTGAATCCAGTTTCTCTGCGAGACCTTTCTGCCTCCCGCCCCCTGGCGTTTCAGTTCTCCCTCCGGCCTGCCGTTTGTCCACACCGAGGAAAGCTCCCTCTCTCCATCTACCGCTTCGGAAAGAAAACTAAATTGGGACAGGTTTTATTTTGCTCTGTCGGGATCCCTAGGACACTTTATATTTTGGCTGGTTGTTTGGGGTATATTGTTGGGTTTTTCCTTAGTGTTCTTAATAAAGAATTGTTGTTCCTTTTCCCACATCTCTTGCCTGAAGGCTTTTAAATTGAAAGAATTTGATACCTGTCTTCCTAAACCGAGACACTCCATCAGAACTCTTGCAGCCTTCTCTTTTCTTTGTTTTGGAAGGTGTATCTGCTGTAGGGTCTGTACACTTCTGTAGTAGGAAATTTTCGCAATTGGTTGTGATTAAAGTGTGCTGTCTGTACAACACCATACTGATTTACACAGCAGAGGAGACTGGCTCTCTTGTTCGGTGCTGCCGGTGGTTCCAGGAGTATGTAAGTACCATTAGAGAAGAGAATGTTTTATATACTTTGAGCACTTGAGCACAAGAAAGTTTTTCTGTTAAATTACAACAGGACCTGCCTCCTGGAATAGGAAAGACTAATCTGCAAAGGAATAAATCCTGCTTTGAACAAAGCAAAGGCAGTGAGGCTTTAACCTTTACCCTTATAACTCAAACTGAAACACTTCAGGGGTTTGATTCAGAGTGAGAGCAGTCAGAGGGCTGGAGCACCTCTTCCATGAAGACAGGCTGAGGGAGTTTGGGCTGTTCAGCCTGAAGGCTCCTGGAGAACCCTGTAGCAACTTTTTAGCACCTGAAGGGGATCTGTAGGAAAGCTCGAGAAGAACATTTTATGAGTGACTCTTGTGATAGGGCAAGGGGGAATGGTTTCAAACTGAAAGAGTAGATTTAGATTAGATTTTAGGAAGAAATATGTGGGTGCTGAGACACTGGAACAGATTGCCCAGAGAAGGTGTGGATGCCCCGTCTCTGGAATTGTTCAAGGCCGGGTGGGATGGGTCCCTGAGCAGCCTGGCCTGGTGAGAGGTGCCACTGCCCATGGCAGGGGCTGGGGACTAGGTAGTCTCTGGCGTCCCTTCCAACCTAAACCATTCTATGAAAATAATGTGCTTGATCTGGAGTGAGGTCCCTCCTAAAGGTTACCAGTACCAGAGCAAGACCCAGGGTGTTTCTTGGTACATTATTGCACTAATCGCCCCATAGCAGAATTCTCTGGTACCTCTTCTGACTTTTGTGTAGAATCATCAGTTTTCCTCTGGGTTCCTGTAGACTGTGATCAGGTTACCTTTTTTTGTTGTTTACCTGAGAGAATTATTACCTGCATTGTTCTCTAGTACAAATGGTTGACACTTCCTGCTTTTTATTTAATGTTTTTCTCCTTTCTAAAGAAGGAAAATTCCATTATACACTTTTCCTCAACTGTGCATGTAGAGATGTGTGGAGGTGGCAGATGTGATTATTGGTTTGCTGTATGTGCAGTGGTTGGCGATCAGGGCCATGCAGTAAGTTATCAGTACTGGGCTGCTGAGCGATCACCTTCCCTTTTGCCCAGCAGTGCTGAGTATCCTTTGCTTGTGCTGGTCAGAGCCAGTCTCCTCCGAGGTGATCCAGCTCTCCTGTACTGTGTGTAGCAATCCCAGAGTTTCCTCATGGTGTGCAAGCTCTCTATGCAGTATCCTCTTAATTGCTGCTCATTTCATGTGCCATGTGTGACTGTGCTGGTAGCTTTCACGGTCTCTGTGGATAGCTGCCATCTCCAAGATGTGTTGCTGTTAAGGTGCTGGCTCCCAGGTAATGGTGGGACATGCTTGGTCCTCTTGTCTGCATAGTATGGCTGTAAGGATGTCTGTCATACCAAGAATATAGGGTAACTGTGAAAGTCCTGCTGGATTGGTGTTGGACATCTTGAGGTGGAGCAGTTCATCTTGGTAATCCATAGCTGGCACAAGGGTATAGTACTTGCAACAAGCTTTGCTGGTACATGGCCTTTACCCATGTGGACTTGACTGATTTGTTGCAAATCTTAGCTGAGAGCAAAGTGGACTTGTAAAAGATGATGGAAGTAAATCATGTCCTTTATGAGTAAAGGCTGAGGGCACTGGGTCTCTTTAGCTTGGAGAACAGGAGACTGAGGGGTGAGCTCATTAATCTCTATAAATATGTGAGGGGTAGGTGTCAGGAGGATGGAGCCAGGCTCTTCTTAAGGTCATCTAGTGATAGGACAAGGGGCAGTGGGTGCAAGCTGGACGTTGCATGTAAATATCAGATGAAACCACAGAGAGGGTGGCGGAGCATTGGAACAGGCTGCCCGGGGGGATGTAGAGTCTCCTTCTCTGGAGACGTTCCACACTCGCTTGGATCTGTTCCTGTGCGACTTGGTCTAGGTGATCCTGCTGTGGCAAGGGGATTGGACTAGATGATCTTTCAAGGTCCCTTCTGATTCTAGGCAGAAGAATGGGTGGTGGCATTGGCAGCTCAGTGCTGTTTTTGTTCAGTAGTAGAGGTGCAGCTAATAAAGATGTATTGCTCTGAGAAAGTTATGAGCTTGTAAGACTTTATAGGTTCTATGTGACCTGCTGTCTTGTGTCCTGACAGTCTGTGTGGGAGGCTGGAGCAGGATTTGATTTCCAGCTTAACTGCTAGCATTCTGGCAGAGCTTGGGGTGTCACCTTTCAGGAGTTTGTTTACCCCCGTCTCAGACAAGTGGGATGGTACTGACCTTAGTTTGTACAGTGTTCTCACATCTGCTGAAAGCTGTTGTAACAATATTGCTGCTCTTAACAACCTACAAGTGGGTGTGACATCTTAAGAGAGTCTGTGCAATTAGTAATCACAGCTAGGTGGGTAATTTGAGGTTACAAGGTGACTTGGTTGTGATGATACTACTGTGTTTGAGGTAAGTGGTAGATTTTTCTGCTGCCAGAAGGAATTAGGCCTTTTTCTTGACTTTACTTTGCCTTGTGGCTTATGTTCACTTGCAGGTGACTCTAGAAAAACATTACTCAACTATTGCATGTTTTCAAAGGACTGGAGGTACTGATGTTTCTCTCTCCTTGACTTTAAGTGGTCTGTAGATTTTAATCTTCTATCACATACATCAAATCTGTTACTGAGGAATGATCTGTGATTCTGCAAAGAGATACTGATGTCAAGTAGTCCTCTGAATTAGATGTCCCTGAGATTTCAATGGGCTGGATTTGAGATCTGGAAGCGACCTTTCTGTCTTATCAGCTCCTTCATCCTGGTTTTTAAGAACATGAGTTGTTTGTCTAAACAGCGTTTTGAAGTGACAATATGGATTGCCCAGTAGTGGCTGTTTTAAATGGGTCACATTTCTGCCTCAGCTCATTTCATATAGCAAAGACTGTGTGGGTCTTCCCTAGATAAAAGCCTTCCCTTATCACTGTTTTTAAAAAAAGTATATATGACCAAGCTCTTGGCAGGAGAACAGAAGAGTGGAGAGCACTGAGATCAAAGGGAAGGAGTAGGGCTGGCATCCCACTGAGGTGGATCAAGCTGCACTTTTCCATGGCTGGCTGATCAAAGGGAGTGCTGCTTTGGGAGGTTAGTAAGGGAGGACAAACCCTTCCCTGTATCCCTTCCCCTTTCATGGCAAAACAGCAGGCTCAAATGGGTAGGATTTGCATTGTGTTTGCTTGTTAGCTCACATCAGCTAAATCTGAACCGGCAGTGTGCTCACATGGCCAAGAAGTGTCCTGGTTAGTATCAGAAATAGTGTGGCCAGCAGGAGCAGGGAAAGGATTGTCCCATTGTACTGGGGTGGCTACCACTTGAGTACTGGTTTCAGTTTTGGGCACCTCAGTGTAAGGAAGACATTGAGGTGCTGGAGCAAGTCTAGAGAAGGGCAACATGGTAAGCTTGGTGAAGGGTCTGGAGAACAAACCTTACAAGGGATGGCTGAGAGAGCTGGGGTTGGTTAGTCCGAAGAAAAGGTGGCTGAAGAGACACCTTATTCCTATCTACAACTACCTGAAAGGAGGTTGTAGAGAGGTGGGGGTTGGTCTTTTCTCGCAAGTAACAAGTGATAGGACAAGAGGAAATGGCCTCAAGTTGTGCTGGGGAAGTTTAGGTTGGACATCAGGAAAAACTTCACTGAAAGAGTCATGAGGGCTTGGAACAGGCTACCCAGGGAGGGGTGGTGTCAAGAAGTCAGGGACAACCTATTTTCACTTAGTGTCTCATGATAGGACAAGGGGTAGTGCATTCAAACTTGAGCACAGGAAGTTTCACCTCAACATAAGGGAGAACTACTTTACTGTAATGGCTACAGAGCAGTGAAAGAGGCTCCCCAGAGAGTTTGTGAAGTCTGCTTCTCCAGAGAATTTCAGGACCTGTCTGGATGCATTTGAGTGATCTACCCTAGTTTTGGTCTTGCTCTGGCAGGGGAGTTGGACTTGATCTTTAGAGGTCCCTTCCAACCCCTGACATTTTGTGATTCTGTGATCATTCCTGGATGTGTTTAAGTTGTGTAGATCTGAAGCTTAGGGACGTGGATTAGTGTTGAGCTTGGGACAGTTGGGTTCATGGTTGGACTTAATGATCTTAAAGGTCTTTTCCAACCTAAACAATTCTATGATTCTTTGATTTGTGGTTGATGGGAGCAGCCTCTGAAAAATTGATGTACCAGCCTGTGTTTCAGTGTGCAAAATCAGAATTGAAGTGTGCTCATAGAAACATGTGAGAGGTTACAAGCAAGTGAGCAGCAAGGTGTTTGATAGTAACTGATGAACAGGCTTATGACGAGTGCAGAGACTTAAACCTCGCAACATGTACTGATCTTTAGCATCGTGTCCTGGTGGTGCGTCTGAATGAGTATGTTCTTCATGATGCAACAGGAGGTCAGGAGCAATTCATGTCAGTATTCCTAACACAATAGTGAAGAATCGCAGTCATCCCTGGGAAGCAAAGTTAATGGTCACTGGATGTCCTGTGAACTTTCTTAAGTTAACAGAAGTTGTGGTAACTTTGTTTTAACTCCTTTTTTACAGCAATGCTGAGTGACAATAACTCAGTGAAGCTGAAAAGTGATTATTCACCTCCTGTGCAATGGTGTAAGGTGGCTGCACATGAAGATGAGAAGACCAAGCAGGTTTTTAAAAGGTACTTGCAAGTAAGTGTCCTTGTCACAGCAACAGAAAGATCACTTGCTCTCCCTGTAGCCTGGGCACTTATAAAAAAGATTTAAAAATCAAGAGATGAGATTGCCACAGAAACTAAATGGAGGGTAAGGCATGCTGCTTTCTCTGGGGTGCCTAAAACACCTGGAGGAGCTGGGGCTTCCTTGTAGTGGTATCTGTTTTCCTAATCCAGTGTAAGATCCTAATACTTTGCTCACAAGTATTTCCAGTCTTCTTTTGCATTCAGACAAGTAACAATATTGAAGCTTTTATACGGTCTCATAATTGAAGAAATTGGAGGGTGGTGGGTGTTTTGGGGTGGTGTCCTCTCATAAGATTTCTTCATATATAAATTAATATATCACAGAGTCTTACTGCATTCTCTGTCATTCGACATGAAATGAGAATTGTGTGTGCTAGTATACATCCAGTCATATCTTAAACAAGCAAACAAAACAAAAAAGTTCACTACTGTCAATTTCTGTCACCTGAATTTTTAGGTCTTAAGGTTTAAAAAAACCTGAACGACTGCTTTCAGCACCCAGATCATGAGATAGCTGAAAAACCTCTGTGGAGGAAAACCAGTCTCATTCATCTTCTGTAATTGCCCTGTTTCCTGCTAGTTGGACTGTTTCCAGGGGTTGCCACCTAACATGCCAATGTTGATTTTAGACCTGTATTACCCTGAAGGTGTTTCAGAATTGCCGCACACTAAGTAGGTTGTATATATTTTTTAAAGACACTTCAGCAAGTTGGCAGTCCATAGGAAACAAGGAAATAGAAATCAGTAATGACATTCAAACTACATAGTTGAGCAACAACTACAAATCTAACCAAATAATGATGCAATTAATGCAGTTCAATTTAGACATGAGCTCCTGAAATGAGTCAAAGGAGTTCTTGGAGATCAACAATCAGATTCCTTAGGAATGAGATAAGATTAGGTTAAGGATATGGATAGTCTGCATTACTCCATTTAAAATTTGCTTGGGTTGGGTTTTTCCCTTCTTTGGGGGATGTCAGTAACTACATGAGGCTTCTCCGTAGAAACTTGAGTGTCTAAATTCTGTGTTCTGGCCTGCCAATGAGTTGAAAGTTTTGTTTGAGTGGTGACCAACAGCCCAAAATTTTGCAATTTGAAGTTTCATCTTTTTTCAACTTGCATGAAAATGCAGATTTCAAAATAGATTTGCCCTTTGGAGTAGGAATATAAAAGTCACTTTTGGCCTGTTTATATGAGGAGGGCTGTTTGACTTTTCAAAGGTGCAGTTACAGAATGTAATGCAATGTATATAAAGCATAGAACTTCATAAATCAGAATGTCAATATACAATATTTTCTTTATCACAGCATCTGTATATGTTTGTACTTTCCTGCAGATAGCTCTGAAGAGTTGTGAAGGGCTTGCAGTGAAGCAATAGTTTTTCTTGGTTTGAATCAAATGCAAGTATTCACTTCAAGTTCTTCAACTGTGTTGTTTATTTAAAAATACTAATTGAGCAGTCAGTGGATTGCTGGAAAAGTAAGATTACTTTTTTCTGTCTCCTCACCCTACACCTTGCTGTTTGTTTGCAGATTTGTTGTGCTGTTTGTGGTTGGAGGGTGCTTAGTTTATATCCTCAAGTTACATTTTGGCCCTGAAGAATGTGACAGAATGCCATTTGTGGACTTCGATCGTGTAAGGGTTGGTATTTTTTGCTTTTAAAATTTTTCTTGGCTTTAAAGAAGTTATTAATTGGTAGTATAAGAATTATACTACCAATCTTTAACAAGTAGAATGCTGAAATTCTCTATGAGGGAAAATGTTTTGTTTCATTTTATGCCGTACAACTTTTGGGTTTTGTGCTTGTGGAGTGACAACATAAGTGCATAAGAGAAATTGGATTTTTAGGGGTAAAAGGAAATAATCAGGACTTCAGAATAGTGTTTGAAAAGGATATGTCTTTGTATTACTGTGTCAGTGCAGATGACAGTGCTTATCAGAAAATGGAAGCAAATAAAGATATAGTTTTCCTTTTTGAATTTAAAAAGACACCCCAAACCCAACATATTAAACCAAGAGTTTGTCTTTCTCCTAAACCAGCTTCCCAGTCTGCATTGCCTTGTAGTTGCTCAGATGTGTTTGGAGTCAGGGAGCAAATGTCCAGGAGGGTTACAGCTTTTGATTCAGTTAATTATTTAAGGTAGCAGCTACTTGCTTTGACTACAGTTTTGCTGCAGCTTTTGAGGTGATGTGTCAAAACCCAACACAGTTTCCTTTTAATTCCTGATGGCAGATCTTTGCCCTGCTGCTTGATCTGTTTGCTCTCTATACCAGTACAGGCCTTGACTTAGAGTTGTAACATTCCTGCCTTTGAACATCTCAACACTAAGATACAATTTACAGCAGAAAGCCTGATTTGGGATAGTTTCAGCATTACTGCATGTGCATCCTTCCCCCACTTTCTTCAGTGCATATATTTCCCTTTCTGGTCCTCTTTGCTTCCCCTTTTCTTTATATTTGACTTCTTTCTTTTCTCAGTAACACATCCTTGCTTCTGAACAACAAACACCGTAACCCAAGCAAAGCTAAAGGCTGAACGTACATTAGTAGTTTGTTGCTGTGTTCTTCAGTTGTTATTTCTTAGTTTATTTTTTTAATGACTGATCACTGTGTAGTTTTATCTGGCAGCTTCATCTTCTTTATGCAATATGGCTGCAATATGCAGCCTTTTATTTTGGTGACTGGTCTTTGAAAGGAATGCAGGATGTTGTTGCAAGTCCTCTTTCAAAGTTGTGGTCTTCACTAATACCACTTTGGCAATACTTGCGGAAGAAGAGTTCCTCCATTTTGATTAGTAAGCAAGTCCAGCCTGTCATTTCACAGAAATTCTGTGCAGTGGATAATGGCTCTAGTAAAAGCCTACTGCAGGTAGAACTTGGGTCCCAGAATTGAGCAGCAGAGTAGAAATCCACTTGTTGTTGAATTAGATGGGTACATCTAGGGTTTTTTTCTAATCTGTTTTTGTAACAGTATAAATGTTTCACTTACCACTTTTTCACTCATTTTCACTTACCACTTTTACTATCCTAATTTTTTCTTTAGAAAGCCTCCTATCTGGATTTAGTTGTTTGGATAGAGGCATTCGTTTGCAGGACTTCACTCTGCACGGGCAGTATCTGATTTTGAGCAAATACTTTAAATGGTTTTCATTTCTATGTTAAGCTTTCTTTATAAACCTCTGGTTTGTGAAACTGCTGGTGGTCAGCTTTTGGGCTCATTGAGAGGGCTCTGTGTGTTTCTGAAACTGGCTTTCCTGACTGAAATCATGTGTTCCTGCTTAGAGAGCACAACAGTTTGCCAGTGCTGCACTGCAGGAACAGTGCCAACCTTCTTATGTGAAGAAAGAGATGGGGAAGTTATTTGTGGAGAAATACCACATGGACATATCTCCCTTTGTAAGAAAAGATAAAAATGAAGATGAAGCTTTGTTTCGATATGAGCCTCCTTTTGGATTTCACAAGTTCACCGACAAGCTTAAAAACCTCCTTGAACTGTTACCTGAGCATGATTTACCAGAAGATTTGAAGTCTAAACACTGTAAGCGTTGTGTTGTTGTTGGCAGCGGTGGAATTCTTCATGGATCAGAGCTGGGTCACTTACTGAATCAGTTTGATATTGTTATAAGGTATGTCCTTTCCTTTTAAGGATTGCAGCTGCTTCAGCCTTTTAAGCAAACTTATGGGGGTTTTTCTAAGGGGAAAGTGTCACCAGTACGTATTGAACTTGTAAGACCTAGTGCATTTGAGAAACTTTTTTTGATGGAATTTGTCACAAGACAGGAATTCCCATGTAATTATTTGTGGACTTCAGATTAAAAAAAACCAACAAATAAGGACAGGATTGAGTTGGAAACCAGCTGAACCACAGACAAGCAGACAGTTCTGCTTTGATCCATTCAGATGTTAAAGCCTTCAGAGGCAAGACTTTCAGAGTCATGGAATGGTAGGGGTTGGAAGATAATCTAGTCCAGCCTCCCTGCTAGAGCTAGATCAATATATCGAGGTGACATAATATTTTCACTTGATTTAAATTAAATAAACCAGTAGCTTTTGGGATGTTATCTCTTTAGATGTGAATTCGGAGACAAGTGATAGGTTGAGGGTGGTTCTCTGACCACCTGATGAGTCCAGTTCAAGAGGGACAGGGACCTAGCTACTGGAGAGAGTCCAGTGCAGAGCCACTAAGATGGTCAAGGGCCTGGACCATCCTCCTTATGAGGAGGGACTGAGTAAGCTTGGGCTGTTTATCCTGGAGAGGAGACTGAGGGGAGATTTCATAAATGCTTGTAATTATCCAAAGGGTGAATGTCAGGATGATGGGACCAGGCAACAGGACATGGGGCAATGAGCACAAACTGGAAGGTGGAAAGTTCAGTTTAAACACACTACAGTGAGGATAACAGAGCCCTGTCCCAGGCTGCTGAGAGAGGTTGTGAGTCTCTGATGCTGGAAACATTCAAAATCCACATGGATGTTACAGTGTAATCTACTCTAAGTGTTTCAGTTCTATGCCGGGTGGTTGGACTAGATAATCTGCAGAGGTTCCTTCCAATCCCTGTTGTTCTCATCCATGATTTAGATACATGCTTTAGGACTCATCCTTTGTTGGTTAGGGTGCTTATTTGAAGGGCACCTTTCTGTTTTTTTTATAGCACCTATTTCAAACACAGTAAAAATGGTGATTGAGCAGACAGTTTGCTTACTCTGTAGAGTGTGCTTATCTCTCCTTATCTTCACAAGATCAGTGCACACTTACTATGATTACCTGTGTTGAATCTAGACTTATAAAACACATACATATTCTGCATTTGTTCCTTCTGACCGTTACAGCTTGAATTTGCTGTGGTTTGAATCATCTCAGTGTAACACAAGCAGCTTTCCAAGATGCTTTGTAAACTAAAACTTGCTCCTCTTAAAAAAGGAAGTCTTGATCCAGAGAGTCAATAGCTCTTACAGAAAGGTAAACAAACCTGTTAACATGGGGAGGGACAGAGAACTTGAATTAACTGTTCTCTGAAATCAGGACTGGCAGTGTGAAGGTGATTTTCTTGGTGTTACAGAAACGTCTGATTTAATGCTGTTCTGTAGAACTGATGGTGCTGTTTTGTGCTGTTCTTGTGAGCAATGTACTAGTATCTAAAATTTTGAGTGAAATTCTGCAGTGCTGTTTCAGTTTACCTTTTCTACTCAAGCTTTTCTTATTCAAGAAATAGAATTAATTTCATCACAGGGATAAGGGATGGATGAGTGTGTGAGGTGAGGAACATGGAGATACTGAGAAAATGCTGCACTCTGCTCTGTTGAAAATCAGTGGAAGTCCAAATACAAGTGCTTTACTGAAAGTTTGGTGCTTGAATGAGCTTGTAACCCATGTCTGTTAAGTACAGTTTCTCTCCATTGTGGGATTTTTCTTTCTTGTTTGTTTTTTGTTAGGTTAAATGATGCTCCGGTTGAAGGATACACAAATCACGTTGGGAACAAAACTACTATTCGGATGACTTACCCAGAGGGAGCCCCCCTTTCTGAATATGCGTATCCTCCTGCCAGCTTGTTTGTGGCTGCTCTCTATAAAAGTGTCGATTTCAACTGGCTTGAAGCAATGGTGAAAAATGAAACCTTGGTGTGTAATGTGGGAATGTTATGTACCTGTGGGTTTTGTTGTGCTATTTCCTTTTTTGGTTCCTTTTTTATGTAACGCTTTTATGTAACCTTGTAGAGATTTTTTTGCTCAGTTTCCTGGTTGCAGTTGGTATCAGCGCTCACGCTGAAGCCCCTTGCTGACTGTAATGCTTTTTTTCCTGCAGGTACTCATGGTTTGCACTGTGCTACATGATACCTGTTTACTAAGGTTGAATTTATTTTGCATTAGGTTTGAGAGATTTGCCCAAGTCTGCAGAGCCTGGAACAGAAATGAGATTTCTGGGTGCCAGTCTGTTTTGGTTTTGGGGTTTTTTTTGACAGCTCCAGTTTGTGCTGCTACAACAGGCGAATACACAGTTAGTGAGTAATGGAAACACTGCACTTGTTAGTTCACATTTGACTGTGGATCTAAAATTAAGGAAATGTTGAGATTCCAAAGGACCGACAGAAGGGTTCCATGTTTCCCAACTCATTAAATTGATGTCTTTTCATCTCTTTCAATTTGCAGGCAGATAATTTCTGCAATTTGAAAACCATTACTTAGGTTTCCCTGACCAGAGGTTGTTAGCAAGTGCTGTAAGGTATTGAGAAGTTTAGAATAAAGCCTGTCAAAGTAACACTTTGATAACTACTAGTTCAGGTACTCCAAGTTCCCTTCTGAATTCTATAGGTTTTACAACCTGAGGGCATAGGGAAGTTTATTATTGACCATGACTGTTCACTACTGTTTTAGTTCAGCGTGTGTGCAGGGATATTGCCTAGCTTTGAATAATCTGAGTGTTTCTTGTAGAGGGGAGAGGAATTTTCCTGAATGTGTGAACTTGCACAACTTTAAGAACTGCTGTTCCCTGATTATTTTTTTTCTATTTTTAAACTTTTTTTAACCAGGAATGTGGTAATTTTGATGACCAGTAGCTTTCTAACTCAAGTGCAATGGTTGAATCCCTAGCTTTGAAACTGTCTAGCTATTTCATGTTTTAAGGTTTGGTTTTAAAGAATGAGTAGGAACAGCATATCTTTCTGTATTAAGTCTTAATTTTGGTGGACTGAAAAAGTGGGTTTTGGCATCTACAGCATGTTCTGTTAGTGAGTTATAAGAATAGAAGGGTGTGCTTCATGAAGAGAGTACTTTTCTTGTTTGGCATAGCTTAGGAGCATATCTGCTCATTTCCACTTCTTTCCTTGCTCTGCAAGATGCAAAGAGCTAGTTTTGGAAACTGATCTGAGAATAGGCATACTGGAGAAAGTCCACTGGAGGGCCCCAAAGATGCTTAAAGGACTGGGTCTATGAGGAAAGAGTGGGAGAGATGGAGGTGTTCTCCAGACTGGTCTTATCTATTTACGTAAATACCTGAAGGCAGGGTACAAAGAGAATAGAAGCAGGCTCTTCTCAGCAGTGCCCAGTGACAAGACCAGATGCAATGGGTAGAATCATAGAATTATTAGGGATCAGAAGGGACCTCGAAAGATCATCTAGTCCAACCCCCTGCCACAGCAGGATCACCTAGACCCAAGTTGCACAGGAGAACACATCCAGGTGGGTCTTGAACGTCTCCAGAGAAGGAGACTCCACAACCCCCCTGGGCAGCCTGTTCCAATGCTGCATCGCCCTCACTGTGAAGAAGTTCCTTCTGATATTTATACGGAACCTCCTGTGTTCCAGTGAAATACAGAGGGTTCCTTTGAACAGCAGGAGACACTTTTTTACTATGAGGGTGACAGAGCTCTGGCACAGATTGCACAAGGAAGTTGTAGAGACTTCATCCTTGGGGATAACCAAAAGTTGTCTCCACCCAGACCTAGGCAACCAGGTCTAGGTGGCCCTGCTTATGACCTTCAGATGTCCCTTCCAACTTCATCTACTGTGGTTTTGTGGACTGAACATACATTTTTCACATAGTTGGCCCTCAGTTGGGCTAGCTGTCTGTGCAGGTTTTGATACTTAAACTGCTTCAGAGCATGGATGGGAAGACAAGACTGTAGCAACCCAGAGATTTGATCAGTTTAAGCTGCTGTAGGGTTGTACTTTAAAAGCTGTTTAAAAAAATGCAGATCTATGTTGCCAATAGCAGTTTGATCATTTGCTTAATGTTACCCATTGTATGGACAGATGTGTAAAACAATCCTGTTTTAGTATAGGGTTTTCCATTAACACACATCTGATTGACTGCAAGTAGCATGAGATCAGACTTGAGCTTGTGGAGTCCTGTGTAAATCCTCTTCTGAAGTGTTATATTTATCACAAGGGGTCTGCTATCAAACAACATCTGTTCACTTCAAAGTCCCTGAGCAAAACAGTTTTAAATCTAGAGCTTGCTTCAGAATGTCTGGTTAATGTTCCTGCAAAATTGTGGTTCCCATCTCTTTTAAATACTGCTGCCGGCTCAGCTGTGCTGGAAAAGCTCCAAAGAACCTGGAGGTGCTAGTGGATATATTGGCTGGTTAAACACAAAAATGCAGACTAATATTCAGAATAAACAACTCTTTTCTCTGCTGTCCTCTCTGCAACCCCAAATACTTGCAAGGTTTTTTCTCCTCTGGGTCAGTGACTTGAGCTGTATGCTCAGGTGTGTTCCTGAACCACCTTAGCCACAAACTGCTTCCAAATTTCTGAGAATGACTGGTGAATTCTACATCTTGTGTACTGTGACTGCCATACACTTTGCAGTTTTGAAGTTTTGCTTTGCTGAACAATGTTTTATTCTCTTTCTCTTAGCCCCTGTGGGTGCAATTCTTCTTTTGGAAGAAGGTTGCTGAGAAAATTCCTTTACCATCAAAGCAGTTCCGGATTCTGAATCCAGTCATCGTCAAAGAGACAGCTTTGGACTTTTTACAGTTCCCTGAGCCACGATCAAAATTCTGGGGTTGGGATAAGGTAGGAAATTTCCTTGTGGGAGAATGAGACTATAAAATACAAAGTAAAATAAAAAACAAAGTAAAATAAGAAACAAAGAAGCTTTGGGCTTTGTCTTCAGTCTAGTTTCTCTGTGCTGTTTCAGAGCTAGTGTTGAGTAATAGGGAAATGAATGTGTTCTCAAAAGACTCTTCTGTTTTTTTTTGTGTAAAATCAGCTCACCTGTTTAGATGAAGCATTATGCCTGTGCATGCTGACATGTTGGCCTGTTTTACCTGGAATTCAGATGCAGTGGGAGACAAATTGATTCTAGGTCACTCACACATCATTGTGATGTGTCCACATGTAGGATTTATATTGTGTGTTTAATTCAAACCAAAAATCAGTTGGCGACAGACGTTTCTCTAGCTGAAGGGGAAGCAGACTGTGAAAATCCAATCAGAGTAAAGCAACCTTCCAGCTGGGAAATGCCTTTAGATCACAGAGTCCAAACGTGTCCTGTGGTCCTGCAATGGTGTGGAGTGATGTACTGCCCTGTGTCATTATACGCTGCTTTTCCATTACCCTCATGTTTTGTTTAAGAAGTTGGATGCCACTAGTTTGAACTATGAAAAATAACAAATGAACCTTTTGCATGAAAGTGTTTAGTGGTAGGTTTATTGCACAAATGTTTGAAGGACCTTCTCACATTTAATTACCAAGGCAATACACCAAGCTGTGAATCTTCTAGCCATAGCATAGCATATCTGCCTGTTTTACCTGCTGTTCATGGAAAAGGCCTGTTCTGAAAAATATTGATAGCGAACCTGTTGCTCAGGGCTGAAGTAAAAGAAATCAAGAAGTATCAAGTTGAACTGTGTGGTGAGGGCTGAATGTTTGATAAAGTTTAACTTCATAGTGATAAGACGTCTTGTCTTCACAGAAAAAGTCGTTTTGACAGCCAGAATGTCTTGTTAATGGCACTTGCTTAAGTTGTATCAGTGTTTGGCCCTGAAGTTTTTAGTTGTATGTGGTTTGTTTAATTGATTTTCAGTTTTAGCTGTTTATTCTAGTTTAAATTGATTGTTTAATTGATTTCAGTTTTAAGTCAGCAGAGGGAATAGACAAAGCCATTAAAGTGAGCGAAATGTTTACAAAAACGGGCAAAGGAGAGTATGTTTGAATGTGGCAGACTTAATTTTGTTTCTTTTTTTAGAATGTACCTACAATCGGGGTCACAGCTGTTGTTCTGGCCACACATTTATGTGATGAAGTGAGCTTAGCTGGATTTGGGTACGACCTTGACCAGCCCAACACACCTTTGCACTATTACAACAACTACTGCATGGCTGCCATGAACGGACAAACTATGCACGATGTGACAAGCGAAACAAAATTCCTGCAAAAACTGGTCAAAGAAAAAGTTGTCAAAGACCTCACTGGTGGGATCCATTGTGAATTCTGCAGCAATGACAGCTAGTGATACACATGCTGTGTGCTTTGAATTTGTTACATTTCCAGAGGTTCAGCTGGAGCAACCTTTTCACTGTCTTCTTTAAAGTGTGTATAGAATGGATGTGGAGTCTCTGCTGCTTTCCTCAGTATTGAGTTCCATTTTGTTGGATTTTTGAACTTAATTTCTGTGTCAGATTTTACTTTGTGCATTTTTGGGAATAGCTACGTGAATACAAGTTGAAGTTGAAAGAGGTCCACTTAAAATACTGTGTGTTTTAAGTTGTCTAATGAAAAGCAGAGGTTTTGTTTCCATGTATGTGGTGCACACCACGGGAGCCTGAGCTGTCCAGCAGCATACAGGATTTTCCACTGAACTACTGTCTTTGTTGGTCCAGTTCCTGGTGCATGACTCCTTTTCATGTGTGCCAGGAAGAGAAGGGCATATTCCTCTCAAGTCTTTCATTTCTCACAACTTGAGTGTTGTGTTTCCTCTAAAATATTTCTATTTTTTGCTTTTATGATAATTATTTTGGGGGTAGGGGAGGTGAAAATAGGCGTGGAGGTGAAGGAAAAGCTGGTGTTGTGGCAGTACTGAAATAGTAAAGTACTTTAGTATTCATGACTGACATTAAGATCATTGACACTTTAACATGGCGGGTTAAAATCATGCTTTATCATGAGGCAGGTTTGGGCCCATGGCACACTGTCAGAAGATACAGCCAGAAGGAGGCTTTTGCTTGAACCAGATCATTTGTCCTTTCCATTCCTTAAGAGCTAGAGAAGTGTTTTTAACTAGCTGATTTGCAGCAGAGTTCAGCTTCCCCGATTAAAGTAGCAGCATTAAGACAAATGCTGCCTTTTATTTTTTGAGTGACTTGAGACTTGCTGGTTCTATAAAACACTGGTTTGTATGAATCATCCATTGAGCAATAATAGAATCTATGACTAGGTTACAATGTCTGTTGGTTTACTTTATGATCCTTAAGTAATTAATTACAGATATGGCAACCTTTTATAGTTTACAGTGATGATAACCTGTATGAACTCTAGTGTTGACTATTGAGTTGAAGGGAGAAGTAGAATTGTTGGTTTTCCTGGATAAGCTGCTGAGTCAGCTGCTGGGGGTGTGTGTGTAAGGATAAAATCACTTTGAGAAAGCAGTGTGATCTAGCAGCTGGTGTCACTGCTGAAAGCAGCACACTTGGAGCCTTTTCTTTTTTTTGTTCTTGTGACTGGAAATCAGTGCATTGCAACGAAACTGGACAGTGCAGATTTGTAAGCAGGTTTTGTTCTTTTTTTCATTTTGTCACTAGCAGAGTAGTAGGTAGGACTGTGTTTGCACTGAGTAGCTCAATATGCAGTAGGTGAAAACTGCTTTCTGTGGCAATGAAAGATCATTAGCAAATTGATCAACAGTTGTTCATAGTCATGGACCCTCCACATGGAAAGCATTCCCACTTTATATTTGCTCTTTGAATTTAGTTACAGTTTTTAATTTTCAAAATACTAATGTGGGAAAGCAAGGTTAGCATTGTTTAGTTTTTTATTTTGTCATTTTTTCTTTCCCACCGAGAGGAGATCTAATGAGTGATCATATTGGAATATAGGCGCAGCAGACTGGTTCTTGCCGTTAAACTGAAAGGCAATAAAATGCCATCAGGTCATAAAGTGTAACTCTGAAGGAAGTCATGGACCTCATCTTTCCTAAGTGTCATGTACCTACATGGCCTTGAAAGTGAGCTGTGGATGCTGAGCAGATTTGAAAATCGGGCTGTCAGATTCCGTCACTGTTAGTGTTTATAGCAATAATGTTCATCTAACTTCTCCTCCGTAAAACTTGTTAAGTTTTGTACTAGCAATAAATTTCTAGTCGATGTCTTTCTTGTAAGTATAATTACATTGTTTAATTTAAAAATATTTCATGTGTAAAGAGTTTTATACAGATAGTATTTTAGTTAATATATTTAAAATGTGCTAATTATTTTCTCCTGGTATTTAAACTGGAAGCATAGTACCTTCATTTCATTTCTTATAAGTGAAATTTTGGAAGATTTTGGAGCATGTGTGCTGGGAGGATGCCCTGATACACCGCAAGTGCGTGTTTCAGAGCTCTTGGTCCCTCACCAGTTTGCTTTATTCAGTAGTCAGTTGATTAATGTAAATGCCAGTAGCTTTTTGGAGATGCTGTATTTATTGTCACATTCCTGAATTACATTTATGTAAGATAGTTTTATGGCCTGTGATAAAACCTTGTTCTCCATGGTGGTCTGTGCTGCATTGAATATGCCTGCGCAGACAACCATCTGTGAAATGGCAGCGAAGTTGCAAAAAGCAATAAACTGATGAAACCACTTTCTACTTACCTACCTGTCTCTCAGTTTGCAATTTGTTCTGCCTCCTTTCTCCTTTCGTTCATGCTTTTTAATATCTATGAGTGATGTCTCTCTGGTGCCTGAAATCTCAACACTGACCACACTACTCAACACATACCAGGCTGCAGCTTCTGGTCTGTACTTCAGTGTTGTTGTAAGTAGGATGAAAGCAAAAGCCACGTGTGTCTGTTGCGGTCTCCCAGTCCTTATACTTTCTCTGCAAAGAATCTGTATCATCCCTGGAGGTATGCCTTAATGGTGTTACTTTAGTCAACAGAGAATTTGGGAGCTGTGATAAAGCCATTGTATCCCACATCAGAATTTAGCTTTGATAGAATTCCAGAACTGTATTGGTTGGAAAAGACTTTTGTGATTATCAAGTCCAACCACTGACCCAGCACTGCTAGGTCACCACTAAACCCTGTGCCTCAGTGCTAGAAGACACCACCCTCAACAGCCTGTTCCAAGATTTGATAACCTCTACAGTGAAGAAGTGTTCCTTAATATCCAGTCTGAACCTCCCATTGTGCAATTTGTGGCCATTTTATCTTTCCTGTTACATGGGGGAGGGGAATAGACCAACCCCCACCTCACTCCAATCTCCAGCAATAAGGTATCCTTATCTTCCTTTTCTCCAGGCTCCAGGAACATCCTGAGTTTCCTCAGCCAACAGAGGACATAACCAGGTAGATACATGATGGCAAAGCAGTGGATGAGGTCTATCTTGACTTCAGTAAAGCATTTCACAGAGTCTCCCACAGCATCGTCCCAGCTGAACTGAGGAAGTGGCATCTAGACAATAAGGCAGTGAGGTGGACTGTGAAGTGGCTCCAGCATAGAAGCCAGAGAGAAGTGGTCAATGAGACAGTCTAGTTGGAGGCCTG
>VZRI01002421.1:0-43699 GCA_013397515.1 Upupa epops | reverse complement strand
TAGAATGGTAAAGGTCTGGAAGGTAAGCCCTACGAGGAGAGGCTGATGGAGCTGGGTCTGTTTAGCCTGGAAAAGAGGAGGTTCGGGGATGACCTTATCGCTGTCTATAACTATCTGAAAGGTGGTTATGGTCAGGTGGGGGTCGGTCTTTTCTCCCTGGACACTAGGGACAGGACAAGGGGTCACAGTCTTAAGCTCCATCGGGGGAGGTTTAGTCTTGACATTAGGAAAACGTTTTTCACTGAAAGAGTGATCTGATTTTGGAAAGGGCTGCCCAGGGATGTGGTTGGGTATTCAAGGTTAGTCTGGATGAAGTGCTGAGCGGCATGATCTAGATGTCAGATGTTAGGTTTACTTAGTTGGTTTTAGGTTGGACTGGATGATTTTTAAGGTCTTTTCCAGCCTCACCATTACTGTGATACTGTGATACTGTGATCTTATGGTGGTTAAAATATCACTTATCCCAGTGCTGATGTGTGTCTGTGTGAGATGGTTTCAGCAGATTGCTGATGCTGCAGGGAGATGGGAAGGAGATTTGGACTGCGCTTTGGGCCCGTGAGTCTGTAGTGATGAGTCAGTTTTGATCTGTCACAATGCATCTTGTGTTGGGCACTCACAATGAGTGCTGCTCAAGAGAACTTGAAATCAATAACATTTCTTAGTTCTCTTCTGGGAAGTTGTCACAGAGGTCATTTAGGATGTCATGTAAAATCCACTAAAATGCAGAGGCTCATTAACTTCATGGTCCTTGGTCCAATTCTGTGAGGATTTGACTTCACAGAGCAGTAAAAGTCTTCAACATGTTGTAGATCCATGCAGGTATTGTTCTGTAGAAGGGAAGGTGACATGTAGAAGCGAAGGGGTGATGTGACTTTTCTGGGGTAGCTGCTTGCTCCTTACAGCTTCACCAGCCCCAAGGGGAAGGTACTTGGCATTTTGTTGTTGAATTTATCCAAACTCTTCTGTATTTAGTAGTATAGGGAGACTCCACAATGGCCTACTCCTGCACATTTAGTTACAGACATGTTGAGGAAAACATTTTCAGTCCTAGCTCTCTGTGTTCAGAGATGTAGAACACTAATTTAAGTAAAATGGTATGCTGGAGGGAAAGAAGTACTTCTGCTAGCCTGACCAACATGTGGGCATACTCTAGAATCTTGTTGGTTTGTGTTTTGTAGAAGGGAGCAGTCTCCAGCTCTAGAGGGAGCGTTGCTACATGTGTTGGTTGCTCCATTTCTCAGGGAGTTGGTTTAATGCAGAGAACTGTCCAGCCTGGCTCAGTCCTCTCTGCCACCAGAGACTTGGAGGGCATTAAAAAGCCTGAGACCTCCACAAACAGGCTGGACAGGATGCACGAAATGAGATCATCTAGTCCAGAGAAGATGATGATGCAAAGAGTCAGTGGCAAAGTGAGTGATTCCCTTCTTCCTTTTGCATCATCCCAAGGAAAGGACAACACGTAACGGACACAAATAGCATCCGAGGAGGTTTAGGTTCAGCAAGAAGATTTTTCCAACGTGAGATTAGAGAAGCATTGGCGTGGATTGTCCTGGGAGGTCTTCCAGCACTGGAAAGTTTGAAGACAGCATTGAATGAGCTCCAGCCAGGACTGTTTCAGCTGCAGCTGATCCCACCGTGGGCAGGGGATGGATCTGGCTGCCCCAGGGGGAGGAGGGGAGTGTTCCTTCCAGCCTCGTTCTGCCCTTTTGGCTTGATGCATGATATTAGACACTGATGCTGGGGTTGTGGTTACTCACCCTTCCTCCTCAAGCATTTTTAGCCCTTCTTACCAGTATGTTGTGAAAAACTGAAGCACAGCCATAAAACTGGGGAAAGACTGTAGCTAATGGTGATGATGGGGACAGAAGAGATGGAATCTCAAGTCCTTGATTCAGATGGAGCTGTGTTGAACTCCACCATGGCCAAAATTAGAGCATCTCTTGGATGGATTTAATATTTACAGTCCTGAAAATAGCACCTTATCAGCTTGCAGAGGTTATTTAGTTGAAGATATGTCTTCATGTTATGTTGAGCACCATGGTTTGAACTTACATTCTTGTGTGGTTTTGGGAATGCCAGCTTAGGAGTTCTGGGAACAAAAGATCTTCCACATTGTACAGAAGTACAGGGGGGTTCAAAACCTGCAGGAAACCAACTCTCTGCACTTCTTTTTAGTCTCTTTCCTCCTGTAAAAATAACGTGTAAACCTGGAGAAGCCAGCTGCAGCCAAGGAGTGCAATGGACCCTGACACTGTAAAACACGTTCTTGCTAACTCTTGCCTGCAGCCCATCCAGGGAGGATTTGCTCTGTGGCTCATTGCACTCTCAGCTGGCTTTTTGTTTCAGCTGCTCCTTGCACCTGCAGCCATGGTGGCAACTGGAGGAGCCACTATGTGAAATCTGCAGCACAGATGAGGTGGAGTGATGCAGGAGTGATGTGTTGCAGCCTATATACAGCATATACATCATTACAATGAAGCCACTGAAGTGAGATGTGGGGCACAAGATTGCAGAGCTGGGAGCTGTATTGGTTGATGCTGTGGCTGGGTGTGAGCTCGGCCATCGATATCACTGGAGATACTTCTGCTATGTCTGATGCCCATGGAGAATCTCTTCTCTGGGTCTGAAGGAGCTCGGCTTTTTCTCTGCTCTAAGTTTTCTGATCACTCTATCCGTGAGAAAAGACAAGAAAAACATAACAGGTTAAAACACTGGACTGAAAAACTCAGTCATTTTTCCCAAGGTCTGCTTATCTCTGACCCTCAGCCTAATCCTTGACTACAAAGGGATTGTAAGCATTCCACTCCTGCTCTTGTTTTGGATTGCACTTGCAAGTGTGACCCTATATTATTTGTTCTTGATGTGCACACTTGCCCTTAGCTAGTCTCGGTAGCCTGTCATGACCCCTCTTAAGGGATATAACCTGTCTCTGATCCACGATGTGTCGCAGTTAATTCTCCTCTCACATTCTTGTTTGCTTGCTGCTGGTGATGGTTATGATGGGTTATGGCAATGCAATGACCTCTACTGAGTGCCTGTTCCAACTGACAATGCTTGGTGGTCTCACCCTTTTTAACCCTAAGCTGATTCCTGAGCACATGTGGGCTAGACAGCAAGAATCTCAGTGCTCTCCTTCCAGGAAAGAATTTCCCAGATCAGTGCTTTGCTGTCATTTCTCACTGCAGTCTACAAGACAGTTGCCATAAACCGATCTCACCTGGTAGTACAACTTCCTGAGGTCCCTGTGAAGAGATCCTGATGTTCGACCCAGCAGCTGGCAATCCTCAGCATGCAGAGATCCCAATAAAATACATTCATGTGCAGCTTTCAGTCCTTTGACAGAGACGTTTCTCAGTGTAAAGCTGCCATAAAAATGTGTAAGCCAACGCTGTATCATTCCATAACCAGTGGTGCTGGGAGTGCTGCTGCAAAAGGCAGGAATGGAGCTGTTTCATTCTGGCTCTGACATTTCTTCCCATCTGCACTAGCTGTTAGGAAAGAACTAAATGATGCCTAATTAATCATGTCATCAAAGGGCTGCATGAAAGAAAGGAACAGGAATATCACAGGTGGTGCAACATATTGTCCATGGTATGTGGTTACTGCTGCTAACAGCAGCAGAAACCCCCAGCCTGTGGTATCACCCAAAGCCTGACATGATCCCTTGTGTTTCCAGCTGCCTGCAAAGAGACAAGACCTGCAGGTTTTCTCTTGTACAGAAACAAGGAGGTAACTGAGTATTGAGGGCCCCTTGTCCAGTGTATGTCTACAGCTACCACTCCAGGAGGATCACAGAATCTCTTTGGTTGGAAGAGACCTTTCAGATCATTAAGTCCAACTTTCAACCCAGTGCTGCCAGGTCACCCTTAAACCATGTTTGTCAGCAGTATGTGTATTTGCCTTTTCAGTTCCTTCAGGCATGGGAACTCTGCCACTGCCCTGAGCAACCTGTTCCAATGTTTGATAACTCTCTTGATGAAGAAAGTTTTCCTAAAATCAAGCCTAAATCTCCCTTAGTGCAATCACTTCCTCTGGTCCAGTTGCTTGCCACCAGAGAGAAGGGGCAATTGTTCCAACCTCCTTTCAGGTAGTCGTAGAGAGCGATAAGGTCTCCCATCAGCCTCCTTTTCTCTAGACTAAACTACTCCAGTTGCCTCAATCACTCCACATAGGTTTTGTACTCCAGACCCTTCATAAGTTACTTCTATTTCTTTTGTGCTCTCATGCTCGAAAGCCTTCATGAGGGCTTGTCTCTTTTCTGGACACAATCCAGCACTTCTATGTCCTCCTTGTAGCAAGGGCCCAGAACTGAACCCGATCTCTGATGTGTGGTCACTATTTGAGGTGTGGCTGTATCTGTGGATTTCCTTAGCAGAACCATGGAATTCCTCCAACAGCTTTTGGAGAGCACTAGGGGAAGTTTTAAACTGATGAGTCTTTTAGCAGGTCAAATTTAGCTTTAGAGTGATCTCTGTTAGCCCTATATATTGTTTTCTGCTTTCAATATGAGAGCAGGTTGCTTTGTGCTGATGTATCTTCAGGCAGATATGGCCAGAACTACCCAGACAGGGTAGTTAAGAGGAGACTGGCTGCTGCTCAGTGTGTTGCCTCTGTTGTAGCCTTCATCTGGCTTTCCCTTTGCTCTTGGATAAGTTGCCAGCATGCTGAATGGCGAGTATTTCTTTTTTTTTCTGTAGGTTTGCTGAAGAAATATCTATCTACCTATCTATCAGTCACACAGCATGACCTCTGTCCTTTGGTGTCCCAAATAGCTCATGGCCAATTTAAAATAGATCTTACATAGGGGAAGAGTGGTTACAAGTATTTCAAGTTCATAAACAATGTAAAAACCTCTCCCTGGGTAGGGGAAGAACAAAGTTAGGTCATTTCCCAGCCTGTTTTGGCTAGCCAAACTCTGGCTATGGTACTTGGGGGTATCCAGGTTTGCTTAATTCTGCTGCTCACAGACTCTCTAACTGGCTTCTGCAGTTTTATTTGAAGAGTAAGCCTAAGGATGCAGAAGCACAATCCGTGGAGCTTTTAATTTTGCTTGAAAAGATGATGCTTGAATACATGACAGTACAGGAGTTTGATCCTCACTGGAAGGAATCGATGGATTTGATGGTTTGTTGCTAGGATGAACATGGAATCGTGTTAGGATAAGGAAAGTACCCAGCCTCAACACTAGGTAGAGCTTGAAGGGGCATGAAGGACCAGGATCACCTTCTGTGGTCTCACATGTTGTGTTGCTCCATAGCAGAAGGGAGTGGACGCACCCTCCTGTTCTCAATGCTGTAATGATGTAGCTTGTGCTGGTGCTCCTCCCAAGCCCTTTCACGCAGCCAGTCCTGCTGACAGTCACACTCTCCTTGAAGTGTCTCATTTGTTGCTCATTCTGTTTTACTTCCAGCAGACAAATCTTGAGGCATATAAATCAAAAAGGACAAGTGGAGCTTATAAAATGGGCTACTTCAGTGCACATTTTGGGGGAATCTCATAAAGTCCTCTGCAGCAGCCAAGAAGATTCCAGATTTGGCTGCAAGTCTGTAGTCCACAAAGGTTGCTGGGGTTGCTTTTGTGGGTGTTTTCCCTCCAGAGAGAGAAAAACCCTTTTCTGTCTCATTTGCTGCTTCTGCTGATGCCAGATTTCCCCATGTGAATGCATTTCTTTTCCTTCACACTCTCAGATAGACTTTCCATTGACCACTGTACAACTATGTGGCCTTTAGATTCTGGAGCTCAGTGATGAATTCACCCCATTCCAGATGAAAAGGAAGGATGAGAAGCTAACAAGCAGTGGGTTTCACTTTTTTATCAATCAGAGTGCTTCCTAGGCTCTGTGGTTACAGAAGTGCAGAGCTTAGGAAAAATCCAGGCTGAGGACCTGGCCTCATCATCAAGGATTTCCTTTCTGAGATGAGCTAACTATCCAAAGGAAGGATCTCCCACTGTTTTATGGGACAGTATTGTACTTTTTTTATGTCACACACCTCATTCAAAGGGCATCTGAACATAGTTTTCTCATGGAAAGTGCAATCGTTTCCTGGAATGTGTTGCTGTGGAGTGTTGCTGAATCGAAGCACTTAGCAAAATTCAAAAGGGGGTCAGATATTTGTAGTCCAGACCCATAAGAGATGATGCTAACAAGTTTTGGAGCAGATCCCAATAGTGCTCTCAGGCCATAGCTGTTCTCTAGAACTTAGGAGGAGACCCTCATGTTCAAGAGGTTCCCAAATATATACCTCTTTGATGTTTTCTTGTCCCCTCCCATCACTCTGCAACTGGAAAAAACGACTCTGATCCATATTTCCTTTGCTGTGGCTCTCCATTTGCATTTGGGATTTGGTGGTGGTGTGTACTTTTGCTTCTTAGACCGCTTACCCTGTTTTCTTTCTCTTGCCAGTCATCCCCCTTGTGTACTGACTTTTGGGGTTTTTTTGCAGCCCCCTGTGTTTCTCTTGGTCTCATGGCAATGTTTGTTACTGGGATGCCACCTAAGCACACCTACACACCACCACCTGCCTTCTTGGGGATCACAGTGCTGACATAGGTATGCAAAGTTGTGTCTGGTTATGCCATCCATGTCAGAAAGCACCAGCATGCCCTTGCTAGCTGAGCAGGAGCAACTGTTTCAATGAGGTTGTACTGGCTTCAAGGGAAGTCAACGCTTATTTGGCTGGTGTGATTTCACTGCGGTCAGCCGCTCAGCCCCAAGGAGCTGCTCACTCGCTCCCCCTAGCGGAATGGGGGAGAGGATCTCAAGAGTGAGAGAGAAAAGTCATGGGTTGAGGTAACGTCAGTTTCATAGGTAAAGCAAGCGCTGCGTGTGAAAGCAAAGAAGAATAAGGAATTTATCCACCACTTCCCATCACAGGCAGCTACTCAGCCATCTCCAGGTGAACGGGCTCCATTAGGCATAATGGTTTATTGGGGAAGACAAATGTCATCACTCTGAACATTCCCCCCACTTCCTCTTTTCCCCTGCTTTATATGGTGACCATGAAGTCATCTGGTCTGGAATGTCCCCTTGGTGGGTTTGGGTCAGCTGTCCTGCTGTGTTCTCTCCCAGCCTCTTGCACAGTATCAGCTTGTTCACTGATGGGGCTTGGGTGATCCTGTGAGCACTGCTAAAATTAAAACATCCCAGTGTCATCAAGGCTGTTCCCAGCACAAAAGCAGACCCTGGCCTATACCAGCTACCTGAAGAAAATTAACTCAAACCCAGCACATCTGGTCTCACTGTGTTTGTGGATGTATTCATAGGTGTCCGCATTGGCTTAGCAGGACTCTCACGTGCAGGTGCCTCAGCATCGTTCACTGCTGTGCTTTGGGTGTCTTCATGTGGTGTGGAAAAGAGAGACATTTTCCCCAGAAGCAGATGTATGTCTGCATCCTCCAGCTTCCATCCTCACACCACTCATGTCCCAGGTCCATGTGACCATTCTGGACACTCAGAGTCCCAAAGCCATGACGCTCCCCGGCAGAGGGCAGTGACAGACAGACAGATGGACAGACGCTCAGAGCTTGCCAAGCACTATTCTGTTCTTCTCCGGGGCCCTTTAGCCAGGGATCTCGAGCCCGTTAAGCTGCAGCACAAGTCACATACTTAACTGTTTTGCTGGATGAGGCCAGCTTGCTCAGGAGCTGAGGTGGGATCAAGGCTTGGGCTCGTATTTCTCAGCTGATGCTAGTGCTTGTGGCTGTGACCCACAAAACCTGAACTCAGTGTGGGTCTGTGGTAGGACAGGGGTGGGTTAAAGAAGTCCCTGCAGGGTTGGGCTCGGTGACCTTCAGTGTATTTTCCAATCTAAACAGTTCTATGAGTCTACAACACCAGTTCTTGTACAGTTCTTAGAAAGGATTCCTCTTTGGCATAATTAATTTTTAGTGAGTGTTTCTGGGTTGGTTGGGGGGAACATAGATGAAATCCCATGTCCTGACCATAGGCTTTTACCTGAACAAGTGCTGAAAGCAGACTGAAGACAAGAGACCTTGGGAGGTGATACCAGGAGATAACTACCCCTCAAAAATGTGCATAAAGGTAACAAGTTTTTGATTTGATTATCTGCCTCCTCTTCCTCCCTTTCATTTTCCTGCTTGTTGTGACTCAAAGCATCACTCTCAGACACCAATGCAGACAAACGAAACCTGTGTGTTTCATCCACTGACCCCAGCCATTGATAAAATCCTATACAGGAGAGCTCAAATAAAACACTGAGTAGTAATCTATTAAAAATTCAGGAGAATCTTTTTATAAATCGACTCTCTTGGTTTGCCCTGAATAACTCAGCATCCTCCTTACACTGCATCTGTTCCTGTGAGGTCTCAAAAGCCATGCAGCAGGAGGCCTGGTTAGCATTTTTATGGGAGACCTCCAGGAGCTTTGAGTTGTTGAGAAACAAGTGTTGGATGTTCAGTAAGTGACGTTTTCCTCTTCTGAGTCAGTGTTGAACAAGAGCCCATTCCAGCAGCAAATATCATTCCTCAGCATTGACATTCTGGCACCCAAGAAAGAGCTCTGCAAAGTCCGAGTCCATCTTGTCACAATCAGATGCACTGAGGTACTTTGGTTCCTTTCTAAAGAAGAGACGTACAGGCACAGGACATGGTTCTGCCATCCCCTGGTGTCCATGATGGTCAGATCCTTACTATTCAAGTATCAATTAAAAGTTGTGTATTTTTAAAACAGCAAAGATCAGGTTAGGTGATGCTAAAGGATGGAGTTTTTGAGGGTGGGATTCAGATCTCCGTGTGCTTCTTTCTTTGATTTGGTGGCTTTGAGCTCATAGTAGCTAGTCCTGAACCCCTCCCCCAAGGGTTGCTCGATAGCAGTCTCACTCCTCTCACAGCACCCATTGCTTTGCACTTGCTGTCTTCTGAAAGCAGAACATCTGTCCCATCTGTTTCCTCCGTTTCTTTTTCCTGATGGGCAATGTCACTGCTAATTTACACTTGATGTTTCAGAGTAGAGGATGTAGAAAATGAGGCTGTTCAATCAGGAGTGGGAGAAACTATATCTGGAGAGTTGTTTTGCTCGAGTAAGCTAGATGTCTGGGTGGGGACAAGACCCAGTGACACCCTAAAAGTCACCAGAAGGTGCAGACAAGTTCAAAACTGGTTGCACAATAGAATATGGAGCAGGGGAAAGTTCTCATGGAAGGTTTTCATGTTAGAGCACGGTGGATGTATAATGAGGCTCTTTTTTTTTTTGCTTCCCATGGTTCTGTGCCATTGTGAGGTTCTACAGCTGCAAGAGTCTATGTGATGGCTCTGGGCAAGGTGATATACAGGCAGAAGACAGCAGGGCACAGAGATGGGTAACTTTCTCAAAAGAAATAAACTGCTTGCAGGGTTGGGAGGAGCCCATCCTAACAGCCACTCCCTGGCTTCAAATGACACATGGGTTTATGTGACAGGACAGAAATTGTACCCAACGGTGTGTTCACCTGTAGAGGGGTGACTTCCAACCGCGACTGCCAATACTTCTGTGTGGATACTACACACTGTTTTGGGGATATTCCACCTCAGAGAGAAATAAGAAATCCAATAATAGATTTTCCCTGATTTCATACGCGGACTGGCGTGGGTGGAGAGGCTATAGTGATTACTTAGAACACAGTGGAGGTTTTTTGGGGTTCCTAGAAATTCAACATGAGTGCCTTGAGCCAAGACTGTTTTGTTTTAAAAGCAAACGTGAGCTGTTGGACCTGGCGCTGTGGGATGCTGACACCACCTGGCATAAGGATTGTGCTCAGATCAGGATGACTGTGTTTAATTTTGAGTTGGAGGAGGAGAGCTATGGTGAGTCCTGGGTCAGTGACAATGAAGTCTGGACTCCAGATGTGCAAAGCCTGGCAGTGAGAGATGAGAAGGTTGTTTAGAGAAGAACATTTTGGAAGTCTGGGGGAGTGCACAGTGGGATACTAGATCTCAAATTAAATCTTCAGCCAAAAAGGGAGGAATCTAGCAGCGTTTTTATCAGACTAGGCTACTGCAGGAATTGCTTCAGCTGCAGGAATTGCTTCAGCTGCAAGCCAAGACTATAGCTATGAAATTGGCTCCCACAGCAGCCTTATCTGATGGGTCAGGGGAACAGCTTCCAGACAGTGTAAAGTGATTCATCTAAATATGGGGTGATGGGACAGTGAACTGGCTCAGGATTGCAAGGTAGACATTGGAAGGTGCCTAGTGCTGAGTGGGGCTCTTGACTATTAGTATTGCAGAGGCAGCAGGAATGTCTCGCTGCCAAAAAGCCTCAGAGCTGCTGTGGCTTTGACAGCTTAAGATCATGATTGACTTACCCCCACAGATAGCAAATAGAAAGGAACGTCTGCAGCAAATAGTGCTCCTTAGATGTAAAATCTAAGTCACATTGTCAACTCTGTGGATAAGAGTGCAAGATGGTTGTGGAGCAGTGGGCAGCATCTCCTGCTGCAAGGTCGCCTCCATGCATGGTTCCATCTGCTCCTGTTGGTCTTGGCAGGTGTTCAGTATCTCCTGTGACATGAGTTATCACAGTCACTGCACTTTGTTCTGATGAAGAATGCATTTACAGAGCAGAATCCAAGTGTTTGACAGCAGTGTGACGCTCTTTGTACATGGTGTGAGAAATGAGCAATGCCAAAATGTGTCTGAGTCTTTTGCAATGACTCTGTGCATAGGCAAACTAGACATCTCTGGAGTGCTTCTCTCTCTCTGCTCATGCTGCTTCTTAAGTTGATGCGCCTTGCATGCTGAGAACCATGCTAATTTTTAAATGGCACATTTAAACACTTTCTAAGGAAAAGCCTGACAGCAGGAGTAAAAAACACCACTGTTTCAGAGGGAAGCAGTACTCACTAACAGGCAGGCAGGGACACTCCTTGTGTAAACCACAGTCCCTAGAAGTAAGTGTTGGTTACTTCAAGGAGTAAGCAGCAGATGTTTGGATTTTAGGGATGTAAATTTTGAATGAAGCAGTAAAAGTGCCCAATGTGTGTCCTTCTGTGCCCAGAGTCTTTGGTGCATGCAGACCATTGGAGGAGATGCGCCCTTGAAAAGCTCAATCAGACATCAGTATTGCTTATCCCTGTGAACCTTGGTGTGGCCCAGAATCCCATTTCACAGGGTGTTACACCAATACAGCCTCTTGCCATCCTGCTTCTGGTGACTAAAGTGCCTCTGTGGACCTTGTAAAAGTTTGAGTTCACTGTTGTAAGTTGCTGATGTCAGCAATGATAAATCCTGAGTAAAGTTCCAACTCTACGGCCCTGGTGTAGACCTGAGTTGGAGATCTCTTATTGAAACTCTAACTTAACATCCTCCTCCCTTCTCCTGCACTCTAGTTCCAGGCTCTATCTGACCACAAAGGATCTAATAAAGAGCTATAAAAACGGTTTCCTAATGAGAAACATATTGAAAGGCTCATCAGGCATTGGACCAGGCTGCCCAGGGAGGTGGTTGAATTGCCGTCCCTGGCAGTGTTTAAAAATTGTGTGGATGTAGTGCTCAAGCACCTGGTTTAGAAGTGGGCTTGGTAGAGTTGGGTTAATGGCTGCACTTGATGATCTTAAAGATCATCAGAGTAAATGATTCTATGACTGTGTGATTTAACAACCGTGGCCTGATACCACAGGACTACAAAACATCTCAGCTCTGCCACGGAAACACCTCCTTCAATTCAAAGTCATTGTAGTCTGCCAGGGAGCTCTCAGGAGTGGGTTTGCAAGAGTGGGTGTTGTGGGGACCTTCCCTTCAGCAGGTGTGGGGCAAATGGCCAGATGACAACTCGGATCATAGCAGGGAATGGGGCAAGCCCTTACAAGGGAATGTACAGTATGCAGGGCACACACAGGCAGAGTCCATCAGTAAGTACAGTAGCAGCCTGGAATAGTTTGGCTGGGTAGCCCTGCATGAGGGAACGGTCCTGAAATAGGTTGGTAGTCTTGATGTTATTTTTGTTGTGCTGGAAACCACAGTCCTGGCATTCTGAGTCCCTGCCGCCTCCCAGGTGGCTGCATTGGGGTAGGTATCTCTGCGCATCCTATGGTAGGAGATGAGGAAGCCAGCAGGCAGAGGAAGGGGTTTCAGAGGGGAAATGGTGAAAGTTTTCTAAAAATGAGTTTGCAGTGCTCTGTAATGGAGCAATATGAGTGTGACATAGGAAGTGATGGCTCCATGGAGGGATTAATTCTCACTTCTTCATGTTTCTGCCCATTTCAGGAGGGTTGGAACTAGATGACCTTTAAAATACCTTTCAACCTAAGACATTCTATGGTTCAATCATTCTTGCATTGCTCCCTCTTGTAGTGGCAGTCAGAGCTCCATTGCTGCAATAACCTTTGTCTCAACAGTCCACGCAACAATAGGTGTTGCTTCTGTCATAGTCACCATCTTGAAATAAATCTCAAATGGTAAAGTATCTCCCAGAGCGAGAGTCTCTGCCGGGGATTGAACAGTAGTCAACAAAATTCCTGGTTCAGCCAAAGGCTAGACCAAAAGAAACCCTTGGATTGTAGCCTTGTATCACTTATGGTTATGGAGTTTACAAGGTCTGTAGAAACTTTCTGACCTCGGTGATTCATTTTTAGCCAGAATCTGTGCTTTTTGTGTCTCAGCATGAGGCAAACTTTAGCAGGAAAATCATGGAATGCTCAAAAGCAAATTTTTCAGAAAAAAAAAAGGTGTTAAGCCTAAAACATCATAGAGCAAAGTTGGGAAGAAACCTGTGCCAAGCTTCACATATGAAGCAAACTGACTTATTTGGTCCTCAAAATAAGTGTGGACTTTTATAAGGTGACAGTGATTTCCAGGTTGAATATTCCTGTTTGATTTGAGTGGCAATGGAATGGGTGAGCTTGTCATTGGGTTTCACGGTGGATGCTGTTTCTTACTGCATCTGAAAATTAAGCAAAGCCGAGATATAGAAGATGAAATTGAGGGACTTGTGACATGGTCATAAAGAGGGGAAATATTTCCAGAAATGGAGGCACATTTAGCTGCAGCATTTGTCCCTCCTATACTCCTTTACTTATGTGGCACGAAACCCATGAGGCATTGCCCCCTTTTTTCTTTCTGGAGGTTGCTACTTAGGCAGAGCTGGGACTCTGTGGGAGTGTATGGATGGAGGGGTGTTCTTTGGGTACACAGGAGATGCTCCTATGCAAGTACATTTAAGCATCTCATGGTCTTGTGGCTCCCTGGGGAGTAAAAGGAGGCTGTTCTTGTGTTATGACAGGGATCTGAAAAATGAGTGCTTCAGATGGAGAAGAGGAGGGGGCTGCAGGGAACTCGTAAGTTTACATATTCCCGTCTATGAATTCCCGCTCTACTGCTTTTGGCGTGAAAAGTCATGGCTCATTTATTATTGTCACTGCTGTGAGCTGCTCTAAATAGTCTCAAATTAAGTTATACCTTGTTAAAACACCACCAGTATGGGCACGAACTGCTCCTCAAAAAGCTGAGTTGCTACATTTGCAACCAGCATCCAGGTTTCCTCCTTAGGAAACCCCTCCCATGGCCCTTCCAGTGAACTTTCTGCCTGGAAACCCTGAAGCTGTGACTTCATTTAAAGCCTGAAGGAGCCAGCTCTGGACTGTGTCAGGCAGGATGTCTTGGGACTTGAGGTCTTGAGGAGAAGTGATGGATAGAAAAATAAAAAAGAAAGAAAGAAAATGCCATTTTTATTTCATTTCCCAGAGGTCCCCTTAACACTCTTTCATTTTCAAACAAAAATGTGTGAGAGCCCTGTGCTAGAGTGGGAAGATGGTCTCAATTCACAAGTGTGGGGTTAGCTCCTGGGCTCGTCTTATACTCTTTCAGGGCATGTGTCTTTGGGTGATGCCCAATGGAGGGGACTTAAAAACATCCTGTCCTCATGTCTCTTGGAATGAGTGTGAGGATGTTCCTGAAGTCTGCAAACCAAGAGCATCAGAGGTGAAAATGTTTTAGAGTAAATATTAATGTGGAATCACATGGGCAGTGGCACAGTAGGTTATTGCACAGCTGCAAGAGTGTACTTTTCTCTCCATTTAAAAAGTGAATTCAGTTAATTTGCTTTCCTCTAGGTGCATTTGTAGGTGTGCTGGAGCCTTTTGTCGTTCTCTGGAAATCAGGAGAGTCCCATGAAGTGGCTCCTCTCCTGACTTCATCCAACATCTCTTTAACCTGATATAATGGCTCACTTTTTCAGAGTCTCTGATGGCCAGAAAGATCCTAAAAGTACTTGAAGACAGCAGGCCAGAAGAAAAGCTTGTAGAGTTTGATGTAAACTGATTTTGTGCCTGTGAGAACAGCCACTGGGTTTTATTGAAAAAGTTTATTTAAATTTAAAATTTATTTAAAAATTAGTGCTTAGGAACAGGGTTGAGCTTAAATGTAGGGAGGAATTGAGAGCAATACCAAGAGTTATATGTTCAGTAATCAGGCTTTCACCTACCCATCTGCCCTGAACTGGTTTTCAAGATGTATTTTTTTAAAAAAAAACCCAATCATATTAAAATATCCCTAGTGAACTGGGTCTTTTAAATACGAAGTATATAGGGAACATATGATCCAGGGTGTGGTAAGAAGGCTTTGTTGGCTATCATTTGGCCTGGATAAACTCGATGTGAAAGGTAATGCAGTCTAGAGGTGTTTACAGAATGGATTTGAGTTTCAGTACCTGATTACCTAGCTATATGCAGGTTATCTCATGGATGCCTCTCAGGCACATCTGTGCATTACATATAGTTAAGCACAAACTCGTTTGTGCAGTGTTTTCAGAAGTGTAATCTTGTAATCAGGGCTGGCTTTGGCAAATCTCCAACTACTAGACTAGAGACTTTTTTTATGGCATGGGAGAGGACTAAAAAATAATCATGTAATTAATATGTTTTTGGAGCACCTACAGTTTCTCTCTGGTAGATATTACTTGGTCTTACACTGGTATTGAGGCTGGTGGGAAATGTCTGGAGCTTGTTAGGAAAATTGGTCTCTCCTTTTTCTTCTGCTATTAACCACCAATTTCTATGCATGGAGTGTTCTGTAGAGCAGGGACTCCAGCACTGGTTCCATGTCTGCATGTTTTGCAGTAAAGTCCTGGTGGGTACCGGCACAGGCCAAACTCATGGAAAAAGTTACAGTGGGCTTTCTTCTCTCAGCTACATCTGCAAACATAGAGACTTTGATGGGAGATTGGAGCAGCTCAGGTCAAATGTAGCACTTATAGCTGTATGTTTGTATTTGCCTGTGTGTCTGCCTATCTGTAAAAACATGAGGTGTGTACTAGGAATGATCACCTGTGGTTTTGTGCTTCAGACAGCAGTGACATTGATCCACCCCACTTCTACCCCACATCTCATTGGTTTAGTCAGCCCCATCTGACAGAAAATTGCTTTTTGTCTTCTAGTCTTCATTGGAGTGCTGTTCCAGGCAAGAGCTTCTCAGAGGGTTTTCCTCTCTCTCTGATTTCTACACTGATTTATTCCTGTCCTCTTGTCCATTTGTTCCTGTGCCAACATTGTCTTTTAGCTTCAATAGCTCCACTGCTTCCCTGGTGTTTGCCTCCGATGTACTTATAGGCAGCAACCTCTCCTGGAGTGTCAGTCTCCTCTCATTCCTAAACAAGTTTTTTTTTAGGAAATGACTACCTAGGGAGCAGAGCTATGTAGACACGTCTCAGCTAGCCTATAGCTGGAGTCTATGGAAGCCCTAGGGTGTTGGGGCAAGGTGGGCTGTGCAGCCCAACGAAGAGCTTCAGGGCAACCTGGACAGCTGATGTCCCTGCTGACACACGTTAGGTGGCAGCACACAAGTTTGATAGTACCAAAGAGCTCAAGTCCATGTCATTCTGTGTGGTGCAGTCACACTGCCTGAGTGCCACATCCAAAAGCACACCTAGAAAACGTAACAACTGAGGAAGGAGCTGAGCCAGTGCCTTGGGAACCATGCACAGCCCATTGACGAGACTCACAAAGCCAGTTGTTTTACTTTTTCCCCAAGTAGTTTAAGAAGTGGTGCAAGTATGAGACCAAATCACGACACTTCCATTCAGAGATCTTTTTCCTACCATAAGTCACTCAGCTGGGCTGCAATTTTTGTTTCTGGATGTCTTTTAAAAATTACTACAAAGCCTGTCTCGCTCTCTCCAATCATAATGGAGCCTGTGGATGGAAAAAGAGGCACAAACTGTGGAAGTGAGAAGTTACTGCTCATCTTTGACTTGCAGTGTCTACATCCAGGTCTCCAGAGAGGGCATGGAGAACATGGCTTTGCCACAAATGTATTAGGTGACCCTGGAGCAGCTATTCCATCCCTCTTTGCTTTCTTGTCATCTCTTTGGTCAGTGATTGCCCTGAGGACCACATGAACTTGACACACAGCCCACACTACACAGGGGACCCTGGGTTTTCCAGGAGCTTCTCCAGCATCTGGCCATCACTTCCTGCTTCGTTTATTGCTCCCCTCCACCTCTGACCCTGCTGCTTCTGTTGCAGGGTTTGCAAGGGTCGGTATCGACAGGAAGGAAATATTGCTGCATTTTAACTCATATTTATGTTGTTCTTGTACTTCCCCTATGCTTGGGGCTTCTGCAAGGTCTCCCATCACTCAGTGGCAAAGAAGGAAACAGCAATTTTTCTTTTACAGAAACTTGTAGTGAAAACAAAAGTCTTTCTTGATCTGTCAAAATGGAACTGAAAATATCGCAGCTGTAAGTGGCAGTGGGAATTTGCTTTTCCTGATCCGGTTTGTTTCTACCATCTGTTTGCCGGCTCTGATGTGTCTCCTTCTTGGTCACAGGCTGTTCTCATGGTACAGTCTGGCTGCCTCTCCTGGGCCTGCAGAAAATGGGAACCTCAGGGAAAGACTGCAGCTCCCATAAAGCACATTTTATGTCTGATGGTTTTCATGTGGTCAAAAAATTTGCATGAGAAAAAAGACATTTTCTGAGGCGAGGTTAAAACAGTATTGATGGGCATGTGGCCGTTCATGGCCAGTGTTCCACCCTAGTTATGTGCACCCAGCTGTTGCTGTTGTGTTTCAAGAGTACGGATGCAACCACTTTGCCTACTATATGCTGCTTTTAGCCTGGTCTGTACCCTGACACAAAAGCAGTATCTATAGGTGCTTTACTTCAGGAGATAATGGAGAGTTCAGTTGAGGTACTGAAACACAACTCTCAGTTGCAGAGAGGGGGCAGCTACAGAAAGAGCTTGCACCTAGTGCAAGGTTTTTACCAAGTGGAAGTACTTGGAGAAGATTATGTTCTTTTATCTGTATCTTGTCCTTCCTTTGACAGCCAGTTCCGATATCACAGCCTGATCCTCAAGCAAATGAGAAGTCTTTGGTTCTTCCTTTCAAGCCTTGAACAGGTTAGCAAAATTCTTTCCCACTGACAAATTCTGTTAGATTCCCATTTTTCTCTCCTTTGGCCTCATGACAAATTCCAGAAACATTTTAGCATGTGGAGGCTGGGCAGGGTGGAGTAGGAGACATGAGTTCTCTTTCTCCAGTGTGGTGGCATCAATTGGGGACAAGCTGTAGCACTTTAACCCATTAGCACCAGTGGGAGCCAGCTGAGGGACCCAAACTGGTATAAACCCATCCTGTTTTCCAGATGGGGCCTGGCAGGGTTAGGTGTTTGTCATAGGAATGGGAAACCCTTTGACGGTTTGGAGACATATTGGTTTTGCACAACCCTGTGATGCCAGCTGCAAACAGTTGCAATGCCAGGGTCTGCTGTGACATGCCTATGGTGGTGACCGGGAGGGGGTGTGGGGTGTCGTTTCGTGTCACTGCTGGAACAAAAACACATGGCGTCGGCTGGGAAAGGGCTGAGGTCTGCATCCCATTGGAGCTGTGTGAGGATTTCCAGGCAGAAAGCAATCTGTCACACTGTTGTCCTTACTTTCTCCTGTGTGATTGAGAGCAAATACCCCAGGCCAAAAAAAAAAATAATAAAAAAAGCCACAAAAATGGGAGGGGGATTGAGGTTATAGGGTTCTGTGTGAGGGGCTGTGAAACTGCATCTGAGGGAAGCACTTGGTCCTTCCCACAGTGGGGCTGCCTGTGCTCACTCAGATTTCCAGTGTCTGCAATTCTGTGCTAGAGGGAATTGGCCATCACATTTTTTGTCAGCTCCTTCCTCAAAGGCAGAACTTGAAGTCCTGCTTCTCTTTCCCTCTTATTTGTCTCCCCCCACCTCCTCTTTTCCCCCGTCCACATGACAGTCATAAAAATATAATGGAAACAATATGGGAATAGTCCTGCTTGAAGCAGCTTCCTTCTGGATGAGAGCCACATGCAGAAGTCAGGGAGGCTGTGAGATCCTTTTGGAAAGCCAACAGGGTGGTTTATGGTGTCTATGGTTCCAAAACCAGTGCCACACTAAGACCATACCAGCAGAGCAGGACTAGTGTGGTACCAAGCACTAGGCATTGTGCTGCTGGGACAGGAAACTCCAGGATTAGGTTATTACAATTGATTCTTTTTTCATATTGAAAAGCTCTCTGGGGCAATGCTGTACAACCATCAGAGGGTGCTAAAAGCATCCTGAATCCTCTTCTCCTTCCGTCCTGGCCATGAGGCTTGCAGGTCTGTGCCAGGCAGGAGCTGCTCTGGATGTGCCTGATGATTGCAGCCTACTGGCGGCTGTTTGCAGCCAGGAAGGACAATAAGCTGATTGCAGAATCCGATTTAATTACTCCCAGCACATGCCATTAAAAGCAATTGGCTGGGCTTTCTCAGGAGCAACACGTCTGAACTGACTCACCTTCATAAAACTTGGCTCACAACCTAACGAGATGGCTTGGCTTAAAAAGATTGAGCCCCTATTCTGCTACCAGCTCACAGGACCTGGTGTTATTTAAAGATTCTAGGTTTCCTTATATAAGAGTTCAATTGTTTTGTTTTTTTTTTTTCAATAGAAAAAAAATAAAGACCCCAAAAAGAAAAAAGAAAGGGGAAAACAAAAAAGAACCCCCCCCTCAACCCACCCTTTAAACAGAATATAAATTTATACATCATTGAGTTCTTAATTTTCATGGAATTTCTCTCCCCCTCACAGACAGAAGTTGTATATACAGGATTTTAGTATTTCCTCTCCGGCTCCAGCTCCAATTTGAAGGACTGTAAAAGTTTGAACTGATTCCAATAGCGCGGTTTGCATGGTCTCTGCTATGCTGCAGAGTCAAAACAGCCCACACAGTAACAGACATGCAGTAAATCTTGGGAGAAGTGTTTCCTTTCTTCACACACACACACACACACACACACACACACACACGCTCACGACTGAAATTCAATTACAGTTTTAAAATAATACCGAAATTTGGGGGCAGCAGATAAAGGCAGTAGTGCTCCTCGCTGTGAGGAGCCTGGTGTTTTGAAGCCCGATCGGGTTTCACGGGTCTGGGAGCTGATGATAACGTGTTTAGCATATCCTGCGGCCCTGCTAGGGTGCAAACCCGGGCTCACCGTTAGGGAATAATCAGAACATTTAATTGTCTTTGGAGAGAGGCTTAGAGTCCCCTCACATGGCAGTTTTTGCCTATCCCGTGTGCTTCTCACTAATCTTGGGCAGAACAGAATGTAAAACTGCAGATCATCAAATTAGCCTCTAATGATGCTGTGAGACCTGCAAATACACAAAACCCTTCATTCCTCTCTGCTGTTTCTCCTTTGCACTTATTACAAACAAAGGAAGAGAGCAGCAGGCTGAGTGCCAGATCTACCCATGTTTTGTTTTTTGTGTCTTTCCATCATGCTTTTCCCTAATTATGTCACTGTGCTTGTAGGAGAGGGGCTGCATCATCAGATTTGCAGAAGGTTCAGCAACAGCAGCAGCAAAAATTGTTGCACCCAAACCAGTCCCCAGGGCTTTTCTGGCTGAGTGAAAGGCACATTTTCATAACAGACTGGTGTTGGGTTGGGATTTTCCTGGTGACATCCAACTGACCTTGCGGTGAGCATCTGGGCTGAGTGCTATGAGCCAGGATGAGTCTGTTCTCTGTGAAGGAGGCTGAGCTGTGATTTTGGAGAGGACAGCAGCCCGTTCAGTGGGAACTGCTGCTGTTTGCCATGCAGGAGTGACCCCAGAGACTAGGTATAAAGTCTTTCGTTTGTCTCTAGGGTGAAGAAAAGCCATGAAAAGGACCCAGCTGAGAGCTAAACATGAGAGTTGGGAAACAGCAATTGAACTGGGAAAGGGGACAAAGAGACAGGTAGGAACAGGAAGGCAGCAACAAGGTAAAGCCAAGGAAAGGCAAACAGAGCCCAAGAGCCCCAAGTGACTGAAATGTTTCCCACTCTGAGCTTTGGCAGTTGAAATTAGCCCTGGAATTGGTTTCATAATTCAGTGGAAAATTCATGAGGATTACACTGTTGCTTGATCCTCTCCAGGCATCAGGACTTGTATTTCAAGAGGTATCTCAAGTCCTGCTTTCCCCACCTTGTTTATAGGTGTTCAAGTGTCAAGGAAACCCCTAGAGCCAGAGGAGCTGGGCTGTCGAGGCTAGAGATTCACTTTCTACCACAGAGGCTTAAAAAGTGCCTTTGGTTGATGCATTTCTGCAGCATCCAGGGAATTAGCCAAGGGAAAGGAGTGGATGAGGCTCAGAAAGCAGCACCTCTACCCTCCATGGAAGGTTTACACCACTGCTAGAAAATGCTTAGTTAATGTCTGTGCTACCTATGATTTCAAAGCCTGGTCCTGATTTCCAGTGCATTTACTCACGGAGTTTATGTTTGGGCTTGTGGCTGAGGGCAGCTCAAGACCAGGTCCCTGTAAGTTCAGACAGAGCAGGCTGAAGAGCTGGGACAAGCCAGTGAAATACCAGTGAAATGTGTCCTTGCCCACAGATGTCAATAGTCCTAACCAGCCTACTGTACATATCTGCCTCCAGTCCTGTTGCCTGTGGTTTTTCACTGGGAACCAGCTCAAAGCCAAGGGACCTTTTAAAATATCTTGGATGAGTTTTGTTCTGTGTTTGGTCTTTTCCTTGCAGCTCTTTGGCCATCCAGGCATTACTTGCACCTGTATCTTTTGATCAACCAGAGCTAAGGAGGGCTAGGTGGTCTCACTGTTAATTTAGTATTTAATGGATTTGTGTAAATCGATGGGAGAGAAAGGAGAGGTCTGGACTATGTTCTTGTGAGGAGGCTACAGCCTCTTCACTGCTGGGCAACACATAGGGCACCACTGTTCATGTCTTTCCTGGCCTGAAACATTGTGAACATGTGGCAGGGGAAAGGTCTTCAGGAAATAAGACTCTGCTAGGTCTGCCACCCTGATTTTTAAATATGTACAGATTGAAATCTATTGTTTCAGTACATTTAAAAATGTGTCTGTTTGAGTTGTTGTTTTGCTTTTTTAGTGTTCTCTCTTTTGAATAGACCTTTGACACTGCTCAAGAAAGATCTCAAAAGGGTTTTCTCTCAAATTGCTGATGTAAAACCCTAGACATGATTTCTCTGTAAGATCAGGTCACCTAATTTACTGCTGTGGTTGGATACACTGATGCATGACTAGGATAAGCTTCACGGAAAAGGGTCATGAAGTATTGGAACAGGTTACCCAGGGAGGTGGTTGAATCACCATCCCCGGTAGTGTTTAGAAATTGGGAGGTACCTCCAGATTGTGTAGATCTGGAGCTTGGGGACATGTTTAGCAGTGGGCTTGGTATTTAACATCCTGTATATAATAGCCCCTATTTTGGTTGTTTGGAGCAACATCTTCTCTTAACTCTAGAACTGGTAGATAGAAAGGGAGTGAACCTGCACCAACATGTCTGAGTAGTGTAGTGTCAAGCTTGCTGTCAGTAACTTACCCAAAAACCTATTTTGTAAACACCATGTTCCATGGAAGAACACTGACATTGGTTTTTTTACCAGTTCACTCACACATTTATGCGTCAAAATGCTTTCAGAGCTGATGATTCTGCATAAACTGGTTTCCATGCACTCCACAGCTCTGTGAGTTTCAGTGGATGCTGAAATGTCAGAGCCATTTTTGGACACCAAATACACAGGTTATTTCAGTCACTGCACATGAAGCTTATGGGAATCTCTAAATTGAGGGTTTGCTCTTGCATAAAACTGGTGTAGGATGGGCTTGGGAGCCAGGATTTGTTAGTACTTCATCAGAGAACTTACAAGTAGGATTGCCAGAGCTGTTAGGGACTTTGGGACAGCTAGGAACTGGAGTGGTGGGAAAGACAAGTCTCTTTGCTTATTTTTGTTTCCTATTCAGAATGAGGCCCAAGACATGGCTCATCAGGAGCTCTTATCTTCTGCATGGAAAAAACAAGTGAGGAGGGATCCTTTTGGGATCCTTTTGAAAACACTTTGTTGGCTCATAGGGAAGACAAATCAAGTTTATCGTGCCAGCTCTAAGTGTATTTTTATGTGTTTTGTTTTTAACTCCAGAAGTCTTCAGTGGTCATCCAGATGTGTGAGCTGAGCACCCAGGTTGATGGTTTGGGTAAGTCACTTGCTTCTCAGAGGGACCATGCTGGGTGGCACCTGGAGCCTTATCTTCTAGAGAGAGCCTTTTACTCATTAGACCTCTCCAAGTGACCTGCCCTAGCTGAAGTACAGCATCACAGCATTTTACCTCTTTTTGAGTTAAAGTGAGATAAGGCCTGGCTGCTGGTGTGATGAGCCTCACTATTACAAATCTTGCCATAAATTGTCCCCTGAAGGTGCAAAATAGCTTTCCGTGCCAGAAACATGTTCTTCTTGGCACTAGGGGGAATTTCTTGTAGTTGCTTTTAGCAGAGGTTTCCTAATCTCCAAATAAGTGAATTGCCAGAGATGGCATCTCATACCCATTGAAAATGAGTGGTTTGGAGAAAGAGCTTTTATTGGGGTAAGAAGCTGAGCTGTGACAAACAGATCTTTGTTTGTTTGTTCTGCCTTAGTTACAGAACCAAACATTTGTAAAAAATTTAGGTTTTGCTCCAGCCAAGCTTAAGATTTTTAGCTTTCTTTCAATAACCGAAGAAATTAAAAAGCAGTCTTGTGTTAAGCCAAATGCTCTTTTGGTTTAAAGCAAAACATTTCATTTTCAGGCCTTTGTACAAACAGCAAAGAGGCAAATAGCCGTGCGGAAGCGGTTGCTGCCTTATATCCAAAAGCTCATCTCTTTGGGCGTTTACCCACAGTGAAGAAAACTTAGATGCAATTTGCTCCCCCCAGAAGTGGAAGGTCTGGCTTCAGAACTCAGCCTCTAAGGTAACCAGTCCCACCTCAGTGCTACAGGATATAGTCAACAGAAGACGTTCTTCAAATCCGCGTCTTGAGAGTTTTGTATGACAAAACCCTAAAAATCCTTCCTGACAAAGAATGAGAGAACTTGGGGCTCTCTCTAGCTGGTAGATTAGGTTTCCCTGTATTCATATTTAGGCATGAAGCACAAAAGGAAAAAAAAAAGTCCAACCAGAGGTCTATGACAGAGTGACTCAGACAGCACAGTGCAGCCTGCATCTGGACTGGGAGTATATTTCACCCAGAGCTCAGCATGCACGATCCCCTCATACTTCTGCTGATGGCTATGTGTCTCCTACAGGTCACCTACCCTTGAGGGAAGCTGAAGCTGGATGCTACCATTCCAAACAGTAGGAGGTGGCCCATGCTCCTGTGGAACTGACTTCACTAGGCTTTGGTAATGCTTAATTGTCTAATACTGCCCTGTGGTCTGGTGGCTGGAGTAGTGAAATGGGAGTTCTTCACGTAACTCCAGGAAGAGGAGGAAATGGAAGTGGAGTCCCTCACAGTCCAACTGCATGTACTAACCCTGAAGCTATTAGATAAAGGGGTGTTGAAGCATGTAAAGGAGAAACAATCATAAGTGCATTTTGGGGTAAACTTACTCTCTGCTGAAAAAGAATAGTCTGGTCTTCTCTGCTAGGAATTCACAGTCTCTCATTCAAATCTTTGGGTCCTCTGTTCACAGCATGACCTTTAATTGTGCTAAAGACTGTGCAAATCTATGTTTTGGGGAGAGCAGTAGCTAGAATGAAATGGCTCCTTACGTACAGCTGAGAGACATGAATGGTTTGAGGCAGCTGCAGGGATTAATGCTTTGCAGGGCGGCTCTTTGTCTTGGGCCATGGAAAGGACTGGTATTTGGCACTCTGTTTTGTTGCATATTTTATGGTCTGGAAGAGGTCTTAACATCTTTTATAATGTAGCCACTCCACAATGGCTCTCTTCAGTGGGGCTGAGAGCTCGCTGGTAGGGCTGCATGAAAACATGGCTATTTCTTATTTGTATGGGTGTATGGGACAGGATGCTCTCCACCAAGGAATTCTTTCCAGGTTGGGGTAAAAGACTTCTAAAAGATTTCGAAGGTCATGAGATTTGGGGTGGAGTTGTGAGTCTTGGCAAGATGATGCATGTTTTTGGAAGGGGAACACGCCAATGTAGTGAGCCACTGGCACACAGCACTGGGGTCTGAGACCATGACCAATGCTCTGTGATGCCAGACATGAGGTTGCAAAAACTCTATAGACATCAGCTCAGGATATTCAGCAGTAAGATCTCTTGCCTGTGGTAAAGCAGATGATCTGGAGCCTTGTAGGATAATTTGACCTCTGAGGCCAACCATTGTTTTATGCACCAAGCCAGCACGCAGATTACTGCATTTGCAGGCAAGCAGAAGACATCTTGATCACATGTCCTACCTGCAGAAACTTGCTACTCTACCCATTAATATTCCAGGCTTCCTTCAGTTATTGCAGTTTATTTCTTCTTTCCTGCATATACTTGCTTTCCACTTGTTTATCACAATCTTTGTCATTTCTCTCTTCTGTCTCAGCCTTTGCCTTGTAAAAGGTTGTAGCATGTCTATCCTCTGCTGATTTTGAGTTGGAGGTGCAAAGCAGATGCACGCTCTTTCCAGGCTATAGGGATGTGGTCCCATTTTGAAGTTTTATGGAAGGGAAATGCACATTCTGTGAGATCATCCACTGTGATATCTGTTGGGAGGAACTAGAAAACCAGAGCAGGGCTCAGCTCACTCAAACCCCATCTGACAGGAAAAGGAATTCCTGTGTAATAAAAACTAAGATAATTGCTTCTGATTCTATGATTCATTGTGGAGGGTATTTTCATGCACATTAGTGGACGGGATGTCAGATTCAGAGAACACTAGATCAAGCCCTGGGAGAAGCAACTTTGTTTTTCTTTAAATTGACAGCTTGGCACTTTTTTTACAGATGCTCTTAGTGGGCTAGTCCCCACTTACTTTTCCTTACAAAAACTGTGGGAGTCTGTTCTCTCACCCTCTTCCACATCTATTGAGGAAGCCACTCCACATATATTGAGAAAGAAAGCAGATTTTTTGTTTTCTTGCATCTGAAAGTGCAAAGCTCACCTTGGCCCATCTGATCCCCCAGTCAGGAAAGGAGGGCCAGACCTCATCTCTGGAAGTGAAGATACAGGGATTAAAGTCACAGCTGGCTGTGTATAAGTTATCCAGTCCTTACCCTTTATCTGTTCTGTTCCTGCATGAACAAACCTCATGTTAAGCTGTGGTGAAAGCAGAGTGTGATTTCTTATTAAAGAGAGGGAAAACTAAAATCAGAAAAACATAGGAGTAATGAAAACTATCACATGAGCAGTTTTTCGGGGCTTTTGTGACCGGGGTAAGGGCAGTTGGGTGGAGGATAACAGAGGAACTATTTTTCTTGGTCTTCCATTTCTCTACAAATACATGTAAGCTCAGAACTATTGTGGTTAGGTACATGGAAAAGTTTGCTAAGAGAAGTTGTGGGAGATGAACTAAGAGGGAAAAGAAATTATGAGAAGATGGCTTCAAAATATTCAAAATGAGGGGAGATGCTGTTGCTGGTGATTGCCATAGAATTGGAAGCCCTTGGCTCTGCCCTGTGGTCAACCAGAAGACACTGTGCAAAAGTTTCATCTCATACCTGTACCTTGCAGTTGTAATGGGCTGGAAGCATGTACACTCAGCTGCCAGCTCACATGCTAAGCTTGTGTTCATTTGAAAGTGACTGCATGTCTCCATGGACTTCCAGTCTGTTACTGGACACACAATTTCTTTGGTGGTTGAGGGAAGCTAGAAGTCAGTATGAGATAAGAGTACTTTGACTCAATCCTTTGAGTATCAGGGAGCTTGCTCTATCAGTTTGAAGTACTACATGAAATACAGTAGGTCTCCATCTGGTAAACAATTCCTGTCTTTTCTACCAAGAGGATCTAAGAAAGAGATAAGCAGGGCGCCTTTTGTCCAAAACCTGTTATCTTCTCATTTACTTTGAGTCTGCTAAAGGCCAGCGCTGATATATTAAGACAAAGATAATGCAAGCAACAGTCTCTGTCTGCAAGAGAAGGGCAGTGATCATGCAGTCAAACACCACCTTGCAGCTGGGATCCGTGTAGGATTAGCAGAAGCCCTGATCTGAACTTCCAGGCAACATATTGCCAAGAAAGGGATTCTCAAACACTCAGACCCATTCGTATTTTGATTTCTGCTTCTTTTATGCAGTAGTCCAAGAGGCCCTCAAAATAACATTTCACCAGTCTTCTTCTAGAGAGACCTTTTGTCAGATGTGGAGGAGCCTTGGACCAGAAGTGCTTTCCTATCTGCTCATCTCCTTCAGCTGCACTGTTCAGAGAATGTTTTTTCTCTCAGTCTCCTGCTTACTATTGTCTCATACTCTTAGTCCTTGATTTTATCAGCTGAGAATGTGCTTACGTGTTGTCTACAGTGGATTTTTGAGTGAGTGCTTTTTGGGCAGCTGATGCCATTGGCATTTTGGTGCAGACTGGTAAGAAGAAAGGAGAAGGAATTGGATTCAGGACTCCAGAAACTGAAAGCACCTCATTTTTCATCCCCTTTGATTAACTCGCTGGTTTATTTGCCTGTAACAATGACAAATGACGCCACCAGCTGATGCTATCACATTTGGCAGAGGCAGCCTAGTTTTGAACTCGGCAATTAAAACTCTACATGGGACAGATTTATGGTAATGTTTCACAAACTCTGGGGGAAAAAATGTCTTTGACAGATACAAGCTAAGCAGGAATCTGAAAGTTCTTACCAGCAAGAACAAATAGTTCCTTGATGTGCTATCTATTTATTCTACTAATATCCACTAATGCTGCTCACTGTCAGGATCCCAGGACATCTGTGCTTTATTCTCATTGGGTTTTTGTCTGTTTTGCTGTCAGCCTAATCCTGCTCTTATTTACACCAGTGCAAATTTGGAGCACTTGCATGGAAATTAACCACACTGGCTTTGCAGCAGTACGGGCTCCAGAGAGGCTTAAAATTCCTCCTCTATGCAGCTGAGGGCAGGTGGTTGGTTGTTGAAGGAGAAGCCTCACCTTTCACTTAAAATCTGCTTCTCTCTTTGTGCTTTTAGGACAGGTTTTCTGAGTGCAGAAGGCTCAAAACAAGAAAGCAAACTATAACTCCAATGTATTCTTCCCCTCTTGCTATCATTACCTGGGAGGTAGCCGGGAAGATGTCTCAAGGTTGCTGTTTTCTGGTGAATGGCAGGGCTTTGTGAGGAAGTGACCGCAACTATGGTTGTTGCATCAATGCAAATTTTGTGTGCAGAGATGCTGTGTGTGAGCTAGACCCAAACCTATTCCTTTCTTGGATCGCATATCTGATGTGTTTTATAGCCAGTGGAGTAGACAGACATTTCCAGCTTCCTGAACTACTTGAAATGCTGCATTCAGGGGCCATGACACCCATCTAGTGTTCTGATGCCAGGCTTAATCCCCATCGTGATTATAGCAAGCGTGGTCAAACTTTGACCCTGCAAATTCTGTACTCAAATCCTTATATCCCTGCAAGCTGCAGTACATAGCTTGTGGCCTGCAAGATAGGAGAGGAGAAAATCTCCTGGATAAGCTCCAGAGTAAAACATTTCCATGAGGTACTGCAAGATGTGAGCTAGATGACCATTGGGATGTTTTGTTTCCTTCACAACACAATAGCAGCAGGGATGTACCACAGTATTCCAGGTTGGAAGGGACCCCAAGGTCCAGATTGGTCCAGTCCAACCCTTTAAGATTGTGGTCATCTGAGCTTACCCATGTGTGCTGTGCTGCACACATAGATAGAAGGATGAATAAATAACGACACAACAGCTCCTCCAGAGGAGACATGGCTAGACCAGAAGGGTTCTGCCTTTGCCACGATGGCTAAACTCGTGGATTATAGGCAAAGTCAGCAAGACGAGTGGCCACATTTTTAAGTCTGACCTGTACAGTCTAATGCTCTTGTCAATCCCTCCCTTCCACAGCAATGTTGGTAATTAATTCAGCACATCTGCTAATGCTTCTTGTTTCTCTCTGCTGCCTGTGGCTTTTGTTTAAATGTTAATACTGTGTGTGCTACCTTTTATCTGGAGATGAAGATGGATGGCTGTGTCAAGCTGGATTTAAATTCATTTTGCTGTTGAAAATTTGCAATTATATTGAAAGGTTGTATGAAGTCCAAGACCTCTATGGGCTACTGTGGTTAATTAGCTGCTACAGATATTATGCATTCAATCAAATTGTTCTCAGTGCATTAAATTAAGTTATAAAACATTTTAAATAGTTGAGATATTAGCTATGCTTGATTGCTGGAAGGTCATGCACTTCGTCACTCATCTAGGCCTAGTGTTATGTGCCAGCAATTTAAGTTCAAATGGATTTGCAGGTTGAAGAGCCCTCTGAGAAGGCATTTGCTAATGGTTGGCAGATTTGCACAGACACTGAGAATGTAGTTAGAGGCTGAGGCTTGGAGCTTCTTGAAAGGAGCAAGCTACTCATGCCTACTGGCTTCACCAAGCAAAGACTGTTGATGAAATTGTCCTGTCTGGCTGCTTGAAGGAAGGGAGAGGACTGCTCCAAATAAACTCAGATGGAAGTAAAAAGATAGCTTTGTATGCTGATATGAAACTGGAACTGGGTAGAGAACTGCTAGATATAAACAGATACCTGATAGTGTTGGGTTTTGTCTTTGTCCTTCTATTCCAAGGGCCTTATCTCTCACTTCATCCTTCACGCCAGGGGGTCCAGGTGCATCCTGTGTCCAGTTCTGGCCATTGACACATACTGGATGTGAAATTCTTGCTGAACTACTCACAGACATAGCTACATCATTCTGGCAAGTGCTGGGGTGTCTAGATACCAGAAACAACTAGAGTAAGATGTTCTAGCAACAGAGGTCACCTGGCCCTGGTGGGTAGCTTGTGAGGTGGAGAAAACACTGTATTGCTTGTGGTGGTATATTCTCCAGCTGCATCTTCTCCTCATTCTCTTAACCTGCTTTTGTCCTGCTACACCACTCAATGCTTTGCTGATCCAATGTAAAGTGCTGCATATGCTCTTCCAAATAATTCCCATTCCTCTCCCAGTTTACCTCTCCTGTGCTTTGTGCTCACTGCTGGGAGGGAAGAACAGTTTTGGAGATGCTAATGGCCATCGCACATGCAATCAGAAGTGTTTTGACCACAGACAGGGAAGACATCTCAAGAAATCTGATAGCACAGAGAGGTAGAAGAAAGCCCCCAGGTTGTGGGCTGGGCTCTGTTCAGACAGGTTTTTTTCAGGAAACAAACCCAAAGCTTTTTCATCACTCAACGTCCACCTCAGTGCTTTACTGGTCATATTAAAGACAGCTGCCGCCCCTTCTCTGGAGGGATGTTTCTGCAGCATGGGGTCCATATTTCAAAGCAAAGCTACAGATCCTCTGTTTTAACAGCTCTCACCTGCCACCTCCATGCCTCTGGGTGAGGTGGGGAGCAGCAAATATGCAATTCTCCAAGAGAAGTGCAGTGAGCTGTGTTGTATCGCGGATTGCTCCTCTGGTGCTCCTTGGAAATCAATCCTGCTCTCTGCTCCTCGGTAGGAGTGTGGAGTGCCTGCCTTCAGTGATCTTCCTTGTGGAGAGCTGCAGAGAAGAGGCTATTGTTTCTCTCTGCCTTGGACATGTGTTATCTCCCAGCCCCACAGCCTGCAGCTGGTTTTCTTTGTCAAACAATTTTGGCTTAGCTGCTGGGAGGATGACACAGCTGGGCAGTGGGAAATCCCGCCCAGTAGCTGACGCCTGCCTAATCACCGCTGGTGGTGTTCAGAGACTCGGGGACCTGCTGTAATAACACTGCCACTTAATTAGTCTTTTCCTGACTAACGGCTTTGGAAGGGAAAGGAGTTGCAGTTTCTGAGACCCTCTTTACTATGTGAGTATGTGATGGGTGAAAACGCTCCTGATAAGGGACTATGAGGGAGCTTGTGCGTCTGGACGTCAAGCCTTGGCCCTGCATTGGTTTCCCCTTCTTAGGTTTCTCACAGCCCAAATAACACCCACTCCTGGGGAATAGTTTATTGTAAGGACACTGCAGTTCTTATGTCAGAATAAATCAATGGAAGTATTTCTTTCTTTCCCAGGGCTGTCTGGTATTTCACCCAGCTCTCCATTTGTTAGGCTTTCATCATGAGTAGCCCCATCTCATCTTGCAGGCTACCTGCTCTACTTAACAGCCTTTAAAACCAGTCTGTGCTGGAATTTCACCTTGTTGCTAGGTTAGTATTAATGACAATGTGTCTCTTCTATATCTGTAGGATTCAGATGCATGAATTTACAAAGAGCTGAATCACAATGATTTAGCATGCCTGCGCTTTCAGCTATTGCACCCAGGAATCCTTTTGCACAGATTTAAATGAATTTATTCCTCTTGCCTTGGGTTTAGGGGACTCCAAGATCTTTTAGTTTTAGCTTGGCAAAGAATGGCTCTTTCAATGGCCATTTAACAGGAGATTGATGAATGAGGGAAATCCACAACCTGGTCCAAATTCGCATTCACAGAACTTCAGGAAGTACGGACTTGTTATTGTAGTTTGGATCTGCCCTGTAGAAGTGCAGCCTTAAACTCTGACACTCAGACTCCAGTCCAAATATCTCTCACTCTTGTACAGTTCCTGGTTTCAGTGTTGAGTCAAATCAAATATATACCTGGAGATGGGGCAAACACTGTCTCAGTTCTGAGTTTGGCTTGCTCTTCAGCTCCATCTCTGAGTTCAGTGCTTGAGGTAGAGAAGGATCAAATTTTTTTCAGTTGCTAGCATTCTCAGAAGTCCGTAATACCGATGTTTTCCTGTCCATTTTTCATGTCCACTTTTCCTCTGCCAAACTTTAAATATTCACAATATCACAGTAGATCAGGTCAGAAGAGGGACCCCAAGGATCACCCAGTCCAACCCTTTAAGCTAAAGAAATACAGTTTAAATGAAATGGCCCAGCACCCTGTCAAGCTGAGGCTTAAAATGGTCTGTAGTTGTAGAATTCACCACTTCACTGGGAAGACCATTCCAATGTCTAATTACTCTCACAGTGAAAAATTTTCCTCTGGAGTCCAAGTGGAATCTTCCCAGGAGCAATTTATATCCATCACCTCTTGTTTTTTCTGAGATTCCTTGTGAAAAGAGAGCCTCCTTCTTGGTAGCCACTCAAAACGTACTGGTACATGGTAAAAAGGCTCCCTCCTAGGCCCTCTCTTGTCAAGGCTGGACAAACCCAGTTCTACAAAGGCCATATCAGCCATGTACTTTGTGGAGCTTGTGGTGCACCCAGAGTGAGCAGCTCTAAGGAACACCTCTGGGTAAATTATGGTCAGCAACTTTGGAGGACAAGTACCAGCATCTTCGTCTCCCAGAACAAAAGCCCAGATGTAGTCCAAGTACAAAACCTGCTGTACCTCGAACATGGATGTTTGTTTTCCTTTGCTACATTTCTTATTGCTCACCAAGATAGTTGGTATTTCATAAAAGGTTCTCAAGCCATTCTCATCTCAGAGTTGTTTGACCCTAGAAGCATCAACATGGCTGCTCCACAGCTACAAAGCTTGGCTAGGTAGTAGTGGCTGAGTTCTGTAGGTGAGAAAAGTGAGCTGAGAAGACAACATAAACGTGTGGGTGCTGTAGTGCATCCAATGGATCTGCTTACAGAACTGGATTAAATTGTTGATTTTAAACATTCTTTTTGCTGAAAATGCCTTGAAAAAAAGTATCAGTGGGAAATGTCCAGTTTCAACAACAATTTCAGGGTTTTCATTGAGAAAGAAAAAGCTTGAAAAATGTGCAGTTTTTTGGCAAAAGAAAGCTAAGGAGTTTGGCAAAACCCCCAAACAAAACCAAAACCCAGAAACCCCAAATGGTTTTGAGTTTTGGCCAAAATGTTTCCAGATTTTGATTGCCAAAACCCAAACACTTTGCTTTTTGAATGCCCTCCCTCCCCCCACCTCCCCGCCCCACACTTCTGCAGAAAAAAGTTCAGATAAGCTTTTGCTTTCACTGATTGTTTTTTTGTACAAATAGGAAAGGTTCTGCCTTTACTTTCACCTCTATGGCTGTACAGCCATGGAACTGTGATGGCCTGCTTGCAAGGCCCATTTGCAAGCTCCCTTTGCATGTCAGCCTGAGATGCAATGTTTTATTTTCCTGTCTCAGCTCCTTTATCCTTGGCTGCTTGCCCATCACTGGCTCTTTGTGAACAGGTTTGAGCATCTTCTATGAAATGATGTGGATCTTTGGCTTCCGGCAATGTCATCTCTCGAAGCATCTGAGGATGGGAAACATGTGGGAGTAGCTGGGCATCATGAAGGATCTGTCCCTCAGTAATGCCATCTTCATCTTAGTGGAGAAATCTGGATTTTGCAACAGGTCTTGGCTTCTTAATTGTAGTTTTCCAGCCTTGCTTCCTACTCACCGTGCCTGGGATTACACCTGTCTTAGTGCGCCTGTTCTCTATTGCTGTGTTCCAGCTTGGATACGCTCCCTTAAAAACAATGACTTCATGTGGCAGTTCCAGCTAACACCCTTTTGCAGCTCTTGGGCTGCCTCTGACCTTGCAGATGCTCTTAGCTGTTGTGCTCTAGTTGCTGTAATTCTCATTACCTCAGTGTAGACAAGAGCTGTTTGCACCTTGAAAGGTTTACAGTCTTTTCAGGGAAACAGCTATGAAAGGTTTGATGGGTGGTGGTGGTTGGTTCTGAGAGCCAGTATCTGCCAGTTACTTCACTGGAGCTATGTGGAATGGGCACCTATGGAAGCTCAGCCAGCTTTTTGCCCTTAACCACCTCACTGAAGTCCTTGCCAAACACAAAGCCAGATTTGAAGGTGACCAGCTGTTGAGTGAGTGTTGCAGAGATATTTGGAGAACAGTATGTGTTCAGCTTGGATATGAAGGGCTAAATTCAGACCATTTGTGTTGGCGTGGTGGTCGTCCTCATCGGCTCCATGTTTGCTTTAGTAGTCTGGCATGCCCCATCCACTGGATAATGCAGATAAATTCTCTCTTCAGGCTTCAAGGAGACAGATTGTGGAGGGGTTTTCATCACAAGGGGAATTAAGAAGCTAACAAAGTATCTTAACCCGAACCACGTCACCCGTTGCTTTCAATCAGGAAGGAGGACAGTTGAGATTAACCTCAAAAACCTCTGAGCTTCCTTGCGGAGACTGTAAACCACAGTGCCAAGTGACAGAAAAATGCAGGAAGAAGATCATTTTTATGTGGACGTGTGAGAAACTGGACTTAGACCACCAAGCCCATTCCACATTGGCCACCAGTCATCAGAGGGTGCTGACTTTTGACCACTACTGTTTTTGTTAACAGGGGAAATAAAACCATATGTTGCCTAAGTAGATGCGCAAAACTTTTTCTCCAAATCCCTACAGACGAACTGTCAGCAGCAAAAGTATTTACTTTGGTAATGCAGCTGGACTTAATCCCAGCCCCATTGTGTTTGTGCATGCCTTTTCACCACTGAGCTCAAGAACATGCTGTTTGCGCAGAGGGTGAATGAATGCATGCAGTACCGCTTCGGCTATTAGGCCTATCGGTTACAGTGTGAGACAAAAGGCTGGAGTCAACAATGGTAGCGCTACATCGGCACTGCTCATGCTTCCAGTTAGGCTAAATGGGAATCTTAGTCATCAGTCACGTCAACTGGCCATCAGCTTGAGGTAGGCCAGCGGGACTTGGCCCAGTGGTGCAGATCTTCAGATGGCTTAAATCAGCGTAAATCCAGTGTAGTCCATGGAGCCCCAGCTGAAGATTCTGGCGCCTACTGTCTATTTGTGAGTTTAGTGGTTGCTGAATACTTAATTCTTCGGTTGCAGGCTCCCACAACTGAGTGATGGATGCACTGTTTCCTGAGTGGTGGGGCATCGAACCCTGGTGGGATTCCTGGCTGGGACATCCACAGGTACCAGACTTCATCTGAGGGCTGAGATCCTCATTTGCCTCCTGCTGTCTCAGGGAAACTGGTGTCTCAATGTTGAACAAGCTGGTTGAGACACTGCAGGGTCTGAGGGTAGGAGCAGTAGTTGAGTGAAAAGGCTGATGCACAGCAGTTCTTGTGTTAGGTAGACTTATAATTTATAAATCTATAATTCATTATATTGAATCAGTAATGGTGGTGATGATGTGGAACATGCTACAGCTCAGATCTCAGACTGGGTAATCTACAGTGTGCTCTCTGTGGAACACATGCCCAGAAAAGGTCGTTCAGATGTGATGCTTAGAGATACAGTTTAGTGGTGGACTTGGTACAGGAGGGTTAATAGTCAGACTTGATGATTTCAAGGATCTTTTCCAACCTGATCACTTTATGATTCTGTGAAACAAGCTTTGTCTTTGAAGGATAAACTGGCATGAAAGGAATATGTTTCTTGTGGTTCTGCAGGGCTTTGACTTGTGTGTGTATTTAAAATGGGGCTGTCACTGAGGTTTTGAAGCTGTACATGGCTTGAGAGCAGCTTATATGGGTCTGAGTGCAATGCCATGCAGTGATACTCAAATTAAACTAACTGGTTCATTCGCAAGTATAGTATGAACCCAGCCCAGAGCAGAATATGGCCTTACTTCAGGTTCTGCTGGGATAATGGCCTCCTTTCCTTGGAAATGTCAAAGCTGGCGTTCACCCCTTGGGCAAGAGACAAAGAAGAAAAGAGAGAGAGCTGCCCCATGGGTGATGATGGGATGAGGGATTAAAAAAACTGCGTGAAAGTTATGTGGAAGATGAGGAAAGAACTGGAAGTTTGGGGATAAATGGAGGTTTTCTGTGCCAGTCATGGAACTGAGGAGGTGTGGTGTCAGGACCTATGTGTGATTTGAGGGAATGAGGGAGAGAACAGTAAGACAAGTGATCATCTCTGGTCTGCATTTGTATGAAGCACCTGAGATGGGAAAGTTCACAAGAAAACAGGTTTGGTGCCCAGTTTTCTTCTCTCCCAGTGAGCACTCATAATCCTCAAGCATGAAGTTACTTGGCATTTAGGTTTTGATGTAGCCATGTCCAGAGCAGCAAGGTAAAGCCAGGTGTCCTGGTTGCTGCCACAGTAAACATCTGCAAGCACAGTTAAATAGAGTCCTTTCTCACATGGATGCAGTTGGAGGTGTGAGAGTTCTTTGGCTCTCACGGAAAGCTGTTTTGATACTTTCACCTTGTACTGGAAAAGCTGCATGGAGATTAACTTTTAGCAGTTGTACTTTGGGTTTGAGGAACCTTGGTTGTGGTTTGGCTCAATGCAAACTAACCTGCTCCCAAACACTGTAAAGAAGTAAGAAAAACTAATCTTGGTCCCCAAGAGGCCAGATTTCTCATTGTAAAGCAAATATAAACAATTTATTTTCTCAGGGTAAAGAATGATAAATAAACAAGATGTTACCAGCTAAGAAAACATCTGGTTCTGTTGACACTTCAAGGGGATGTAGGTTTTTTCCCAATGTTCATGATAAAATTGAATATATTGCTGGTAAACCTATGCAACACAATTTGTTTAGGCAAACAAGGATGGATGATTAAAAATATCCTTTGTAGAGCTGCACAACAAAAGAAACCACTTGATAAAACTTAAGGACAGTCCCTGAAGTGTCCCTCTAAACCACAGGACACTTGCTTTACAGATGCTTGACACTGTTTATCTCACAACATCAAAAAGTGTTACAGTCCCACCAAATATTTCCGTAACATTGAACCCTTAGGATAAGATGTAGATGCAGTTTGGGGCAAGCGTGTGTGTGTGGGGGGTGCAGCTCAGGGAAAGCCCAGCATTGTTGACATGCTCTGTTTGTGAGGCAAAGGCAGGACTGGACTGGGAGGCTTTGCAGAAAGTTGAAAACAATGAGCAATCATTAAAAATCACCTGTGGAAAAATGCTGATATTGTTTCTCATTTTCTGGGGAGTGACAAAATGAATTGTCTTGTGGAGGAGATCCAGCTTCCAGCAGAAAAACAATTTAGTCTTTTGGTATTTTTCTCCAAATCAACTATTGGAAATGATTTTTAATTTTTTTAATTGTCATTCAGGCTGGAGACTGCTGTTGCCACAGCATCTTAAGAATTTATTTGAAATTCCCCCATGGAGCAGAAGCCTGGGAATTATTCTAAATAGCTATATAGAAATTCTAAAACTCTCAACATTGCTCTCATGCCCTCCTTCTAATCATCCAGGAGACAGTCCCCTATTGAAGCTTCTTCTCAAGCAAAGCTGCTCTAAAGGAATCACAGTGCCCCAAACACTTTGCTGCTGTTGTTGGCAGTTTGCTGTCCTGCTGCTGTGCCAAGACAATTGCTTGTGGGTCATGCTGCAAATGGGATCCATGCACACTTTTAAACCTCAATTAATTTAGTTCCTCATTTGGCCCCAAGTGTTTTCTTTCACTGATTCACTGACCCGGTTTACAGATGGTTGCATAGTCCAAAATTGATATTCAGGGACCTCTTTATCTTGCTTTGCCTGTGGAAAAATGTCACATGGAAGATGTTAGGTGAGCATCTTCTGGCCAATGTCAAGTGTTCTTGAACCGTTCATCTTTTTGAGATCAGTCCCTGGTGGAACAAGGTCTCCTCTGCTGACCTCAGCACTGTGTCTCCATATGCCCATTACCTCTGGGTAATTAAGGGCTGAGCAGCACATTACAGGGTAAGTATTGTGCAGCGTGTGGAATTGCTTGAGCAAGGACATGAACACAAGTGCTCCCTGAACAGTCATGGGTTAGCTAATGGCATTTTAAACACTTCCTATATCTCTGCTTGGCCCTGGTGCCCAGAACAGACTGCTCCAGGAGGGAGAACCGCAGGAAAATTATAAGTGAGTTAAAATGTTCATGGCCTCCTCAAGCCAGCTAGGGTGCTATTTAAAGGAATCTATTATTCCATGCTGTATCTTCTGTTCTGTACTGGGAAATTTCTTTGGAGCAGCTGGCAGAGAGACAGAGATTGTGTCTCAGAGAGCTCACGCTCCTTTCCACAACATCTCAGCTTGAAAGAGCCTTTGATGGTGCATCTCACAAAATGTTTTCTCTGAGAGGTCAAAATATGCCTCAGTCAAACCCAATGAGTCTGGGATGCATTACCTGCATGTTGGTGCACCCTTAACAGTAGAGCTATAGCCATATGGGAGGAGGGTCATGGTCAGCACTTCCTGGAGCTGTGCAAAGACACTGTAGTCCTCAGGGGATTTCTGAGATCCTGGGCAGTACTTCAACCTCTGTCATGGTGGGGACCAACCTCAAATCCTGTGTGGTTCTTCCCCAGATGGTCAAACATTTCAAACCCAACTGAGTTTGAAAGCAAGCAAGCTTTCAAACTTTTTTACTACCACACGTGTCAAAGAAGGACAGGTCACTTGGCTTTCTTCTCTTCCCAAGTGTGAGATCATATAGGTTGAGCCTCCCAGCAGAAAATGGCTGGAGACACAGGCAGGGACGAATGTCAGCAAAGGGTTACAGACTTCACAGGCACCATCTGGACTGGAAGCCCTGGGAGGTGGTGTAGCTTCCAGAGCCCGTGTGATCCGATCCTGTCACAGAAAACAGAGTTTGTGGACAGCAGGCCAGCTTGCCTGTGTCCAGCCAATAGAGTTAAAGAGCGAGAGACTGACCATTAAGTTGCTTTGCAAACATGCAAAGCTCTGTTGTCATCTGGCAGTCAACTAGCAGGAGGCTATTTTGTCTCACATCCAGCCTTCAGGAAGGCTATTGGAGGGGACTAGGGAAGAAAAATATGGACATTTTCCTAAGGAAAAGACACACCAAAGCAGAATTTGATAGCACAGGGATGGACATGCAGGCAAGCTGCTTTTAGCAAAACTCCTGGACATCTCTCTGGAGCCTACTGAGAGCTACTTGAAAACAATTTATGTCAAGTTTGGTGTTTATGCTGTCAGAAAACATCCAAGTGTGGCCTCGAGCATGGCCAGAGGGTGTCCTTCAGAGCATGTGGGATCTCATGCTCTTGGCCAGGCTTGGTTACTTGCTGTGCTGCTGGAGCCCTTCTGCTGGTGCCAGGCTGACAGTGCTTGGATGGTGTCAGCCATGTCTCCTGGGCAGCCTGGGGAGCAGGTTCCCTCCGAGCCGCTCACTAATGGGAATGCAGGCATAGTGTTTCCATGAGTAAGCCTTGCTTGCAGGGGTGCATGTTTGCAGGATGAGGCCATGGAGCAAATTAGTGAGCTCCTGGCTCATTGCAGAGCTGACGAGGGACACGTGGTGTGGAGCTGGGCAAATGCAATGCATGCTCAAGAGCTTTTAATTTCACACTTCCTGAGCAAGTGCACTTTTCTATGTGAGAGCTGGAAGACTTTTGGTGGGTTCATTTCTATATCACATCTAACATTTATTTACAAATAGAAAAGGCTAAAAGTGAGCAGATGCAGAGCTGGGGCAGATTTGCATGTGATTTGGGGCTAGTGACATCTTTTTGGTTTGCTCTTATGCGGTGGTCAAACCCTGTGGATCTGACATGGTGCCTGCCTCTAAACATTCAGGAATACTCATTGCAGACACCTCACTCAGGTTGAGCTCTGGCACTTCCCTTTGAAGCATAGTGCATAACAGATGAGGTGTGAGGCAGAGGTGAGTTAGAGGTCCCCAGGCAAGGTCAGTGGGGTGAGTACATACAAAGAGCAGGTCCTGATGGCAGTCTCCTTGTGGTACCATTGCAGCAATGCAGATGACCTGTTCATATAGGGACTATTTACTCTTAATTTTGGATGATGCTGGCATGGATAGACCATTTTCAGCTTTCAGGCTGCTTCTGGGACCTGTGCAACATGGTTCATGTTGCTATGCTCCCAAATGTGCATAGAAAGACAGTCCTCCCTCATTCAATGAAACACAAGAAAAGGAAGATATTAGTTAGTGTAGCAAAAGCCGTTGAGTTAGTTTCATGTAAATGTAATTTTTTTTCATTTTTCCTTTCTTGTAACTCACTCTATGCTGTACAACTGTAAATGCCATCCTGGATCTGCAAATCCTTACCAGGTTTCCAGTCCTTACCTTGTTTGTAATCCTTTAAACCCTTTTTTCCCCATCTAGTAGATAGCACATGGAAAACTTTGGGTTCACGGTCACGCTCCCTGCACGTCTGTGAGCACAGTCCAAGCAAATAAATCCTGAGTGCAAGCATTCATACATGAAGAACTTCACACTCAGAAACACGACCACACTGAATTGCTGCCAGAGTTTTAAAGGCAGCTTTTGAAAATATTGGCCCTGCACCTTGGAATTCTGGAGCAAATGGATTGATTCATTAGGGAAATGCCAGCAAACTGCAGAGAGGACTGCAACCTCGGCACGCTGGGAGGAGAGGCTTGGATGAAGACAGCTCTCTACTTGTACATAAACACACCCTGGGAACTTCTGCCTTTATTTACCATGTCTCTACCATTATGAAGACTTGATATAGAAGGGTGCCCTTCACATATATAAAGCATGTGCTCCCAAGAAACATTCAGTGACAATGGTTTTGGCTCCTGTAATTAATGCTGTCAGCACTAATTTTTATCAAGAATGCACATTTTCCCTTTATTTTCCCCCCAGTGCCCAAAGTATTATTGATAGTTGATTATTACTATTTTATATGAGGTCATCAGTATTAGGTTTAAATTGTAGATGTGTAACCATGCAGACTGTAAAGCTCAGGTCAGCGTTGAAGTACGTAAGTGTTATGTGCCTAAATGGCACTCAATCTGTGAACTTCATCACAGAGAAGCTGGCAGATCCCAGAATGAAGGTTTTATTTCCCATATTCATTTGTCTTTCACAAACCTATGTCTTGTGAAGGTCTTATGGTCATTGTGCAGGATTCTCTCCACATAGCTTACCAAAAAGACGTCACTTGTGCAAGAAATACCCACTCAGTATTTTGGGTTAGCCCTATGGTTACTCCAACACATGTGCTTCCCACTGAGGTGGGGATCTTGGTCTGTCATAGATCTGTTCACGTTACAGTCCCACTCTCCACTGCTGGCTCCTCAATCAGTGGCTCAAGCCTGACTGTGGGTCTAGACAAACCCAGGAGTGATTTATGGTGCAATTAACTCTTTATATGGCATTAGAATGTGTATCATGGAAAGGGATAAAGTGATTAGTTGTTCTGCTCCATTGCAAAGACCTCTATATCTAAGCTCCTTTTACACCCTCTTACTTATGTGGAATGGGGGCCAGCCCTCGTCATCTCTTTTAGTACAATATGCCACATGAGAGGGAACATGCTCATGAGAACAGCAACTTCATTTTAATATCTACCAATATTTGAAGCTACACGATCTTTTGCTGCACAGAATCTACCCTGACACTGGGTTGCTGATGCACCGAATGGGTGGCTTGTGCTTAATGCTATGAGAAATCCCTTGAACTCCCAGAAGATGAAGCACATGCATGGATTTCCCCCAATCAGACCTGTCATTTCAATACTAACATGGAGTATTAGTAACACTGATACACAGTAATAACACTGATTTTCTAAATTATTAGTGTGTTGTGGGATAAAATTTTTGGAACATATTTGATGTGTAATTTAGGCTTAAATATTATATTCCCCCAGCCCTTACCTTTTACAACATATTTTGATTCTATTAGAATCATAGAATCATTAGTGATCAGACGGGATCTCAAAAGGTCATCTAGTCCAATCCCCCTGCCACACCAGGACCACCTAGACCCTTGACAGTGGTGAGAGCCTGGAATGTGTTGCTTAGGCAGGTGGTTGTGGCCCCATCCCTGGAGGTGTTTAAGGCTGGGCTGGATGAGGCTCTGCCTAGCCTGGTCTAGGGCGGGGTATTCTTGCCCATGGCAGGGGGAATTGGAACTGGGTGATCCTGTGGTCTCTTCTAACCCTGACCAANGACTACATGATCTTCTGATGTCCCTTCCGATCCCTGATGATTCTGTAATTCTATCATTTTATATCCAGGCGGGTCTTGAATGTCTCCAGAGAAGGAGACTCCGTGAAACCCCTGGGCAGCCTGTTCCAGTGCACAGTCACCCTCACTGTGAAGAAATTCCTTCTAATATTTATATGGAACCTCCTATGCTGCAGCTTGCATCCATTGCCCCTTGTCCTATCACCAGATGACCTTGAGAAGAGTCTGGCTCCATCCTCCTGACACCCACCCCTCACATATTTATAGACATTAATGAGGTCCCCCCTCAGCCTCCTCTTCACCAAACTCAAGAGACCCAGCTCCCTCAGCCTTTCCTCATAAGGGTGGGGTTTTACTTCCTTCATCTTCTTTGTTGCTCTATGCTGGACGTCCTCCAGCAGCTCTGTGTTCTTAAACTGAAGGGCCCAGAACTTGACACAATACTACAGATGCGGTAAGGATTTGCTTAAATTCACCAGGTTATATCTTGAAGGCAGGGTTTGTCCTTCTCTCTGTTGCTATGTCTGGTTATGCTGAAAGTGAAAAGCTGGAAGGCTTCTTAAAGGAACAGGTACAACTACTAACAGTAAAATTCAGTTACCGAGCATCTGTCCATGACAAGGTGTTGAGGAAAGGGTTTTGATCTGAACAAACCACTTAGGTCTTCACAAAGTGAAATATGGTCTGATATCTGGGCCTTTTCATAAGCAAGTGGGAACGAATGTAATTATGGTAGGCAGAGATGAAAAACTAATGTTTTGTTTTGAAAATTAGTCTTTTTGACTTGTTTTTTCTAGCTAAGGCAGTCTGACAATATTTTATGAAAGATTCTGATCTGCTTGAAATTGTCAAGCTCTTGTTCTTTTTTTAAGCTAAGCATAAAGATGTGTTTCGGCTGAAAATTTTTACTGTATCCAGAAAGGGAAATTTTTCTGTCAGGGGTATTGTAAAAAACTCTGTGTTTCATTGCCTTTTAATGGAACCTTAATAGAAGTTGGCAGTGTAGATGATGAAGCTGGAAGGCTGCAGTGAAATTAAAATAATCAGAGGTTGTTCTGAGGTTCATGCCCATGAGAAAGGCCTCAAAGCCCATAACCATTTGCTCTGCCCTAATGGCTGATCTCATTTCTTCCCATCACATCCTGTCCTTGGGAGAAATGCTCATGGCTGCAAGTAGCCCATGGGGGCCAATGTTATTGCTATTGATCAGAGGTGGAAGATGTGCAGGTACTGCGGTCAGGGGAAGGATCAGCTTTACTAAATAAATGAGTGTGTTGAAATCTGGAAAAGCTCTTGAATATGGGAAAGAGATGATAAATTTTAATCAATGTCAACATTTGCAGTTGAGTCTGACTATACATAAAGCTGTAATGACCTCTGACAGACTTTTAATTTAGATACAAGCATTAAAACTCTTTTTTTACCGCTGAGCATGACTTCAAAATCCTTTGAAGCACTTATATCTGAAGGAGTTTTTGCTACTTGGAGGTTACATCAAAGCTTACATCCCATTGGCTTTCCTTGGATTTTTACTGGAATTTTTCTGAAATCAGAGTTAGAAGAAAGGTTCCCCAGGCTGAGCACTACCTTGGACTGTTAAGTTCTTTTGCTCCCCTGTACTGGTTCTTTCTCCCCTGCATGCTCTTTCTTTTCCCCATCATTATAGCTGTATGTTCAGATGGATTTTGGCTTTCAGTCTACAGATTTGACTATTGCAGAGCCTTTAATAATGGTTATTTCCTGGTAGTGAAGGCTTGACTGGGTCTAGGGGGACCTGTTTGTAGCACAGTTTTCTGTAATTACCCAAAATTTACACAGCAATTCCAGACCTATTATATGGGGCATAGTGTGTAATTACAGCATGACATATTAGGTCCTAATAGCAGCAAATCTATCATTACACAAATCATTCATGTTTCTGTGCTGATATTTTTATATGCAGTAAGTGAATACAATTACTAATAATTACAATACACATCTTACATCTGCAGTGTCACTGGTGCCACATGGAGCAGGGCAGGAGCAAGAATAAGGAAACTCACACTGAATTATGGTTGAGTCTGTGAAATATCACATCCAAAACCCAAGATGGAAACTTTCTTCTTGTGGTTTTGTGTGTACTCATAGATTCATAGAATGGTTCAAGTTGGAAGGGACCTTAAAGATCATCTAGTTCCAACCCCCCTGCCATGAGCAGGGACACCCCTGACTAGACCAGGTTGCTCAAGGCCCCGGCCAATCTGGCCTTGAACATTTCCAGGGAGGGAGCAGCCACAACCTCCCTGGGCAACCTGTTCCAGTGTCTCAGCACCCTCATCGTTAAGAACTTCCTTCTGACTTCCACTCTCAACCTACCCTCTTGCAGCTTGAAACTGTTACCCCTGGTCCTACGACTACAAGCCCTTGGAAACAGCCTCTCCCTGGTTTTCCTGTAGCCCCCTTCAGGTACTGGAAGGCCCCTACATGATCTTGCCAGAGTCTCTTCTCCAGGCTGAACAGCCCAGGCTCTCTCAGTCTCCTCCCATAGGAGCGGTGCTCCAGCTCTCCAGTCACCCTCGTGGCCCTC
>VZRI01002420.1:8502-21633 GCA_013397515.1 Upupa epops | reverse complement strand
CCCCACCCCAAACTTCCCCCCAAGACCTGATGGTGCAGTCTGGGGGAACAGATCTGGGACCCCATTTGCAACCGTGTGTTGGGGGTCATGGGGCATAGGAGGGGATTCTGGGGCATCCGTGAAGGTGTGTTGGGGGTCAGTGGGCTGTGGGGGTAGTTTTGGGGTGTCCATGGGGATGTGTTTGGGTAACCCTGTGAAGGGGGAGGCTGGGGTATCCATGGAGTGNCCCTCTCTCCCCCTTGCAGTGCTGCGCTCAGTCCAGTACATCAGGGGTCCCCCTGGTGACATTTGGGGTCTATAGGGTTGAGCAGTCGCTGAGACAGTCACTGGGGCACAGGATGGCTTCAACTGGGTAGACTGGAACTATGCCGAGCAGACTGAGGCTGGGTTGCTCAGACTGGGCTGTGTGGGCAGAGGGGTAGGGGTGATGCCCCTCCTTGGGACTCTCCCACCAGTGTGGGTCCCCCTGATTTGCTGTCCACAGGGTCTCGATCGGTGCCTGGTGGGCAGCTGGGGTGGGGAAAGAGCAGGGCGGGAGGGACAGGGAGGGAGATGGCTCTAGGGAATGGGGAGAGGGAGGGAGATGGTCCTGGGCATCAGGGAGTGAAGTGAGATGGTTTCAGGAGCTGGGGAGATGGAGGGGTGATGGTCATGAGAACTGGACACAGTCAGTGTCTTCTGGAACCATCCCCAGCCCTGCTGACCCCAGGGGACACCCAGGGTCACCTGGCAGAGCACTGCCAGGACACCTTCCTCTGCACCCCCATCTCCCCATTCCCCGGGGCGGCGTCTGCACTGCCCCCAGCCCAAGCAGTCCCACGGGCAGCCCCACGCACAAAACTCCACAGGAGGCCATGAGGGGGTCCTGCCCTGGCCCCCCACCCCCTGCCCATCTTAAACTGAGCGTCTGCCTCCTCCCTGCACTTGCCCAGGGATGTGGGCATCCAGCCTCGTGGGCTACCAATAGGGTGCTGTGGCCATGAGGCAGCAAAGGGGAGAATGCTTAAGCTCAGATGTCGGGCTGAGCCGAGCCTGGCCCCCTGCCCCTGCTCCCCCCGTGGCCTCTCGACCTCGTTATGAAACAGCTCCTTAGTGCTAATCCCACAGCCACCTGTCCCTGTCCCTGTCCCTGCACCCGGCCCAGGAAAGGGATTTTAGGGGGCAGAGAGTGGGGACTGAGGGGATCTATGGGTGGAGAGGGGCAGGGATGTGGGGCACTGAGGACCGAGGGCTGCAGAAGGGCAGGGTGTGGGGCACTGGGGGCCAGGGGTAGAGTGCAGAGCACTGGGAACCAGGGCATGGAACACTGGGGACCATGGGCTGCCGTGGGGCAGGGTGATGGTACAACTGGACACCGAAAGGGCAGCATTCCTCATCTTCTAACCCCAGAAAGGGACCGTGGGGAATGTGGCCATGGGCAGGGGTGGTGGTTTGCGGGGCTCAGCAGCACTCCCCCATAACCCAGCCACAGGGACAAGGCTGGGCACAGGCTGGTGCCACCTGGCCTGGCTGCCCAGTGGCTATTTTGGTGCCCCCGCAGCTGTCCCCCATGGCCTGCTCCCTCCCAAGCTTCCGGGACAGTGGCCAGCAGAGAGCTGCCCCAGATGGGGGATGGACAGGGACAGGGACGGGCGCCCACATTGTCCGCATGCCACTGAGGCCAGGGATCTGCTGGGGGGCTGGACCCCCGTGTGGCACCGGGGGGTTGCAGCACCCCAATTCCTACCCCATGGTGTGAGCTGTGAGAGGAAAACCCTGTGGGAGAAGCCCACGCTGCTCAGGGAATCAGTGGTGGGGCACAAGGTCCCCCCGGGCAGCCACCTGCCAGCAGGTCCCACTAATGTGCTGTCAAGTATTAATGACCTGCCAGCGGGGTCGGGGTCAGGGCCTGGTGAGCAGATGGGATGGGGGAAGAGCAGGTGGGGAGGGAGTGGAGGGATCCAGCCATGGGAACTGGTGAGAGTGAGGGAGATGGTCCTGGGAGCTAGGAAGAGGGGGGGAGATGGTTGTAGGAGCTGGGGTGATGGTCATGAGAACTTCAAGGAGAGAGGGAGATCGTAGTGGGAATGGGGTGAGGGACGAGAATTATGGTCGGAAATGAGGAGAGGAATGGCTGTGGGGAGAGGGGAGGGGGAGGGAGATGATGATGGGAGGTGGGGAGAAGGAACAGTGTGGCCCTGAAAACTGGGAAAGAAGGAGAGAGCCTCCACAGGTGAAGGGATGACCAGAGTGCCCAGCCCTCATGTGCTGTTCTCTCCACACTCCAGCCTGGGGAAACCTCTGATCCATCACACTTCCCACTCCCCTGACAGCTCCATGGCCAATCCCCTTGCCAGGACACCTGTGCCACCAACCAGGTTCTGCCAGCCCCATCCCAGCACAGACTCCCTGCAGATCCCACCTCACCAAGGGGGCCCAGCTCTGGGTCAGAGCTGGAGCAGTGGTGCTGGGCACAGATGGGGCCTGGCATTGGGATGGCATCTCCTAGGGTGGGATGATACCTCAGTCCTGGGGATCACTGTGGGGCAGGAACTGGGTCTGGTGTTCTCTCTCCCCAAACCATCCTGCCCACCATCTGGAGGAGGCCACAGGTCCTGGTCCCTGCCCACCCCATGCTCAGAGCTGCTGGTTCATGGGAGGGTGAAGCTGGAGCCATGAGATGCTGCACAGCTAAGCTGAACACACCAAACCAGGTTCTCACCATCCCATCTTCTCAGGTAGCACCAGAGAGAGGAAACTGGAGCAACCAAGGGATGTCCATCATCCCAGTTTGGCACCGCAGTGGGGTGAGAGAGGCCACGGCCAGGCTGGGCTGTGCTGGTGGGGCTGTGGCAGTGTGGGAGCTGTTGGTGTGTGCTGATGGCTGGTGGCACCATGACCGGGGGTGTTGCAGCACTGCTTGGCTGTGTCACTAGCTGGGCTGTGGAGTGGCCTCCTGGGTGCTCTGCATGGGGGTCAAGGTGACAGACAGACAGACAGTCAAGGAGCAGAGCAGATTGGTCAGATGAGGAGGCAACAGTGTGAGGAAGGACAGATGAACAGTGTGGAGCAGGGCACAGGAGGACACAGACGGGGCCCAAGGCAGCTGGCAGAGGACCGTGGTGGGGACAGATGAAGGGAGAGAGGGGTGGATGGATGGATGGATGGATGGATGGATGGATGGATGGATGGATGGATGGATGGATGGATGGATGGACGGAGCACAGTGCTGTTGACATACCCACTTTCTTGGTGAACATGCAGCACAGGGATAGACAGACAGCTGAGGGGCAACCAAGAGACTCACTCTGCTCCCCACCCTGCATTGGGTCCAGTGTTGCGCAGCTCATCCCCCACCTCCAGCTCCATCCTGTCTGTCTGCCCCCCAGTGCAATATCCTATCTGTGCCCCCACCTCCAGCTCCATCCTGTCCATCTGTCCCCCACCTCCAGCTCCATCCTGTCTGTCTGTCCCCCTATGCAATGCCCTGCCTCCTGCCTCCTGCCTATCTTTGGCCCTCGGCACGCGTTGGGGCTGACACATGTTCCCTGTGCGCGAGCGGCAGAGATTAGCACCGGCCAGTGCCATGGGAGCAGGCAGGAAAGTCTGAGTCAGCTCCTAGTCCTGGGGGTGGCCAGGGGGCCAGGGGCACCCAGCCGTGCCCCAGAAGTACCCAGCCCTGCTGGGACGCAGCGGGGGTTGCAGGTGAGGCACGCTCTGCTTCTGGGCTGCTCCACTGTCCCCAGGCAACCCTGAGGGACACTCAACCCTGCCTTCTGCTTCTAGCTTGCTTGCTTGGTCCTCCTGGCTGAGCCCCATGGCAGTGGGGCGATGTGCCTGCGTGTTGGGGGGGTAACAGGCTGGTTGTCCCAGCCCTGCACCTCTGGAGGCGCCAGGGGGGTGAACTCATTGCAGCTGTGCTGGGGCAGGTGGCTGTGGGGTGGTGGGATGGGAGAAGGGTCCAAGGTTCTTCTTCAAGGCTGCAGATGGAGGAGCAAGGAGTCATCCCTGAGCTCCTGCAGCAGGAGATGAGGGGGGAGGGGGGTGCAGGAAGAGATAGTCCTTGCAATGGGGAAGATGGGCGAGGGACAGAGGGGATGCCATGGGCTGATGGGGCTGCAATGCCCATCTGTTGTTCCTCCTCTGGGAAGTTATGGGGCTCTGTTACCATCTTCTGGGTTGTGAAGTGGGGCTGACCCTTCCTTCTACATGAGGACACGGGGCTTAGAGGAGGAAATGTCCCAGGTCCCCGTGACCCCACTGGCTGGGGACATTTTTGGGTCCTCACCATCTCTTGGCATGGGGCTGCATCAGCCAGGAACCCCATGTCTGCGCAGAGCCTGGAAGAGAGGGGCAGGGCTTGATTCCAGGCAGGGACCCTGTGGGGGAACACTTGAGGTGGCACTGGGATATACTGGGCTGGGCTGGACTGGTCTTGACTGGCCTGGGTGGAGCTGGATTAGACTGGGCTAGAAGGGTTTGAGCTGGGCTGCATTTTAGACTGGACTAGAAAAGACTGGACCAGGCTCACCAGGGCTTCACAAGATTGCACAAGGAGGGACTGGATTTGGCTGAATTTGAACTGAATTGGACTGGACTAGACTAGATTCTTCAGACCAGGCTGGTCTGGGGTAAACAAGACCAGAATAAGGCTAAACTGGACTGCACTGGGTTGTCCCAACCAGGTGTTCTGGGACTGGGGCCACAGACCACACCAGGGGCTGGGGGCGGTGGGGCTTTGCATCAGAGCAGGGGTCTTGTCTCTCCCTAGGGCCCATGGAGGAGTCAGAGGAAGACGAGGAGGACAACGAGCGGTTCCTGGAACAGCTGATGGCACAGACAGGCCAGGAGATCCCACAGCAGGAGCTGGAGGACCACTACGCAGTGCTGGAGGAGCTGGGCAGTGGCACATATGGCCGTGTGGTGCTGACAGAGCCCCAGGATGGGGGTAAGGAGCTCAGGGAGGGACACGGGGAGGATAACCCTGCTGCTAGCAGTAGGAACCTTATCCCCAGATGTGCACGGCCCCACCACTCACCTGACCCTCCCCAGCCAAACCCCAGCTCTGCCCAAACCACTCCACGCCAGACCCTCTTGGTGCTCTGCTCAGTGCCCCAGCTGGTGCTGACCCCCACCCTTTGGCTCCCCCCACCTCCTCCCAGGCTCGCCAGTGGTCTTCAAGCTGATGCGGAAGGAGCAGACAGACCGGTGGGCTTTCCTGCGGGAGTACTGCATTGCCCTGTGCCTGTCAGGCCACGATGCCTGCCTGCGCGCCCTGCCCGTCGCCTTTGAGAGCTCCACGCACTTCGCCTTTGGCCAGGAACTTGCTCCTGCTGGTGACCTCTGTGCCCTACTCAACCCGGGGGTATGTGATGACTCAGAGCCCTGCTGGGGGCCGGAGGGGTGGTGTGGGAGAACAGAGGTGCTGGGATGTGTCTGCAGCAGAGGAGGCTTGTCCTCTGTGCATGGGATGACAGCCTTGCAGCAGGGCGATGCTCCTGCTGCCCATGGGGAGACCTTTTGTCTCCCCGAATCAGCTGGGCTGGAAAGGACCTTAAACATCACCCAGTGCCAACCCCCTGCCGTGGGCAGTGACACCTCTCACCAGATCAGGGCGCCCAGAGCCACATCCAGCCTGGCCTTGGACACTGCGAGGGATAGAGCAGCCACAGCCTCCCTGGGCAGCCCCCTGTTCTGGGGCCAGTTTGAGCTGGAACTGAACCCCCTTGTTCCAGCACCGGAATCTCTCAGAAGTCCCTCTCCAGCTTTCCTGGAGCTCCTTCAAGTCCTGGAAGTTGCTTTAAGGTCCTCCCAGAGCCAACTCTTCTCTAGCTGAACAGCCCCGGCTCCTGCAGCCTGTCCTCAGAGCAGAGGACTTCAGCTCTCCGAGCATCCCCATGGCCTCCTCTGGCCTCATTCCAGCATTTCCAGGTCCCTCTTGTGTTGGGGCTCCAGAGCTGGATGCAGGGCACCAGGTGGGGGTCTCACCAGAGCAGAATAGAGGCAGAGGATGCCCTCCCTGACCCCACTTGTGACACTTTTGCTCTAGCCCAGGACGGGGTTGGGCTCTCTGGGCTGCCCTCGCACACTGTGGGCTCAGGTTGAGTTTTGTACCATCCACCACCCCTGGGTCCTTCTCCTCAGGGCTGCTCTCCAGCCACACTGCACCCAGCCTGTGTTTGCAGCACAGGCCATGGGGTCCTCCGGGGCAAAGTGTGGGGCAGCAGCGCTGGCAAGGGGTCTGGGCACTGCAGCGGCTCCTTCGGGGTGGGTGCTGTGCACCAGGCAACAATGCCACCCCTTCCTGCAGGAGGGTCTGCCAGAAGAGCTGGTGAAGCGCTGCGCATCCCAGCTGGCTGAGGCGCTGAACTTCATGCACAGCCGTGCCCTGGTGCACCGGGACGTCAAGCTGGACAACGTTCTGCTCTTTGACCACGAGTGCCGGCGGGTGAAGCTGGGTGACTTTGGGCTCACCCGTGTGCAGGGCTCTGCCGTGGGGGCCATGTCTGGCACCTTGCCCTACGCCCCACCAGAGCTCTGCCTGCTCCAGGGCTCTGAAATGCTGGAGCTGGACTCCAGCCTGGATGTCTGGGCCTTTGCTGTCCTGCTCTTCTGCCTCTGCACCGGGTGCTTCCCCTGGACTGTGGCTGCCAGCTCGGACCCCCAGTTTGAAGAATTCAATGCCTGGCAGGACGGTGAGGCTGGCCAAGGGGTGCCCGTGTCCTGGCAAGTGTTCAGCTCTGGGGCACTGGAGATGCTCCGACGCCTGCTGACGCTGGACCCCAATCGCCGGAGCCCGGCCATTGAGGTACAGAAATACCTGTCCCTGCCCTGGGTGTTGGCTCCTGGAGCAGGGAAACCGGCACCAAGCAGCTCCCAGTCCCCTCTTACCAGTGGCACAAGGGAGAGCCTGGGGGGTACAGAGGAGCAGGATGCTGCTGACAGGGGAGATGGGGTCCCCATGCCCCCCGCTAACGCCCTGGCTCCGTGCTGGTAGCCAGCACCTCCTCTGGTATCGTGGTGGGTTCTCCCTGGGGGTCTGACTTAACAGGATGGAAATGGGTTCATGTGAGAAGGAGAAACGATGCCTCAGGCAGCACCTGAAGACCCCAAACACTGCAGCTGGATGCCCAGCAGCTCCAAATAGGGGTCACAGAACAGTCTGGGTTGGAGGAGACCTCAAAGATCACCCAGTTCCAGCCCTGCTGTCACAGGCAGGGATAACTGTCACTCGGTGCTGGTGGCAACAGCCCCTCCCGCAGTCACTGCACAGCTGAGATGGGCAAGGGACACCCCGGGCAGAGGCAGCCGGCAACGACGGGATGAAACTGGAGTAGAGCAATCAATTAGACACAAAATCTGTTAAGGCCACCACCTTGGCAGAGGCTGCTGCTTTGCAGTCAGAAACAACCAGAGCTTGACCTCCTGCCTGTGCCTGCAGGCTGAGGAGGTTGTCACAGGATGCTGCTAATTAGGGAAGATGTTAATGAGCCCCTGGGGGTTAAGGAGCTGAAGAAACAAGTGCAAAGCCCTCTGGGCATGCAGCTGAGCTGAGTGAGGTGTGATGGGACTGTGGAGCTGGCAGGTGGATCTCCAGCACTTGGCAGACCTGGGATCCAGAGTCATGGAGTCGTTTCTGTTGGGAAAGATCATCAGGTCCAAACATGAACCTGGCTGTCCCAACCCACCCTTGAGCCATGACCCTGAACTCCAGCTCTACCCGAGTTCAAAACACCTCCAGGGATGACTTGAACCCGGAAGGCTGGGTGTGGGTTGGCTGATGGTGGTGAAAGAGTAAAGAGACAATGACAGAGTGAACTGGGGCGGCTGTGGGATGCAGGAGAGCACACATGAAACCTGCCTTCAGCAGCTGCAATTGTTCTCCAGCATGGGAGGGACTGGACCAGCTCCAGAGCGGGGGCTGTGAGGTGGTGAGCTCATTGCTTGGAGACTGGACAAGCACCTGCCCAGGCTCAACCAGACATCTGGTCCCTGCTGGCTTTTCCCACCAGAGCTACTGGCAGCCAGGAGGAGGTCAGTGCACTCTCGCAAGCACCATCCTGGGGCTCTTCTGGACCCCCTGGAGCAGTCCACCCCTTTCTTTTGAGACATGGGACTTCCGGTTTCTCTGCCTGGGATCCCTCTGCACACTCTCTGGAGATCCCCAGCAGGGTGGGGGGATGCTTTGACCTGCAGGATCCACCTCCTGCACCACCACCCCCATTATGGGTAGGAGGGAAGTGAGCTGGGACACTGATGCCTAATAAAAGCCTCTCATTTCACCTTTTCTTTCGTACTGTGCTCTTGTGGATGCACTGCTCAAACCCTACATCCTGAGGAGTGTTTTCCTCCTTGGGACAGGCAGGCTCTAAACAAAGAGGGTCCAGCCCCTCCTCACTGCATGGTGGTGCTGGGAAGCCTTTGGACAGAGGACACAGTCTGAGCAACACTTTTCCTTTCCAGTTGCGTGCCCTGAGTCAGGGGAGCTCCAGGGTCACTTCCCATGTAACAAGGTGCCATCCAGCCTGTGCATGGACACTTCCAGGGATGGAACAGCCACAACCGCCCCAGGCAGCCTGATCCAGGGCCTTACCAGCCTCATAGCAAGGAATTTCTTCCTAATTCCTAACCTACATCTCCCCTCCTCTACTTTGAAGTGGTTTCCACCAGCCCCTATAAAACCCCCCTCTCCAGCTTTCCCACAGCCCCTTTCAGGCCCTGGAAGGCCACAAGAAGGTTCACTCAGAGCCTTGTCTACTCCAGGCGGAACAGCCCCAACTCATTCAGCCTCACAGCAGAGGGGCTCCAGCCCTCTGATCATCCTCATGGCCTCCTCTAGACCTGCTCTACCAGCTTCATGTCCTTCAACCCCTTAACAGACAGACCCTATCAGCCCCAGACCCTGACAGAGGGAGGTTGTGGAGGGGTCTTAAAGAGCCTTAAGCCAATGGCTAGCAGGTGGATTTTCTGGGCTACTCAGAACCCATAGGTCAGTGCACCTGCCCAGGCAGAACAACCCAAGCAAACCACAAAAGCACTGCTGAGGGTTGGCCCCCAACCCAGGCTGAAGCATCATCACATCACTTCCAGCCTCCTCCTCCTCCCCAGACAGCAGCAGATATTGGAGGGTTAACCCACGGGCTTTGCTGAACAAGCGGGTTGCTCCCAGTTCCTCTGTTGGGGTGGACTGTAACAGGAAGGCCACGCTGAAAGGCAGAGGAACAGGTGGGGAGCTGCAGCTATCAGGATCTTGGCAGTGCCAGGGTAGGAAGGACCAACATCATAACAAACCACGTGAACTGCTGCTGTAGTCCACAGCGCCCATCCATGGCCAGTACTAGCCCACAAGCGTTGGGTAGGTCAACGTTATTCAAGATCATCAAGTCCAACCATTCCTCCAGCTGTGCCAGGTCCCCACTAACCCCCGTCCCTCACCCCACATTTCCATGGCTTTGCAACCCCTCCAGACACAAGGACTAACCCCCACCACCCCGCCCTGGGCAGCCTGGGCCGGGCCAGGCCTGGAGAACCCTTGTGGGGCAGAAATTGTTCCTCAGGGACCACTTCACCCTCCCTTGGGGCAACTTGAGGGCATTTCCTCTTGTCCTGCCCCTGATACCTCGGGAGAAGAAACCAACTCCCACCTCTCTGCAGTTGCCCTTCAGGCAGTTGCAGACAGCAGTGAAGTCTCCCCTCACCCTCCTTCTCTCCCAGCTAACCCCCCACAACTTCCCTCAGTCGCTCCTCACAGCACTGGTGCTCCAGACCCTCCCCCAGACTCACTGCCCTTCCCTGGATGCACTCAGCACCCCCACGGCCTTCTTGTCATAAGGGAACCCAGTACTCAAAACAAAACCTGCGCTGGTCCTACTGACCACAGCAGCGCTGACACAGACCAGGATGTTGCTGGCCTTTTGGACCACCCAGGCTCACTGCTGGCTTCTGTTCAGCTACCTGTGACCAACAAGCACAGATCCTCCCTCCCCAGAAAGTTCCAGCCACGCTCCTACAAGCCTGAAGCCTTGCTGAGGGCTGTTGTGACCCAAGAGCAGGACCTGGACTTGGCCCACCACCCCAGCCTGTTCGGATTCCTCTGCAGATCAACACTGCCGCCTGGCCCTGCGCTGCCTGCAAGCGTGCTGAGCAAGGTTTATGGATGAGGGAAAGATCAGACCAAAGCAGCACGTCTCTCGCTGCTTGCAGAGCTGCTGTGACCTGCCAGGGACACTCCACGGGCCCAGTCCTGCAGCAGGGAAAGCTTCTGGTGAGTAAAAACAACTAAAACCCTCCATTGCCCCAGCGCACTGACGTAACAGAACAACTTCCACGAGTCACTGCAGTCATCCTGGGCGGCTGAGATCCAGCCCGCGCTGAAGGGACTGGAGCTGGGACCTCTCCCCATAGTGGCTGCATTTTTTTCTGTCTGGGATCACAGAATCCCTCCGATTGGAAGAGACCTTCATGACCATCAAGGCCAACCTCTGATGACCCAGCACCGACCCTCACGCCTGGGCACCAGGCCCATGAGTCGTTCAGGTATCTCCAAACACGGGGACTCCACCCCTGCCCTGGGCAGTCTGCTCCGATGTCTGACATCGGACCTAACCCTCCCCTGGAGCAGCCTGCCGCCGTTTTCTCTGGCCCCATCACTTCTACCAGCGAGAAGAGGTTGCTCCCTTTGTCCAGCCTGAGTTCAGCCCCAGTGGTGCCTCCTGTTGGGTGCCCTGGGCTTTCCCACTGAGTATCTTAATGACACTGGTGTCAACCGAAGCCACCCCAGGGGTTATTCTAGCTTCTCTTCAGATGAGTCACCTTCCTCTTCATCCTGAAGAGTATTTCTGTGGCTTCTTCTGAAGCCATCCATGCCCCTCCCGTGCTCCTCCACAGCAGGGGCCATTCTTCTCTGGGATGCCCCTAAAAGTTCCCCTGGACCGGATCTGGCCCACTGTGTCCTCTACACAGGGGTTAGAGGTGCTAAACAACCTCGGCCACAGCCCGTTTCACAGGTTCCATCTCAACCGTGGCTGCACAGCAGGGACCTGAAGCCCTAGGGCACAAAGGGCCTGGAATGCTGGGGTGAGGAGAGAAGGATGCTCAGAGGGCTGGGGACAGGCTGATGGAAAAACAAAGGCTCTCTGAAGACCTTACAGCAGCTTCCAGTTCCTGCAGGGGCTCCAGGAAAGAGGGACTTTTCCTGAGAGACTCTGGTGACATGACAAGGGCACTGGGTTTCAGCTCCAGCAGGGGAGACTGACCCGAGATCTGAGGCAGAAATCCCTCCCTGTGAGGGGGCTGAGGCCTCTGGAACAGACTGCCCAGGGAGGCTGTGGCTGCAATATCCCTGGCAGTGTCCAAGGCCAGGCTGGACAGGGCTCTGGGCAATCTAGTGTGGTGAGAAGCGTCATTGCCCATGGCAGGGGGTAGCACTGGGGGAGCTCTGAGCTCAGCTCCAACCCAGTCTGGGATTCTGTGATTCTCCGAGTTGCCAGTACTGCCAGGTCCCACTGAAGGGCATCCCAGTGCTCTGGGGTGTCAGCAGCAAGCTTGCTGACACCACACTCTCTTCCCTCATCCAGGTCGTTGGTGAATAGATGGAACAGTACTGGTCCCAGTACCAACCCCTGGGGGACTCCACTACATTCAGGCCTCCAACCAGACTCCGCCTCACCGACCACTACTCTCTGGCTCCTATGCTGCAGCCAGTTAACAATCCACCTCACTGCCCGACTGCCCAGACCACACTGCCCCAGCCTGGCTGCAAGGAAGCACCTGCTCCCTCTCCTCACTGCCTCTTCCCAGTTCCCTCTGGATGATCCTGCGGAAAGAGCTGATGGGGAGGATCTTGGGAAGGGCCCGACCCAGTTCTGGGTGCAAGGACAGGAAACTGGAGGGCATCTAGCAGATGGGATCTGAGGCTCTGGGTCAGGCCAGGGCTGTCCCACAGAAGGTAGAAAATGTTCCACGAGAGGTTCAGCAGAAGGCACCTTGAATCGGAATCAAGCCTCACACCCAGCAGTGTGGTCAGACAAGGGGAACAAGGGTATGGAGAACCTCCCCTGCTGCGCCATTCAGCCCTCGAAATCTCAAATGACCTGGTTTTATTGAGAAACCAAAAGGATCCTGAGGCACTCCGTGGCCAGGGGAGAGGGTGGGTGGTAGGGACAACCCAGGGACCAATCTCTGGCGTCTCCACCGTGTCCCCGGTCTCACGTGGCACTGAGCAGGCGGCGTTTGGGGGCAGTGGCCGTGTAGGGGTGCCAGCGCCACTCGACATCGGCCGCATCCCCGTGCTCCAGGGTCCCCAGGTGGATGAGGTAGGCTGGGGGGGACAGTGGGGACAATCAGGGGGACAGGCTGGGACACATAAAGAACAGACTGGGGGTATGGGGACAGCAAAGGGATGGGGGGCAGCGACATTTTAGGGGTAAAAGTGGAGACACATGGTGAAATCTGGGACATCCGGGGGGCTGTGGAGACAGGTCGGTACACGGGGACATTGGGGGGGACACAGAGAACACCAAGACGACAATGGGAGACCAAGAGGCACTGGAGGACAGAACATACTGGAGGAGACTGGGGACAGGCAAAAGATGAAGGGAAGTAGGGACAGGACATTCTGGGGACATTTGGGGACAGCTGGGGTCACTCACGGCGCAGCTGGAACCGGGGTCCCACCTCCTCCAGTTCCACCACTCTCCCACGGCGCCGGTAGACGTGATTCCTGCAGGGAAGGAGACACTCATTAGGGGTCCTCAACTGCCCGCAAAAGGGCCGCAGGGCAGAGAACATCACCCACCGGACCAGGATGACATCATCCTGGTTAGCGAAAGTGACGACACGGCGGCTGTCGGGACGGGGCACAGGGAACAGGTGCTTCAGGATCGTCCCAACCTGGGATGGGACACAGGGGCAGGGTCACCAGTGAGGCCACCAGCATAGCCCTTGGCCCCACACCAATTCCCCAGTGTCTCCACGTCCCCATGTCCCCTCAGATGTTTCTCTGCAGTTCCAAACATCCCCGTGTCCTCTAACATCTCCATGACTACAAGGTTCCTGCGAGACCACACCTCCCCACGTCCCCATAGCCTCCACATCCCCAATGACCCCCGATCACCCCATTTCCTCCCCACAGAAGTCCCAAATACCCTTCCA
>VZRI01002419.1:471538-552136 GCA_013397515.1 Upupa epops | reverse complement strand
GCATGCGCACTCTACAACAAAGTTATTAACAAAAACTGTTTAACAAGCTAGCTAATTGTACTACTAAAAATAGTAATTGTTCAGTATTAATTTATTTATTATTCCTTAAATTATCTTTAAAATTTTTGCTTAGTCTGAAGTATTTAGATGACATTTTCAAAGAACTGTGCACAGTAATCCAGAAGTACTTTTTCAAAGTCACAGAAGCTACTTTACAGTCAATCCTGCCCTATGTTTTCTGGGTGTAATACTCTTTTTTCCTGACATTATTAATCTTGCATTTCATCTGTTGGTCTATGATTTTATAATTTTTGCCATATATTTAAGGTTTTAGATTCTCATTTCGATATGGCTCAGGATATTTTGAAAGGTCACATTATTTTAGAGTATTCCAGAGACAGTTCCATAGGTGAATCATAATTACTGAATTTATGCTGGATTGAGAAATTCCACATTTTAAATTCAGATCATGAAATGTCATCTCTGTGTCTTACATACAGAATAATTTTTGTACTCAAGCATATGGAATTATTCAGGGAACTCATAAAGGTACTGTCACGCAGAGTCCACTTTCAAGTTCACAGCTCTGGTTCTTCATGAAAAGAGTACATTTTTGAGTCAATTTTGGATGAGTATTGGGTTGAGAATGTTTGGATTGAAAATATGAAGGCTGGTCTTACTTTTGTAGGTGTTTCAGACAGGTAATGATACTGCCATGATGTGGGATATTAATATGAATACCATCTTGTAAACATCCTCTGTCAATACAGAAATGTGGTAGAGCTTGTGAGAAACATCCCCAGTAATGAGGAAAACCTCTCTCCTGTCAAGAAACAAGTTTTTTGTGAACCTGTTAATATTCTGAAAGCTGTGGTACAAAATGACAGGACTGACACAGTTCTCTTCTTTGGGGATCAGTTTGCAACTGGGCAATCTAATTTCTCTGCATGACTGAGAAATGCTGTTAAGCTATAGTGGAGTAATTAAGAAAAATCTTTAATGGACAGTGTTAGTCTAACACTCCTATGTTCTCCTATTTTTACATAATTTTCTCTCGATTCACATTATCTCAGTCAAAAATACCTTTCCAATATGTTTCCAAGATGTCTACTACAAAAAAACAAGTAGAGGCAGATATGCTGTTTAATATGTCTTGTTTTCTGTAGTTCATTCTTTCATGAGGAAAAGTATTTTTGACTGCCTGGCCTATTGTGTTCTGTGTGACACAGAACCGGCTGTTAAGTTTCACAGTTATCACTGTGAAATTGCAAATAGTTTGATATAAGCAAGACAACACACACCTGTATGTCACATATACACATCACAGCCTTCTGGCGTTCATTTGTGTGTACTTTCTCAGTTTGTGGGCTTTTTTTCTCTTGTTTAAAAAAAACTAATTAATGTAATTCAAAAGGACTAATCAGAGTACATATTGTTTCTGATACATACAGTGATTAAGAATTTAATTTAAAGTGACCAGTATTACTGTATTTGACTGTTGGAAGAACACCTTTATACCCTTGACTTGGTACACTATAAGAAGATCTGCACAGAATCACACAGAATGGCTTCTGTTGCATTCTAATACTAGAGGAATATTGAATTAAGCTTTCAGAGTGAGGAGTGTCTGCTGTAGGTCATCAGATGTAGCCATATTTGTAGACTGATTACACAGAAGAGTATAAGCGCTACTTCTCCAAATGCCAACACTTGATGAAACCAAGAAATTGCATTATCATTAAAAACCATGCCAAAAATCACCCTTTGTAGTTTATATGAGACTTAAATATCTCAAACCTCTTGCATAACAATAGTATGCATTCATGAAAAAGGTAAAACCAGGTAGATTGTGAGCAGATTACATCTTTATTTATCCACATCATGTACTGGCAGGGGAGTTGGACTAGATGATCTCCCGAGGTCCCTTCCAACTCCTACCTCCTGTGATTCTGTGATACTAAAGCAAAATCTCAAAGAATTGGAATTTTGCTAGCAACACTGCAGAGTGATAGTAATAGGAGTTCAAAAATTTACCATGCACAGCAGGACTGAAATGCAGTAGCAGATTTCTACTGCCGGTCAAACTTTGTTCTCTTCTCCCTCTTTTTACGGTATCTGATATACCAGACTCATCTGTTATTACCAATATCAGTTCATTCCATCAATCCTGATCAAGGATTAACCAAAAATTGTACACACTATGCAATTAGGAAAATACATGCAACAGGAAGTTATGAATTAAAACCCAATTGTATTGATTACATCCCAACTCTTTGGGTTAACTAAACTTGCTATTCTTGAGCCTTTGTCTGTTTATGAACTTCAGATTTTAAGCTATATGAGGCTGTCATCCCATTATATTTGTTCAATATCCAAGACAGTAAGGCTGCCTATTGCTTTTGGCAAATCTAGCCCAGGAACTTGATACATCTGTAAGATTATCCCATATTCTACCTTTATCTTTTATGACAGATGAAACAAGTTATAGGTAAATTTCAGTAAAATAGTGTATCAGAATATGCACATATATCCTATTTTATGGGATGTAAAGTATAATGTTCAAAAAGTATCAGTAGCATATGCAGCAGAGATATAACGAATGATAATAAATGTGCTACAGAAATTAAATAGATCGTCTCAAAGAAGACGAAAGCATTTTATGAAATCTCATTTTGATAGTGGTTTGGCCTTTAGCAGAAGATAAGAATTATTGTTATTGATGCTGTTACATGTATTACCCTTCCACACACTGAATTTTAGGGCAAAACCTTTAAAATAAATGAGAAAAACAAATATTATGTATATATGAATAAAAGTTTAACCCTTATTTGAATTCTTGTCAGTATGAACAGTAAGAACATGGTTTAGGCACTTTAAAAATACTTTAAAATTTCCCTTTCACTCGAAGGGGTTATAGTGCTTAATCCTGTTAGTCATTATGTAGAGTGCATCTCTGCATATTTTGGAAAGACATTTAGTGCTTGCACATTCAATGAAATTACAATAATTTGTAAAAATTAAATAAAATGGTATTCCACTATTCCTTTTCATAAATTGCAGGCTTGAAGGAAGCAGACATTTCTGCAAATGCAGGTAAGATGTGAGAACAGAGTGTGGAATGATGCAAAGGAAGAAACGTGAACAAAGGAACAACAGCAATGAAGAAAAAGAGTAATTGCTGTGTGGGAAGAGAGGAAAAAATCAGACCAGGGTGCTGCATGTGTCACTCAGGCAAATGTGTTCTTTCCCTGTGTAATTGAAAGGTTGCCTGTTGACAATCTTTTTTCTTTTCAGTTGAGTTCACTCATGCCGCTTGCTATTCACTGCCTTCCAGTTGCAAAAACCTTTCTGAAATGGAAAAAAAAAAAACAACCAAACCCCCAAAAACCCTGCTACCTCAAAATCCTGGAAGATAACTAAGAAATTCATAATTACAAATTAGAGTAATTTATAATACACTGGTGGGCTTTATTAATTTTTTTTTAAGCTTTCATCTGAATTATATTGTCTTTACATCACTTTAGTTTAAAATGGCCCCAGTGGATTACATATCACTATTTTGCAAGTGCAGGTGAAATTATTTGTAGGAGAGGCTGCATTGGAAAACATGTCTGTGGGAGAGTTCTGTTGTGATAATAGCTGTGTATCAATTATTTAGGAAAGAGAGAAAAATGAAGTCTAGTCCTGTACAGTACACAGATGGAGTATACACACCATAAAGTAAAAGGTAATGGCTTCTTCAGACACTGGAAAAGAGACTGACCTTATATTTATGACAGAGCTAGGCCCAGGAGTAAATTGAAAGCACAGTCCTTTAGATATGTGCTTACTTACATGCTAAAGTTCATATTTGATCTATAGAGTCATTGAAGCAATCATTCCTTATCTCTTTTTGGCCTTTCTCTCAAGTATTAAAGTATTACAATAAAAAGACATATGTCTGCCATATGAAGGCAATTATATTTGTACTTGATTATGCTTGAGCTCATGTAGTATTCACTCAAACTTTTGCTAGAGGTCAAAACTACTAAGCTATTTGCTCTGCTTTTCACAGAGATGTACACTGGAAGGAATGAAGGGAATACAGAGGCTAAACGATATCACAATGCTGAGCAATTCTGCCAAGGTGTTATCCTGAACCTAATGAATTTATCTGTGCTTTGTCTATACTGCAGAAAAGGAAAGTGAATTTAATTAGACAGAGAAGATTCAGGGAAAAAAAATCATTAAGGATTATTTAAATAAAGGTTTCACAAAACATCTATAGCTTTAGAAAGAGCATTGTTTTATTTATTTCTTCTTTACTTATGGTTTCTTTGCTGTATGTGTCAAAAGTGTTAACTTTGTTACAGAAATCATTTAATCATTTCCTAGACAATGAAGTTAACGTGGAAATAGCTGATAACAATGAACCAACTGTTCTTAATCTAAAAATAGAGCTCACAGCTTTTGGGGAATTATTGTGGAATTTAATTTGATGTAATCTGGCATAGTGACAAGTACAACATAAACAAAAAGGTGAAAAAGAAAAATATTCCATTAATCTAAAAGTAAAACTCAGGAGAAACAGATTAAGATTCTTCAAAGTTGAAATATGAAGTACAGCCTAGAACCCTTTCATTACACACTTGAAAAAGGCTTGGGTGCTCAATTGTTCTAAGCCTTCATTAAATTCCAGTTAACTCAAGGAAAACCACTGTGTGTTTAATTAACTGGCAAGAGTCAAGTTGCTTCTGTAGGCATCTGAGTGCAGATGTAAAAGCTTACCTTGAGAACTTAACCAAGAATAATTACGAAATTACTTGTTTTCAGTTCTGCTGCACTGGATTCTTGGGGGAGGGAAGGGTTGGTGTGTTACATGTTTTTTTGTTTCAATGTCAAATTATTTGTTGCTCTGCTTGAAGTCAAACCTCTTGGGAATGAAGTTTTATGTGTGAATTTTATCTATCTCTTTCTCTGTCTAGTTCAAGAAAAATAGTCTCTAGGCACCATAGTTGTAGAGAGGAACATTTAAAAAGAACTATTAGAAAAACAACTGAAGGCCAAAATCCAGGAGAGCAAAAGCAAGTAAAAGATATCATTAAAAAATATAAACTACTTAACTGTAAACCCATTTCATAATTCTAAGAGTGAGAATTACTCTGTTTCTCAATATTTATCCTTATTTGCACTACGCCAGGCAAGTTATTTAACCTTTCCATACTTCTCTTCTGCATGTTGCAGCTGAAATACTATTTACTCATCTCTGAAGGTATTAGGATATTTAATTTGATAATGCCTATGAAGTGCTTCATTAATCATAGAGAGAAAGTAATACAGAAGCACGATTTATTAACATTATTAATTAATTTAAAAAAATCTCCCAAAACAAGAAAGGAATGATTATGGCCAGGTGATTTATTTTTTAAGGTATACCGTACTGTGAATTCTAGAAGAATTTTTGGGCAAACACAAATAAGTTGTCAGTTGGCTTGGATTTATCACTTCATTGAAATTTTCAAAAAGATTGTTATTTATTCTTTTGAATTGATGAGTTATTACTATGAGTAATTACTATCTTCTTTGCATTTTTACAAAATAGATTACTGATAAAATAACTAAAGCAATAGAAGCAACAACAGCAGCTACTATATACGTAAAATGCTCTCTGGAGTCTGAATAGTTTTAAATATGACAAGTTCAATACTTTGACAATAAAAATATTCAGTGATGCCTTCCCTTCTTCTCAAATACACCAATAAATTAAGTGATCAAACACTTTCCAAGCTGACAATATTTTCTTGCTATTGGTATGTGCTATTTTGTGACAAATCATGGTAGTATATAAATAATCTCTATATAATGCTAAAAACATTCTTTAAGGTTATTTTACAATTGTCAACATCTTAACTAACCTGAAAAATATTATATATTGAGTGATCACAGCAACTTTTAATCTCTGGAATATCTTTGTTCTCAATAATTGAAAAACTAGGAGAATTAACTTTAATCCTGTGTGGTGAACAACTGAACTTTTTGCTACTAGCTTTAGTAAGTAAACTTTTGTGTTTCCTCAGTGTTCTAGAGCAGCTCACCAGATTCTGTTGCATTAAGATGAACATTCATGAAATAGAGAAGGATTTGAAAAATCTGTCTGTAAGAGGCACTTAGCAAGAAGTTGATTGGCATTCACAGCACTGAGTTGGTGCTCAATATAGTAAGACAAGTCCCAGTGTTCTTGAAAATATCTTACTTTTCGTAGCATTCAAAATGATTAAGAAGTTTAGATTTTTTCATTTAACTTCTGTTTTCAAAGCAAGTTCTAATTTTTATCCTTCATGGTCCTATTTACAAGGTTGTTTTCATGTTCATATGAACTCCAGAAATTAATTTACAGTAAATAAAAAAGTTCCAAAACAGAGACTGCTATGACAGCATGATTCCAGGACTTAAGCATTTATGAAACATGTCAAACACTGCAAAACTTATTACAAAATGCTGAAGCCATTATTTTGGTCCTCAGCATACTTTTTCATCTCATAACAGTTTACTGATATTTGTTGTCACTGTGTTCAGATGATGTGTTCAGTTGGCTTGTTTTTCACAGAAGATAAAAGTAATATACTTTACATCTTACTCTTTGTACTAGTGGTAAACAAAATGCTTAGTGTTTTCTCTGAAGCAGTTCACCATTGACAAATTTCACTTGCTGTTTTTGAGTTTATGAAGTATATGAGCACTTAAAGCATTAAAGGCATTATATTTGCATCATGTGAACTAGCATGTGATATTTGTTCTTACTGTCATGTTAAGAAGTACTTTAAAGAAAGAAAAACAATTAAAAAGAGCAAAATAGATTAATTAACTTCTTAAAACAAGGCCTTTTTGATACTTCTGTGAGACACTTCAAGATCATCTTCATATTAACTTTATCTGGAGACTTTTACAAGTCAGATAGCCTGTCCTCTTGACTACTGTATTTTTTGATTACCTGGCATTACATTTGGAATAATGATGAGGAATATATGGTAAAATATGGTTAAATCTTGTGTGATCATTGTTTTCAAGAAATACTGTGGCTTTTCAAGAGAGTCATAATTCCTGAGAACAAACATACTTGATCAGTAAAAAATCATGTATTGCCAGCTCTCGGGTAAATTAACTCAGGCATAAAGATTTCTTAAATGTTCCCCCTTTCCTGGCATGATTTCTGAAACTGTATAGTCTTTGAAATGGACTAGAATCTGTTGGGATGAATTCCTTTAGGTGAAGGAATAAAATAAAGAAGATTACAACAAGAAAGTGACTTCTGTAGCGAACACAGTGTGTGAAATAAAACTGCAAGCAATATTTTGATTTTTAATTTTGGTACCTCCTCCATTAGCACAGTTGCATCATATCCCTAAAGAATTTAAGGAAAAACAGAATGGTAATAAGTACAGCAAAATAGTAGTTCCACATCCCTTGTTCATCATTGTACACATTATTTGGAAGGCAAAATTAATATGTTAGGAGGATACTATTATTCTCAGAAGACTTCATAAATCACGTTTTTCAAATTAGGTATCTTTTCCTTTTCCTATACACCTTGCTCTTCCAACTTCTATCTGCTTTTTTCTTTTTTTTTTTTTTCTTTTTCTTTTCTTCCCTCATGTTGCTTTCTTCACTTATTTTAAATTGCTTGCTCTATCATACAGAATAATGTCCACAAAACCAAACCTTGGTTACTGATGCCTTATGTCATGTGTACTGTCCATTAAAATGACATTTTCCCCCAAAGCTTAAATGCAGTACATCTGTCACAATGATCTTGCACTGGGCAGAGGGTGACAAAAATCTGAGTATAACGCTTCTTTTGAAAAAGAAAATGAACAGAAGGTGATAAAAATTCAACAATTTTGTACAATTTCATGCAGGTTTAGGAATGTTCAATTAAATTTACCATACCACCTGCATAGAAATCATCTGTCTATTCATGAAAAACTTTAAGTTTTCTTCTCAGTTGTTGGTGTACATGTTTTATCTACCCAGCAAAGACAGAAAGCTATCATGATTTTGTTTAAAAAGGTTACTTTCTTCCTTATAGAAGAAACACCCTATTGGTGTTTTATGGAGGCTTGTATATAATCTGGCCTATAGGTAGAGGGAATCTAGTATATTGAAGAATTAACATACTCATGAGATAAATTTGTCAGTTTACTCTTTGCATTATATAGACTAGGTGTCTAATTAGAATTATAGAATCATAGAATCATTAGGGATTGGAAGGGACCTCGAAAGATCATCTAGTCCAATCCCCCTGCCACAGCAGGGTTACCCAGACCAAGTCCAGCATGCTTCAAATGTCTCCAGAGAAGGAGACCCCACAAACCTCACAGGCAGTCCCCTCCCTCACTGTCACCCTCACTGGGAAGTAGTTATAGAATCGCAGAATCAGTCAGGGTTGGAAGGGACCACAGGATCATCCAGTTCTAACCCCCTGCCATGGGCAGGGACACCCTACCCTAGATCAGGCTGGCAAGAACTTCATCCAGCCTGGCCTTCAACACCTCCAGGAATGGGGCCCCAACCATCTCCCTGGGCAACCAGTTCTAGGCTCTCAACCACTCTGATGGTGAAGAACTTCCTCCTCACATCAAGTCTAAATCTACCAATCTGTAGATTTAGAATCTACATTTAGAATGGAGCTGTGCTCCATTCCCCCTAGTTCTGCTGTTACGTGATAAACAGCTTAGTAGTAGTCATACAAACTATTCTGAGCCTTTTAAGGAAGGAAATTATTATTTTTAGAAATTTCAGAAATATTTTCATTGTATATATTCATATAAATAAGCCCAAATAAGATTATTTCTTCCAACGTGGAAAACATTTAAAGGGTCTTTGCATTCAGTAAAAATGTATTTTATTTTCAATTTATATTCTTCACTTTTTTTTGTTTTAAATATTGGAAACAAATACGTGGGTCTCATTAAAACTATTGTCTTCTACTTGAAATTACCTGTTTAGATGAAATGCAGAGTGGAAAAAGAAGAGTCTTCACACTCTGGGCTACAAGCATAATTCATTTTTCTTTTAAAGAAAACTGCTATTGGATGCAACTAAGTGTCAAGAAATACAGGGATAGTGTATTTAAGCCAAGGTACAGAGAATGCCAACACCTGTAAGATCATGAATAGGAGCCATGTTTTGTTTGTCTTGCCCTCAATTGTAAAAAACAGGGGAGACCGTTCCAGTAACTGTGTAAGCTTGGGTTTTTGTTTTGTTTTTTTTTTTAATAAAATTAGCTATTTTCAGAAGGGGGCGAGAAAAAGAGCAAATTATGTTTTTCAGTTCTTTGTTTTCCTTCACTTCATGCTAATTAGCTGAAAGAACCAAACAATTTATGTTTTTACAGGGAAAATATCTATTTTGTGTTACTTTAAATGTTAAAACCATTTATTGAATGAACTTCTCAAACCCAGTGATTTTTGTTGTACAGAGCTGTCAGAGTGAATATGGTTAGTGTATTAAAAAAAAATCAGGCATTTTAAGTATCAGTGTAGCAAGATTAAAGGCCACCATTTTAAATATAACTGCACTTGAAAGACTGCCAGTTAGCTAAAGAATTGCAACTACAGTGCTTATTGTACATTTCTAGATCTGAATATATGTGTAGATGGTGGAGGGTGGGGAAACTATTCCTTAAAGAGTGGTATTTGTAAATGCATGTATTTCACCCAAGGAGTGGTATTTGCAGATGCCGTACTTTAGAACTAGCTAGTGATGCTAACATTCTTTTGAGAATTCTTGCCAGAAATATATGTGGGTAGAACACAAAGGTGCTTCCACTCACCCTTTGTCCTTTCCAGATTATGTGAAGAGTTGAGGAGCTTTTGGAGCTTTGCATCAACCGCTTCATAGTTCCACTGCTGTCATTTGTGAGTGCCTTACCAGGTGGATAGAGTGACTGAGACATTACAGTGCCTTATGGGGCAGCTGCCTTAATTCCAGCAATGTCTAGGTTTTTTGCTTCTTAGCACCCCATTGGAGCCCAAAGGTACCCTTACATAGAAATATTCAACCTTAGATAAATAGTGGTGATTGCAATAAGAGTAATACTTGTTTATTAAGAGGATACTGCTGTGTTGATTGCTGTGCTGACTGTTGATACATAGGCATAAACAGCCATGCAGCCCTGTCAAAAACCAATGCTAGCGAGAAGGATAAACCTCTCCCTTTCCTTACAAACATATTATTTGTCCCAGTAAATTTGTCTGTACTATGAGCAGCACCTAATAGCCTACCAGAGATTTTGCTATTAGCATTTCAGAATAATTAATCTTGTTGATAATCCACAAATCTTTCTACTGAAATGGTGAGAATTTAATTGATAGCTTGGGGTTTCCATGCTCTGCATTCTATAATGTAATTCATCTGTATTCTCTTGGCCCCTTGGAACTCATATCTCCTAGCCAACATTCTTATTAGTAATGAGTAAATATCACTACTGCTTCATACCCATTTATGTTACTATCAGGTGACCCGCTTAATGCAGTTGTAAATAAGAAAAGCTAGCAGCTATAAAACTACAGGGCAAACCCTCAAGGACAACATTACCTTTGACAAACTGGCAAAATACTTAAAAAGCTTGAAAAACTGTAGTTGGAAATCTATAAAAATGAAGTTTTCAGTGTTATTCTAAACCTATATTTTCCTTTTGTACTGCATGACTTCTTTTCCCTTTGTGTTTCTCTGTACTCTTTAAAGTGACATTTAGCTAATGTAGCAAGAAGCCACAGCTGTTTGGTAGGGCTGGGAGACCATAGCCCACAATGTTTTAAACCTGTGAAGACTTAAGTCTGAGGATGAAGAATGATCTGCTGGGTCATCAGGTAATGTCATAAAATGTTCCGGAGAATCATTTCCCTGATAACTAGAAGTGGTTTTTTGCATTATTTCTAGCATAAATTTATACTTAGTGCTTACACATTTGTTTTCATGCCAACAATATGCTTTGTCTTCTACAGCTCTTTTTCCTCCTAAGTGGTTACCCAATGATGTGTTTAAAAAAGCAGCCATAGCCCGTCTCAGTCTGAATTTTACTAAAAGAAAACAAAACAAAAAGAGAAACCCAGCCTCTTCAGGCCTCCTAATCATCTTAATTTCTGTCTGTTTCGTTTACCATTTTTCTTAAGCACAACAGAATTATTTGTTCTCTTCACAAAGGGTTGGAAGATATACATGTACAGATAAGGAGTTGTTTGATTTGATATTCTTTTCCGCATTGATGTATATAAAGAATAAGCCACTGGGGTGAAGACTGTAACTTGACAATGACGATTTTAATGAGCATTTTTCAGTGTACATGCATATACTGTACAAGACAAGTAATTGCCTCATCATTAGTATCCTGTAATTTTTTGCACCTTTTGTAGGTAACATATGCAATGTTCTGCAACTCTATTTATTATTTAACATGAGCCATACCGCTCCCTACCAAGTTTTTGACCCTGAAGCATTAAGAAATTCAAAACTAGTGTGTATAATGGCACATTTGGCTAATACAAACAGTACATGTTAAATAAAATGTGTTCATGCAAGACTTTCTTGATAGTTTAGGTTGAAAATACATTATTACCATCTTGCTGTTGTCCCTTTTGTGTAAAAGTATGCAGAAAGTTGTATTTTTTTAATAATTTCTCTATTGTAGCAAAAATGCTTTTTAACCTCCAGTGAAATATAATTAGACTTTCAAAGCAGAGTTCAGAATGAAAGGCACTGAAAGACACTTAGCTGTAGAGTTGTCAAAGTAAGAACAATATAGTATTTTTCTCTCATTATGAGAGATGCTCCAATCCTTTACTCATGTTAGTGATCTTTTACTGGACTCTCTTTAGTAACTTCATGTTTCTTGTACTGAGGAGTTTGGAATCAATCTCAGTATTGCAGATACGACACAATATTTTAGGTGTGAAGATAAAAATATACATGCAACTAACAATTTTACCTACAGAACTTGTAAGGAATAATATCTTCATTTTTATAGCTGTTTTATGTACCACAGTGAAGAAGTTTTCCTGGCTGCTGGTAAGGCAGCACTTTTACATGTAGAAGTAGCACAGTAGAGACAAGAGTATTCATCATTCTTAGGTAGCCTAATGTACACACAGGAAGCTATGACCATAAAGGTCATGAATTTAGGAAACTTTACCTGTTGATAGAACTGTAGTTCCTAGTCTGGCACACAAATATTTTTGTCTTTGTGTTGAGGTTGTGAAAGCTGAGCAGATATTTGGCTTCTGCAGGCTGGTGGGATGGCTTAGATTAATAATCGAGGCACACCATGTGGTTCAGGCTGTAAAACAGACTGAAGCACTGCATAGCATAGGGAGAGAAGCAACTTAGGGGTATACCAAACAGAAAGGGATGTGTATAAATTTGGATTACTGACTTAATATTTTAAATTAGAATACAAATATGGCAATTAAGAAAAACTGCATTTGAATAACTACTACTAATACGTTTCCAATTAAAGCAACTGATTTTCCAAACTCATCATTTATTCTTCTGATACATATGTTTAAAGATTTGTCAGAAAGAAACACAATTGGACACTTATCATTTTGAATAGAAATTTGAAGATGTGATGTTCAGAGTTTTGGTGAAATCAGTTTTTTAAATTTAGAACATTCCCTCATGAAAATAGTGTTTAATGGCATGCCTGATGAACTAACTGGGAACTTGTATTGCTTCTTCAAATCCCGCTTTGAAAACTCATTTTCTTCCTTCGATGCTTGCAGGAGGGAGGAATTGTATGGAGAACAGCATAAGTTCAGCAACAGATATAAATCATGTTCTCTTCAGAAGCCTCAGTGAGAACTATGAATAAAGCATTTCTGCAACATGGATCTTCAGTCAACATATTCCAAGCCAGCCCTTTTGACATCTCAGTAATGATAGTTCTTGTTTAATTCTTACAAGCAATCTATAATATAGGATCTTCCCTAAAGGAGTGGTAAGTTTATTTCCTAAACAGAAGTGAGGGGCAATTGAGAACCACAGTTTAACCCTTCTCCTCTCAGCTCTGCCATAGGATAAAATGATGTACCATCATGGAACTGCCAGTATTCTATTATTGTCTAATATAATGTGTGACTTTTATTTTCAATGTTCTATTCCGTATGTTTGATACAGTATGTGACTTTTATTTTGATCTAGGATTTCATTAGTTTATTTGCTTAATAATGTTTATATGTAAGCAATAAATATTATGAAAGTATTTTATCTATCAGTAATCCACACATTAGTTACATAGATAAAACCTATTAATTCTTAAAAATATTCAAATTTGCATTATATGTCTGAACTCAAATAAAAGTAAAGTGAGCGTGACATCTACATATCTGAATTTGAGTGACATTATGTTTATTGGTAGAAAAAATTTGCCTAAATATATATTTCCTGACCGCATTTTTTTAGTCTTTACATTTTTCCAGGAAGCAGATAATTTAATGTAGGCTTCTAAATTTTGTTTAGATCACTGTAAGTACAGCTAAAAGTCTACTTTGAAAGAGTATATTCCTCCACTTTTAATGAAAATTTGTCTCAAGATTATTGTTTGCAAGTAAGGCAAATCTGTATTTCAGCAAATTATTTTTCAGTGATTTTTGAGGAGAAATCCTGCCTGCTGAGCAAATGTGTTCTGCAACAATTTGGCCTGAATGCCTCTTACAAATTCTGTGTTAGAACCATCAGAGACACAAGTTCAAGATGTCTTTCTGCCTCAGGGTCCTCAGTGCAATCAATAATGAGCCTCCCTCAGGCCCTGCTCCCTGCCTGAAGTCCCAGGGCACCTTTTCAGCCCAGGAGCACTTCAGGCCAATCTGACTGAGTTCTCTCCATGGGTGTTGGATTCCTGGCCAGGCTGCCTCACAGCTGCCTTTCCTGAAGAGCAGCACTGCTCCTCAGGCCCCTGATGTCTCACCCAGCCAGGGCCAACTCTTGAACATGTCCTGAGGTAAAAAAGTGCTGTTAGTTTTCATTACATTATCAAATTCTCCAATCACTACACTAAGTTATGGTGTGTGCTTGTGCAGTAGTGCAAACACTGGGAATCCATAGAGCACAGTGTGCGAGGCCTGGAAAGTATTGCAAACCCCTCAAAAGCAATCAGATTTTGATTACATTATTTGAATAATATTTGAATAATCTTTGAAACATACAGCAGCAATATGCAGTGTCTAGCCCAGTGACTTGTGGATTTGTGCTTTGAAGGCACTACGGAAAGATTTAAGGGAAATGTTTTCCTCTGGTCTGGGTGAACAGGAGCACTGGCTAGCACAGCTAGGCTGGCTGCTCTTACCTGCCACATTGAGGCACCTGTTGTGTCTAGTAGTAAATTTTAATCTGTCCTGGTGAAATTAAATCATTTAGCAAAAAATCCAACTCTCAAACAAATAAATAAAGTGAGCATTCACTGGGCAAGCAAGTCAGAACTAAGGACCTCTTATGGGGGAAAAGTGAACTGTTTTAAAAACTGCAGAATCCCTTAGGGCATCTTTCTGAGGGCATGGAAGCTGCCATGCTCGTGTACTTGTGTAGATGCCATGCTTTCACTGACACCCCATTGCTCAGGTGGTGGAAGATCTGATTCTGAGATCTTGGTCCTGTAATAGATCTCACAGGGCAAATTGATATGTTTTCTGAAGCAAACATTGAGGCGTTCACCAAGTATGAAAAACTGAAGTCTTACAAACGTCTGACATAATCTGGGGAGTGGTGCTTCTTACAAATTTCAAGTTTAAAGAATTGGATGTGAGCTTCATAAATGGTGTGGTTCAAACATATAGTCCTGAAGCATTTATCATGGATTGAAACTTGGGCAAGTAATGGTTTTGTATTTTCAGTAACCTTTTTATTTTGATGGCAGGGTGCTCAGAAAACCTAGGAAATACTTCCCAAGTGTCCTTAGATGTGTCGTTTCCTGGTGTAGCATTCTTTGTTCTAGAACATCTAAAGAATTTTGCATCTCTAGTGTCTGTCTCTTTATTTAATAATGACAGAGGAATCAAATGAACAGGAAGTTAGCAGGTAGAATTAAGAAATCTTTGTGAGAAATTTATATTAAACTTGGAGAAGTGATAATTTTGAATGAAATATCCAATGCATATACAAAGTACACATCATTTTTTTTTTGCATAGAAATCAGTGAAATTCTAAAAGAATGGTGCTGTTAAGTCTAGCCTGCAAAAACAGAAGCAAATTTTAGCTAGAACAGGGAAATGTCTTGCACATTCTTGTTAATTGAAATGATAGGATTGTGACCTCAGGCCTTTAGAATAGGAATTCAGGTTATAGCAGAAAATTGAAGGGGGACTTCCATTAAATATGTGATAGCTACTGATTTGTATTCTTTTCATTCTAATTATATGTTATTTTTCATTAAGAAAAAGGCATAAAATATGCTTTAAATAAATGTCTTAGTCATCTGCCTTGCCTTTTATTCTTGCTTAAGGTGTTCTAAATAATTTTTCAAAGTTAAGGCAGTATAGTACAGTTTATATTTTAAAGAACATATATATCACTAAGAGGACAAATGCCATGTCCTTTGCATTTAACGAACATTTATAAATTACAGTGATCACCTAAAATGTTTATTTCCTTACCTTTTAAAAATATTATATATTCAGTGTACAAGACCAACTTAGAAGAACTAGTTTATTATATAGCATTTCTGTCTGGCATGTCTTAATGAAAAAACATTTTCTAAGGCACATAAAAAATTAAGTCAGCATTGTGTTGTCATGTTAAAGGGGCACTAGAGTGAAATATACAGAAGTTTCAAGAATTATATTTGTTGTGGATTGCAGTAATCTGGGGAAATAAATTCAGTACATGTTGATATCAATAAAAATAAGTTTTATCATACTGATAAAATCTTTACAATGGAGTGTAGATTGCGATCCAAATGCAGGATAAGGTAAGCTCACATAGAATCTAACACAGAATTTAACAGCCATGTCTTGGACAGGAACATATAAAAATAGAGTTGTCTAAAACAAGAATTAAGAAATTGTGAAAACAGCGGTGTTGCTCAATATGCTGAAAATGGTCTCAGCTTTATTTGAAACCAGACTTCTCCTGAGAAATGTTGTTTTGCATATCCACCTGTGGTTACAGGTGCCTAGCTCAAACCTAAATCTGTGTAGATTCCTGAAACAAAGATATGTAGATGCAGAAAGCACTGTATTTAGAAGAAACAGAGATTGTCCTGTCTTTCATAACATAATCTTGTTGAATCAGGATGCTGATGATTATGTGGACACGCTTTTCTCCTACACTGGTCAGTTACCTTAAGATCCAGTGGGATAGTGGAGGCAGAGAAAATATCACCAGAGGAAGGGGTTGATGCTAGGTAGTTTGTGGTTGATTCATTTTAATTTTGTATAAAATACCAATGTCGGTATCATTGCAAGAGAACAATAACTATTTCATGATTAGAGAATAAAGACTTTAATTACATTAACAATAAAATCCTGACTTCTTCCTTGATAGGAAGATTGCACATGGTAATTTAAACAATCCATTCTGCAATTTGAATGCAAGAGGCTGTTGACACTATCATAATTTCACAATTAACATAAAGACAAGAATGTTCCATTCATCCTGCTCTCAGTGGGAAAACTTGGGCTAGAACATAGAGCCTAGTAAGAATATGCGTTTAATCTGTGGACTGAAGATTGGAAGGGAAACATCTGATCTCTGCTCACAGGTTTTATTTTACATGATTGATTTTTCACAGTAGTTACTGGGTAAGAAAATAATTTGTAAGACTTTTGCAACTTTTTCTCAGAGTTCTCTTTCTCTAAAATTCAAGTGTTCACATGAACAATTATAAGAAATATTTTAGTGCAATTAGCATGTTTGTAAATAATCCATGGAGATTACTTGCTTACTACAGCTTTTGAGAAAAGTAGTTATTTACAACTTTTAGACAATTTCTGTTACTTGTAATCTTACCCACATGTGTCCATGACCATCTGTAGTCCATCAATAACTGACAGTAAAACCGTGGCATTCTTTGTTTGAAATATATCAGAAACATCTTCAAGGGACAGTAGACTAAGCTCAGACATCTATTAAAATTTTACAATTCTGCATTGTCTATACCAACATTTATGATTGAAACACTGAGAAAAGCAATGTTCTTAGAAAGATACAAATTTAAATTAAGACATTACATTAGCACATATATTTTTGACCTGAGTAACCAGTATTTTTATACTGCACACATAATTTACCAAAGTAGCATCATTCCTGCAGCTACACAACAGTATCAAAGCAGGGCATTTGAAGACTTGAAAGCAAGAGGTAATGACATTACCCTTGAATCTTCATTACTTTTCTAAAGGTGAATGTATTAAATAAGAACTGCTGAAGTGTTGTTGGCACTGTTTTATGCATCCCTTCTGTTAGTCATAATATTACATCAGGAAATTAATGCATGTTACCTTGTGTGTAAACCAACATGTACTCTGTTGATTTCAGAGACAAACCTAAAGTGCTTCTCACTGAAACAGATTGAACGGTTTTTCATTCAAAAAGTTATGGATATTCCCCATGAAAATTCCTAATTTCTTTAAAATCTTTGACATTTGAAAATATTCTTTGAAGTTTTTCAGAAATCATTTATTTTGAGATCATCCCTTTTTTCCCTAATGATTCTATGATTTTATGATTTTTACTTTCTAGAATGCATTCTCTTTGAAACTTCCAACATTTTGTAATGCTGGGTGTCTGTATTTTTCTGTTCTGTGCATTTGGTCTAGTTGATGGTGCACTTCCACTGGGCTGTCATAGTATACATTGTCAAAAATTGTCATGCCTAAAATCACATGACAGTGGCAATGTTGCACAATTAATTAAATCTAATGAATGTGTGTCATTTTTACTATTGTTTTAAAAATAATGAGCAGCAGTGTAATGGACTGAGTGGAAGATTTATTTGTCTGAAACATCAGCTCTAGATGCAGCTGCCTATGTAGTTTGGACCCTGCTTTGCTAGACGCAGGGTACAGGGAAGAGATTCATTTGCCTCTGCTGCATTTGAAGTTTATACCCTTTTTCAAAACCATGTCCCAGAAAGCCTTGTGAGAACATAAACAAGTGATAAGGGAGGGCCATGTTGCCTTGCAAATATGTAATAAGCAAGGAGGGGGATGCATGCTTCCCAGGGTGATGCACAACTGCTACGTGGACATTGATAAAAGGCTGCACTCAGAGACTGAGGGTGGAATTCCCTCAATGAAAGAACTGAAGAGTGAGAGGACCTTATGAGATATTCCCTGTATCCATGGCAGTGACTATCCTTTTCTTAACTTACCATCACTAATTTCCTGTTCTGTCTTACTTCCTTTTCTTCCTCTTTCACCTGTTGATAAAGAGGTTTTCCTAACTGATAAATAACCATGTTTGGGTTTTACTTCTGACCAAGCTGTCAGGAACAGCTTTTCAAGACCATCATAATTAATTGGCATCATAGACAGAATTGCTGAGTCAGAAGTATCAGGAACGGAAATCTTTGTAAGTATCACAGTAATGATGAGGCTAGAAAAGATCTTAAAGATCATACAGTCCAACCTAAATCAAACTAAACCAAGTAAACTTAACATCTGGCATCAGGATCATGTCACTCAGCATGTCATCCAGACTAACCTTGAACACCTCCAGAGATGGTGACTTGACCACCTCCATGGGCAGCCCATTCCAAAATCGGATCAATCTTTCAGTGAAAAACCTTTTCCTAATGACAAGTCTAAACCTCCCCCGATGAATCTTAAGACTATGACCCCTTGTCCTGTCTCCAGTGTCAGGGAGAAAAGACCGACCCCCGCCTGACTACAACCACCTTTTAGATAGTTATAAAAAGCGATAAGGTCACCCCTGAGCCTCCTCTTTTCCAGGCTAAACAGACACAGCTCCATCAGCCTCTCCTCACAGGGCTTACCTTCTAGGCCCTTTACCATTCTAGTTGCTCTTCTCTGGCCTCGTTCCAGCAACTCAACATCGTCCTAAACTGAACACAATATTCCAGGTACGGTCTAACCAGTGCCAAAAACAGGGGGAGGATAATGTCCCTCCTCATGTTGGCCACACCATTTCTGATGCAGGCCAAGATGCCATTAGTCTATTTGGCAGCCTGGGCACATTGCTGACTGATGCTACGTTTGCTGTCCACTAGTACCCCAAGTCTCTTTCCACCTGAGTACTCTCTAAGAACTCCATTCCCAGCCTATAGTTCTACTTGGGGTTGTTATAACCAAAATGCAGAACCCGACACTTAGACTTGTTAAAACTCATCCTATTAGAGTCTGCCCATCTCTCCAGTCTGTCCAAGTCCCTCTGCAGGGCCTTCCTACCCTCCAACAGATCAACATGGGCTCCAGGCTTGGTGTCATCTGCAAATTTGCTCATGATGGATTCCAACCCATCATTGATATCATCAATGAAGATGTTGAACAGGACCTAATACTGACCCTTGGGGGACACCACTAGTAACAGGTCACCAACTAGATGTGACAGCATTTACCACCACTCTCTGGGCTCATCCATCCAACCAGTACCTGACCCAGCATAGAATATTCCTGTCAAAGCCCTTTGCTGCCATCTTTGCCAGGAGTGTATCATGGGGGACTGTGTCAAATGCTTTAGTGAAATCCAGGTACACTACATCCACAGTGTTCCTCTCATCGACCAGTCAAGGTACTTGATCATAAAAGATCAGGTTAGTCAAGCAAGACCTACCCTGCCTAAACCCATGTTGGCTGTGCTTAATCTCTTGGCTGTCACATAGTTTTTTCATGATAGCACTCAGCACTAACCATTCCATAACTGAGGTGAGGCTCACAGGTCTATAGTCATTTGGATCATCCTTCTGACCCTTCTTGTGTAGGGGGGTCACATTCACCAATTTCACTCATCCAGGACCTAACCTGTGATCCACGACTTCTGATAAATTATGGGGAGTGGTTTAGCAAGGTCATTTGCCAGCTTTTTCAAGTGAAAAATAGAAAGTGAAATATAGAAAGTGTTTATGGTCAGTAATCATGCAAGGTGCCATCTGAGAAGGAGGGGATTTTTGCTTTTCATTAAGTAAGGGACGTCTGGGAAAGACCACTCCACAGGTTATATAAATATTTGAGGTACCTCCCCCTGTAGAGGGAAGATGGCTGGAGCACGAAATGTCGCTGTGGACTGTAGTGTATTGTTTAGCTGTTTGGAAAAATTGAACTTGAAGCCATTTCCGTTTGGTTTAGAATAGATGTGCAGCAATTGGCATTATTTAGGAATGATGTGCACTGCAAGGCCAAGCAAAGATTCAACCAGGGAAAGGCAAAACTGTGGTATGTGCAGTTTTAGCAGCAGCCCTAGTGGCAGCCATTAAGCAAAAGAAATGGCAGTACACTGCAGAGAGCCAGATATTTCAGTCTCTGCAAGTTTTGGTTAAGATATTGCAGGGTTGTTAGAGGAGAAACAGTTGCAGACATGGCTTTTAAGGGATGGTCTTCATCAGCAGCTCCTGGCTGGGAAGGATTGTCACCTAACAAGTGTGATTTATGCGATGGCTTGGAGGGAGACTAAACCCCAGCTGCTTGATCCTACAAGTGAATTAGATTATTTAAAAACATGAATGGGCAAATTAGTTGTATCCTTGTGACTCGTAATCAAAACTGAATGTACATAAGATGGTGAAAATGATTGAACCCTTCAGATGACTACTGAGGAGGTTCCTTTTACTGTACTGAGTAAATTAATTGACCAAATTAAAAAATGGTTTTGGCCTGACAGTGAAAGAAATAGGCACTGAATACATGTGGAGAATCTTACTCACTCTCTGCAGGAAATCTACTCTTTTTACCAGAAAAGGAAGCTGAAAATTGCAGGGGACAGAGTGCTTTTAACTACTGGTAGTAACCAGATTTCTTGGTCACTTACACAATGTGCATTCTTTTGGGCAGGATGATTAATACCCCTGGAATGAAGGAAACTGATAGCTATTACAGGTACCATGAATCAATTGGTAGAAAGCATGCAAAAAGCAGTGTGTCTGCCTAATAAAGGTTACCCCCCATGATCTAGAGACACCCTGACTTGCCAAAATTGAGGTATCCAGCTCCAGGGACAGACTAAGTCCTTCTCCCAAGCAGAGAGAGGTGATTGATGTCCTGGAAGGGGCCCAGTACATTAATCATCTTAGTGGCCTTTCCCTGGACATCTAGTTGCTACAAGTACAGGTTTGGTCTCACTAGTGCTGAGTAGAGTGAAAGGATCACCTTCTTCAGCCTGCTGACAACATTATTCCTACTGCAGCCCTGGATACCATAAGGCCTCTCTGCCCCAAGGACACATTGCTGGCTCATGTTCGACTTTGTGTCCACCATGAGTTCCAGGTAATTTTCTGCATGTCAGCTGCATGGTGGTTGGCTCCAGCATGCACTGGTGCATGTGGTGGAGGATTTTACATTTCTTCTTGAAATTAATGTGATTCCTGTCTAACCATCTTTACAGTCTTTCAAAGTTGCTTTGGATGGAAGGATGCTGTATCAGCCAATCCCTCTTGCCATCTTTGTGTCTTCTGCAAACTTGCTGAGAGTACACTCTTCCTCACCATTAATGAAGATGTTGAACAGTGTTAGAACTAGTATAGACCCCTGAGGTACACTGTTCATTATTGGCCTACACTTAGACTTTATATTACTAATCATAGCCCTCTGCTACGATCTGGTTATTGTCAGTTTTCAATATACCTCATTGTCTGATCATCCACACCATATATTTTTAGCTTCTCTATGGGGATATATGTGAGACAACAACAAAAGCCTTCTTGAAGTCAAAGTACAAAACAATCACTGCTCTCTGTCTATTGATTGAATCTGAAAAAATCCAACAGATTTTATCTGTACAAACCAAAAGTTCCATAGGATATAAATCAAGTTTCATCTGTTTAGAATGCCTTCTTACATTTCTTGGTTTAAAAATGACAAAAGTGTGTACAATATACTACAAAATACTGCTACAAATATCTTTACATTCTCAGCAAATATTAATTCCTGAAATGTGAAAGCCAACTTCCATATTTGATAAAATATTTACTTCAGTAATAGAAAGGTGTGGCCTGTGAATTACAGAACATGCTACTCTTAATAAAATTGGATCAGAAGAGAGTAACCAAGCCAAGTATTAAAAAAGAATCCACCACAAAATAGTATGTTTTGCTTTAAAACAAATTTCATTTTCCTGAGAATCTTCAGGATGATTAGACAGCTTTGTTCAACTTGCCAGCTCATCAGTTCCAAGGCTACAAGTACACTATAGCAGGAATTATTTTTAGCGGTATGCTTTTAATTTTGATTTACTATAGACAACTGTTTGCACTAAGGAACTGGACTTGAAAGTTCAAAAATCTTAAGTCTAATTTGCACTTTAGAGGATGCACATGAAGGACTTCAGTCAATATAGCTGGTTTTGCTGTGTTTCTGTGTTCAGTATTTGATAGATCTTTTCTAGTAATTCAGTCACATACCTCATTAGCATAAAGTTTCTTTTAAATGTCAGAATTCAGATATGACAGTAAGGATTCACTTTGCTTAACATGTTAAAGATTTTTTGGACCTGAAATGAAGACATTGCCATAAAAATGAAACCAAGTCTTTAAACTGAGTGTACATGGAGGCTGGAAATGCTTTACAGATATCAGAGCACAGTATGTACAATCTCAGGGCCCAAATACTTTGCTATTTCCTACTGCAGATCTGGTGTTCATAGTTTTCATTCAAATCAAATAGAAAAAGTATTTTGATACTCTTTTTACTTGCCCTTTGCATATAGTATGTCTTGATTGGCATGAATTTAATGTAACAGTCACACTGTTCCAAAACTATGATTTGGAAAAGTAATTTGTATTTTATAATAATTTAGGCCTAAAAATGTAGTATAGATTTAAGTGATAATTTATTTTGTATCTTGGTTTCTGAATTCAAGTAACCTGGGTTTTGGGTCAGTTGGTAGACTGTATATATATTTTACGAAAGTCCAAATTGTATTTTAATAGGTTACTGTATTAAAGTGGATGCGATGAACAGGTTACTGTAAAGATATCATCTTTTCAAGGTTTGTAGTTTGCTTCTTAAAACATGTGCACTCCACAATTAAAGGAATTCCAAGATGATCCATATTTCCAGTAATATATTAAAATAAATTTCATTTCCTTGCAATTAGGCTTAAAGAAGCAGTGGGAAAGGTTAAGTGTATCCTAGCTATCCCTATGGCACCTTAGTGTGAAAAGTAATACTAGATTAAAAAGAAAACAAAACCAGAAAGTGGACTGTAGTCAACCAAATTTAAGGTATAAGTCAGTGCTATTTTAAAAATTTATCATCTACAGGAGTCTAGTATTGTCTTTTAGTAAGAAGCAAAAATCATTTCAGTCCTGAGATGACATTCCTGAGTTGAACAGCTTTATTTTGAATTCAATCTACATTTTGATCAGAAGAGTAGGTATTATTTTACTCACGTGAACATGGAGAGCTTCTGCTGAAAGGTGTTTTGAGAGCACACACAAGATGCAGTGAATGAAAGTAGAATTCAATTGGAAGACAACAAAAAGGAAATAATACTATAGCTCCTTCCCCTACCAAAACTGGCCTAAAGCTAGCATTCTAGAGAAGGATGATACTTTCTAAGGTAGGTGTTAACCATGCAGTGCAAGAATTTGAATTGGTATCTACCACAGATTAGGAAATTGAATTAATAGAAAAGTGACATGGGAAAATCACAAGATATGATCATCTGATAAAGAGAAGCTTCCTAAACTACAGTTGGATAGGAGTAAGTTTTCTGTTCATAAAAAATATTCATAGTTGCTCAGGTTCATCAATGATGTCTGAGCAGCAAGTCAAAAGAAGGAAACATCATACAATGCAGGTTATGTGTTAATGAGGGCAACATACCTCTTTGAATATTTGCTATAAGCTAAGCAAGACAGTTCCAGTCTCAACAGAAAGAGGACGATTAATCTTCTCTAACTAGATAAGTTGACTGAAATTGCTTACAGACCCTAAGCAATTAGGGTTGTGGATTCTGCAACAGTGTCCAAATTCTAAAGGTTTACAGTTATTTCAGGCTTGCTTTGTAATGCCTAGCTAGCTCTCTTTTAGGCAAGCATCAAAATTTCTGCATAAATGTGTGCATGCTTTGATGACCTTCCGTATCCTAAATATATACAACTTTAGTTCTGTTCATCTAAAAAACTGTAACACCATGTCATAAACTAAACAACAATTCTGAATCTGTCTAATTTTGAAAAAAAAGGTCCCAAACACATTTGGTAACATACATCTTGCTGTGAATAATTTGTGTATGGTCACCTCATTTTTGTGAGGCTCCCAAGTGATAAACTGCTATGACTATCAGCACAAGTTCAAAAATAGTGAAAAATCTGTGCAAGTTCAGTTAGAAGTCAAGGTAATTTAACTGAAGAGGAACAAAGAAAGCTGACAGGTCAAAATCCTATCCAATCCATGATGAATTTTATAGTAGATTTATAGTATTGCATAAAAACCCTTGGGGCAGTATTCTGTCCTCATCATTAATGAGAAGAATACATGTCTTCCACTACTTGTTCACTGCATAGTTCTCCAAGTTAAATCGTTTCCTGAAAGATTTAATAAGCTTGGTAACATCTGTACTCAAATGTGTGTCTTTTTCCAATAAATTGGTTAATTTGCATGTTTTTATTGTAGGCTGTGACTACTTCAAAATTAATATAAACTAGAACATATAAAATGTTCCATGTATCCTGAGAAAACAAAGGAAGGGATAACAGTCTTTTCCAAAATTATTCATTTAATCAATTAAGAGTGGGCATTTTTTTTTTTTTCAATTTTGGTACACAGATGTTTTCATGTTCAGCACTTGTGGCAACAGGACTTAATGTGAGAGTGTAAATATATTCCGTTGAAATAAATAAAGAAATCTGAAAAAAGAGTGGGCATTACTCAAGAATCAGATTGTGCATTTTACTTGGCAATTACTACGGACAAGAATCATAGAATTGCAGAATTAAAGAATTTTTGAGTCTGGAAAAGACCTCTGAGATCATCAAGCCCAGCTTTATGACCTAACCACCGCATCAGCTAGACCATGGCACTAAATGTCCCATGCAGTCTTTGCTTAAACATCTCCAGGGATGGAGACTCCACCACATCATAAAAACTAGCCAGTCCTCTGAAGTTCATTTGCACTCACTCTGGATATGATATTGCTAAACTAGCAAAAATTCCAATATGTAATTTATATATTCAAGTTCCTGAACAGTACACACTTCTAAATTTTCTAATCTTTACACCTTTCTAGACTGTTTTCCATAAGATTTTTAAAAGTTTCATCTCTTCTTGAATAGTATGATTAAGGAATATTCACAACTGTGAGGAAAGACTTATTCTTTTTACATTGTGTTAAAAATTGTATTTTTCTTACAACCTGCTATAGACATGGATTTTTGTAGGCTCATTGAGACTACCTTTTTAAACCTAGCTTTGTGTTCACTATGTTTGAATTTGAATTGAAAGTAGTTTGATTGCAATGATTAAACCTTTCTAATATATTTTCTTACATTACCACATCAGTGAACATGAACATTTAGCTCAATTAAGGATAAATAATAATTATTTTATATAATTATTAATACAATAATTTATATAATTATTGATACAATAAAGAGGCAAGTTTCTCTATTCCTGTATCACTGCTGTGGAAACCAAGGCAGGGAAAATGGAAGTAATTAATTCTAAGTCACTGTTAGGAATACAAGCAGGTAATCTTCACCCTAGCCTATTGCTGTACTGACCATGATATTGTTTGTAATCACTGCCTCAAATAATGACTTTTGTTTAAAGTATAACCATATGCATTTATTGGAGACTTCTTTATTACCTTGGCTTACATTTCTCAATGACTTTTTGAAAGTTTCATTTCAAGTGTTCACTACCTCAGTACATCTCCTGGTATTATATATCTGTGTAGTCAGAACAGGCAGGTAGTATGCAAATAGGAACTGGAGGGGCAACGTTTTAGTTAAATCCAGTGGGATGTGGCCATGCAATTCCTATTAACATTAATAAACTATATCTCTTTGTTGTGCTGAAGATGGTCCCTGATGTGTCTGAAGGAATACCATTTTTTATATCAAGTACTTGCAAATGCACTGGTGCTACTCCATAAAATCTAGCATCCTAGTAAAGGACCTCAGGCCTTTCATGATAAGATGATCTCCAGGAGCTGTTGGTAGAATAAGTCTATAGTATGTTGTCCATTGTTTGGTTTGACAATAAGGTTGTTATCTGTGTAGCCTAAGTATAAAGTTGAATGGACATGGGATGCTTGAAGCTGTTGTGGCTTTGGTTTACCATCACATTGTCAACTAAATGTTATTTTGATCTAGGCTTTATTTTTGTTATCGTTAATTTCCTGGCTTTATCTGTAAACTTGAAAGAGAGAGCCACAGGTCTCTATGAATTCTGACCAAGCTACCGGTAGTTCAGATGTTCCACCATAAAAGTTTAACTAGTTCTGCTAAAGACAACAAGGGCAGAGTTATTGGGGTGTTGGTTGTTTTTTTTTTTTTTCAGTAGCAGTGATTTGTAGATCTAAATTAGTTTTGTCCACTTGGCCAGGAGAAACAGTTTATTAAGGATAATACAATTCGTAACACATTTCCTATCATCAATGCATATTTTAAAAACATACTCGTGTGTTATGAAATAAGTACACAGTGTATTACATAAGACAACATGTGGTTAGTAATCATGTTAACCATGCTCAGACATGACAAGGAAATATGAGAGAGGCTAAATAAAGAGCACTTGTCAGTTGTCTAGGACTGGCTCAACTTCAGCCCATAACACAGGAAAAGATACATTTACACACTCCTCACAGGGTATCAAGTAAAAAATGCATAATACATAACCAATGCATTTATAACTAATTACAGATGAAAATTTTTGGAAGGTATACAAGAGTACAAAATGTCCTCCACCCCCCACTAATAATAGCTCTACAGATCAGATAATTATTAAAACATCTACGTTGTAGCTCTGGTCAAGGAATGTTTAAAATTTTCTATATTTCTGCTGACAAACTCTGCCTTCGGCTCTTGCAGTCAAGAGTGTTCAGAGTATTATCTTCGTAGTATATAGCAAATTCTTTACCTTTTATATGATTGATCTATGCCATTATAATGAAATATTAATACGGAAAATTAAAAGTAATTCAGAACAAATAATTCAATGAATTTCACCTTACTGTCTGTGAGTGATTAATTTCTCAAATTTATTCATTATTCAGAGAGATTCAGTAATTCCTTTAGCAAATAATTCTTGGTGTCATTTTAATTGTGAATTATGAATATTACAATCAGTTTGTGCTCTAACTTCTGTGCAGTAATTCAGGTATTTGACTAACTTAAGCAATTCAGTTTGAATTTCCAGCTGTGTTTGATTATAATGGGTGTTAGCAATATATGCCAGGCAATCAGGATCCCAATATCACATGACTCATGGTAACTAACCAACCCAGCATGAGAGCAAACTTCAAATTTGATAATCAGATATTCACTTTAAGATTTACTTTTCAGCAAATACTCAAACTATCAAGGCAAAAGTATATCCAGTGAACTCTAAATGATTAAGCAATTTCAGAAAATGACAATAAAAAGATATCCCAAATTTAAAGAAGAAATAGAGAAGGATTCTCACTTCAACTGTTTTTGTTGTTGAGTTATTGGTTGTCTTTCCAGTCTACTTTTTCCTACAGAAATAAGGGATTTAGTGAAGCATCAGAAATTAAGGAAAAAAAAATCACAACACCAATAAGGGCATCACTGACTTAAAAATGTAGTATAAATAATGTGTTTTAAAACTATAAATATTGATTAAACACTACAAATACTTGTACTTTGCATATTTGAGAAGCTTGTCAAACATGGAACAAACATTCACATACTGAAGAATGAAGTTCTTCTGATTATTACTTTAAGGGTAGTTTAGTAGATTTTAAGATCTTTTATTCAATTAAATGTTTTTCTAGGATAATTATTTACATTTTAGTTGGTCTAGATGACATCAAAGCTCCAACATGAATCTTAGTCAGAATGAAAACTGTATGTATAAATTCTAGTTTAGTGGGAATGGAGTTTGACCAGCTACAAAGTAGCATACTGTGCAATAATATCAAGTAATTAGCACCAAAGTCTCTTGTTACAATCCATAAATCTATCTAGGCATCTCAAAACCTCTGTGTGTCCATTGTCTAATGTTTACTGCTTACCACAGAGGCACCAGTTAAACAGAGCAAATTATAATCCTAAATGACCATAGAGTCTGCAAATTTTGACAAGAGGTTTAACCTCCTTGTTCCTTGGCCAGCCCAGCTGTGAAATTGATAAAAGCAATTGTGTAAAAGCAGATCCCACTGGAAAACATATCTTCCACTCTCTTGACAACAAATATGGATGAATAAATAGCTAACACATCAGGGTTATCATATGCCATTATAGCCTTCGCTTGGGTAACAGGCAAAATCTGAACAGTTGATTCATCACAATCTTCTAGATAAAAGAGAATTTAAAATAGGAAAAAGTCATGGTCTTCTACTCAGGATATGTAGTACAATTTCAGTATTTTCTAACACAGGATACAAAAGAGTTTTGTATAAATCAGCTGGATTTCTGCTGCTCACAGCTATCCTACTGTGAGGGATAGTGATTGTTTTACAGCTATGCAGTCTTAAAAAAACTGTAGTGACAGGTTTTTTGAGTTGCAATTATAAGAATATCTAAAAGAAAGTATTCTAAGATGTAAATTATTATTTTTTAATTTAATATTTCTTTCATCTTGAACAGTGAGAAACTTTTGTCAACCATTCAGGTCTAATAGATTTTCGTTTCTTGTTAGATCTGAATTCAGATCTCATGCCAGAGATGCTTCTCACTGACTTAAACATCCATGGTTTGTATGCTTATTAGTCTATCTGGCATATATATTTATCTAATGTGACAGTTTAATCTGAAGAAACACTTTTCCAGCTGCATTCCAGAATATGTAATAGCCATATAATTTAAATGAGCCACGTGATTATACTAAATTGCTTAATCATTTATTAAAACTAGATAAAAGCAGTGTGTAGCATGTAGTCAGTGATAACTATTTTAATTTTCAGTAGTGTTCTGCATCTACTGAGAATTCATTACTTGATGTCCTGTTATTGACTAAGGAATAAAAGAACACAGTAGATATTAGCACTGTTTGTTCGTGTGCTATTCTGTTTTGTGACTGTGTGATAAAAGACTTTTTATAAATATGACTAGTAAACAATAACTGCCATTTATGCTGTAGTTAGGAACATGTCATTCTATGTTATCTAAAATAGGAAACAATATAAATTATACAAAGTAGTTGAGTGAAGTCTCCGTGTTTTCTTCAAACCGGTAATGGTATTATACAGTGTCATTTTTGACTCTGCAAGAGATTGTGGTACTTCCTTTGCAAATGTCATTATTAAAATTTTTTATAGAGTCATAAATACAGTTGAATATATGTTGCAGTGAACATTATATGATCTGTTCGTTTTCCTCTGGGAGACCGTAGCTTGGCCACTCACCGAGGTGTACACCAATATGATGAACAGCAAATGGCAAATCACGTGGCGTACACTTATATACCCCATGCCCTTTGTGTACTCCCCTTTCTTACTGACATAGCAGAATAGAGGACCTATCGTGTCACATCCCACAAGCCTGCATGCTCATAATACAACATCTATATGTTATTTATGTTGCCATAATATGCAGGTGCATGCCAATTTAGAAGTTCGATTTATTAGTCTGACTCACCAAGATAGTGTAATGTAGTACATCCAAGAACTGTGTCAGTGAAGAACAAAAGCCCCCAGAATTTCCTTTGTCTGTATTATGTAACTTCAAACATATTGCCATTGATTCTAGTCCAGAAATCTGCATAGTTCTGCACTGAAATGAAATCAAATGGAAAAAGAATTGTTAAAGATTTTTTCCATAGAAAGTAGTTTTAGGTTTTCTGTATGTGCTCCTCAAAGAAGTAGCTGTCAAAGAAGTCCCCTTTGTATCCAAAACACAAGAAATGTTTCCAAAACTCATGAATAATGTTAATGTCTATTCTAAATAATGATGTATTTCTGTTCTATAGTTTCAACAAATGACAGAAAAGAGAGTGGAACTGCCCAAATGCCTAACCTGATACAGTTACCAAATAACCCTTCCACACAAATTACTGTTCTTTGGGCAGGCTATCCGTAAAGAGCTGTTTCTGTTCCTTTTGAATAGCTTGTGCATAACTTCTTGTTGTGTAGGGTGTTGTGTAAGAAAAAGAAAAAAAAATTGTCGATCAAATATTCCAGTCTAAATATAGTTTGAGAAGAGTTTGCCTTTTTCTTTTTCCCCTAAATAAATATTGTCTCAAGCCAAAATCTTTGGCTCAGCTGGAAGAAGTTCTCATACATATCTGAATTTGAGTCTGAATCTGTAGCTTGAACTCAATTCTTCTGCAGTGCCCTCCTAAATAAGATTCATAACAAGTAATTTATTGTCCAAATAACAGATGGCTTCCCCTCTTGACTTCAATGATTTAGTATATCAAAATGACTTCTGATGTGAATGTTATTCCAGTTATTCACTAAATATATAATATATTGGTCTGGAAGGAATTGAAAGGCTAGGCAGCACTTCTGTGTGGTGTGAGGCTTGGGAAGGCAAACTCTCAGATAACATGCCTACTAAAATAACAACAAATCTATCATCACTGCCAGAACATCATGTTCAGTTCATACTGTTGTATGAAGGGTAATTATGAGTTTAGATGGTACAAGCTCTTGCACAGCTCTTGCACTCAATCACATTATTTTCACACAGCAGCTTTCATAATTTCCATTAATGCCTTTGTAATTTTTCAGGTCATTCGATTTGTAGAATCCAGCAAAGATGAAAGACTATTCTTTCATTAAAGGCATTGCAAATATCCATGTTCACTTGCTCCCTGTGACAGGACAAGGAGCAATGGGTGTAAGTTACAGCAGAGGAGGTTCCGCCTCAACACAAGGGGGAACTTCTTTGCTGTGAGGGTCACAGAGCACTGGAACAGACTCCCCAGGGAGGTCGTGGAGTCTCCTTCTCTGGGAACTTTCAAGGCCCACCTGTATGCGTTCCTCTGTGATCTGTGTTAGATAGTTTTGTCCTGCTCCGGCAGGGGGGTTGGACTCGATGATCTCTTGGGTCCCTTCCAACCCCTAACATCCTATGATCCTATGTTGCCTTAAAGTTGATGAATAGGAGTAATCTATATAATTTTACACCCCACTTTTTTGCATTATTTAATCACATAAATTTCTAATACATTTGCATAATTTAATGTATTACTGGAAATTCACAAATTAATGGCATTTGTTGGAAATGGTAGAAGAGAGTGTCTATATATGTCAGAAGGGAATTGTACTTCAGTGTTAAGAGTAGTCCTCTCATTGCTAGGTACACTTGATGTACTTGCCACTGAAGGAGGATGCTGTATTTATCAACTTGATTGCTTACTTCAGGTTTCAGTCTTCACTTGCACCAATGTGTAGCTGGCAGAGTCAACACACTGGCCTGTTGAATCTTAAATGAACTGCTTGAATTTTGTGGAGAAAACTGAGCTTCTTTTAATTTTCTTAAAGCTTTCCTTGAAAACAGACTAAATAAAACAGATCTGGCAAGTGTAGAATGCTAACTATAGTGTGTACCAATGACTTCTAAATGTCTGAGGGGAAAAAAGCCCACATACTTTTGGGTTTCATTTCCTTCCCTCTTTCAGTTCATTTAAGACTCATGAGGGCATATATGCAGTTCTTGTTAGTATTTTAATGGAGACCAACAGTAGGCATCAGCGGAAGAGTAAGCAGCTTTCGGCAGAACTGTCTGGCTTGAAAATCTTTTTGTTTTACTCTTTGCTGCAAGCATGTATGTATTTCAATACATGCTGTGAGTACTACCTCTCTAAGCCTTTTCCTTGTCTAAAATGTAGGGAAGAGAGAATTTCACAAAGGTGAATACTTAGAGACAGAACAAGAATTGTTATAAGTGTGGGAGCAGGTTAGTGTTAGCATGTTTTCCTAACATTTGGGAGGATAGGTGTGTGTGTGCGAATAAACTTTGGATAACAGGCTTCAAACGAATAGAAACTGACTGATGGTATGGCAATCAAAAGAATGTGTTAGAAACAATGTACATCTGCCCTTAGTTTTGCTGTCATCTTTGGGTCTGCAGTGTATCTAGCTAATTTTCAAGTAAAAAATTAATATGGTGCTAGATAATGTTATATTGTACCTGAAAATTGCACAGAAAGCAACACATAATTTCTGTATGCCTCATGATGTTTAGTGCACTGCTATCATCATAGTAAGCACTAGTAAATTCAAACAGTAAGTATGAAACTATTAATTCTGGCCATTTCCAATATGATAAATAAAATAAACCAGCTACACTTATTATTATTCTAACAATTTTAAATTTATGTATATGCATATATACTTATCTGTGACACCTTGCTGAATAATAGGTATTTGTCCAAATCATCCTTAATTTGTGTTAACAATAGGAATAATCATAACTCAAGTTATTTGAAGTAAAAAAAAGAAAGAAAAAACAAAACAAACAAATCCCAAACAATCAAACCCAAAATCCCCAAACCAGTTTAACGTAGGTTAAATTGTAAATATTAGATTTACTAAATTTAGGATAATTTACTTAAATATTTGGAAGTAAAAAGACACACTTATCTGTGTACAAGTATACTTAATGAATCAAAATCCAAAAAAGAAAGTGTTCTTGGATCTAAAATAAAACTAGTCGTTGAGAAGAATAAACTTTCTGTGTCTGGATAACAGTCACTTAGGTTAAATAATGCATAATAAACACTTAATTGATTTTTAAATTGGTTAGTTCCTGAGATTAATTAGTAGTTGTGTTAGTTTTGGAATAACATTTATCTCAGTAAAATATTAGTCAGTACTGAACAAACATTTCAAAGATCAAAAAACTTTATTTTTTCAAAATACCTTTGAATGAAAAACTGAATTTGCATTGCAAATGTTCCATAAGCCATATGATTGATAAGAAATGGATGCTGGAACAGTGAGAGAATCCTTTCTACACATTAATAAGAATTCCTCGCAGTTTAAAAATCACTTAATTAAAGTAAAATCTTAACATTTCATTTTGAATAATTCTGAAATTATATTTTGTACAGTTTCACAGATCAGTTATTGTTTATATTTCTTCAAAGAAATTAATTGCTTTTAAAAAATGTATCTTGTAATGCATTATTCTGATTGCACCTACTTTTTTTCAATTCTTTGAATTTTCCTCACATTGCCTGTATATTTCTATATTATGGCCAAAGATTGGCAACATACTTTTGTGAAATCCACATGCAGAATTTAAACTAAGGTACTTTTTTTCTTGTATATAAAGACGCAGAATCCATGACCTTTTTTTTTTTATGTATTATCAGAAACTCTTACTTGATTTGTGATGCACTATAGTTGTAGTCTTAGACATTTTCCTATGGAACTGTAACTTAATACTTTGTGCTTCAAAAAACTTGTTTCTTTCTAAGATGAGAGAAAGCATTAAAGATACCTACTTTAATTCTATATAATTTCTTTCTTTCTTTTGCTCAAGTTATTTGAAGTAAAAAAAAGTGAATTGAACACTCCTCTCCAAACTGCTTAGCATCATCTGTGATGTTATAATTGCAGGTTCTAACTTTGTTGTTATCCAATGTACCAAAAACATGTCATATGCTTCAAAACCAAAGCTAAAGTTTGTGACAGTCCCACTGATTTATCAGTTCTGTTTGAGACAACTTTACTAATAATGCTTTCAGCACTTAAATAAGTCATACAACTTTTTAAAACTTATTTGATCAGCATCATATTTTTATTCTTATGCAATGCTGTGTCAGATTATACACACTGCAATGTTAAGAAAGCTGTGATGTTAAGATACCATAAGAAGACCTCCAAACATGAAGACAGGTCAACACAATTTTAAAGTCCATGTTTACTGTCTCCTATAATCTCATTGTCCACTAGATGCATACAGACTGTTTAGAAATTTGCCACTGTATATTAGTGTGCATTAAGTTAGTCTAATTATTTCCTGCAACTCATTTTTCTTTATGTCCCTCTCCAGACATTTAGATTTCCCACATTTGCCTCACGTTTTGGAAAAGAATTAACTATTAGTCAAACCTAATATATATGACAACAAAATTAACTCTACTGTCTTTCACTCACTTCAGTCTGGGCATAGCAATTTTCTGCATGCTCCTCACCTTCCATATAAAAAGTAAATATATTTAAAGATGGAACATTTCTAGAAAAGCGTCAAAGACCTGAAGTTGTAAAAGAAGCAGATTTGGAGGTTGATTTTATATTAGTATGTGATACAGCAACATGAGGGATCCATCTCATCTCATTTCAGAAGTGAGGTTTGTATGTAATCAGAAATAAGCTTCCATTCATGTTTAAATTTTGAGTAGAGAATGGAGATACTGTAGTTGTATGCAGGTCTGGTAAAAGTAAATTCACTAACTGAGCAGGAGTGGTTGTAGAAAAAGAAAGATATTTCATAAGTTAGTAAATTAGAAATTATTTTTGGAAAGTGTCACCAACAGTGACTGAATGTATTTCTGATGCAGCACAGTTTGCCTGAATCCCAAATACACTCTGCAAAAGAGAAATGTTAGACCCTGTTTAAATTTATCTAGACTCCTCCTCAATAGCATGTCTTGCTTGAAAATTTATAATGGCCTGTGGGTGCATATTTTAAATGGGCTGGTCATTACTCCTAGGGTCGCTAGTTGAAATGTTTGATGTGAAAACAATCACAGAACCACAGAATGTTGGTGGTTGGAAGGGAACTTCAGAGATCATTTAGTCCAATCCTCCTGCCAGGCTAGATTAAGTCATAATGTCAAAAGCTTTGAGTTCAAAATATCTAGAGGTCTGTTTCTTGGTATCATGCACTACTTGAACTGTCCATTAAAGTTGGTTCTTATTAGAGGATTGCCTTGCTTTTACTGAAGAAATCCATAGTCACAAAGGTATAATGTTGCTTGCAACTAAGATCCTAACATTAAAGATGTGAGGGTATTAATATTTAGCTTGCATATATCATGTTTCTTCAGTATTTCCAAGCATTCAACACAATTCTCTCCAAGAAAATTACTCAAATCTGGTGACCTCATAGTGAATTAAAATTTCCTAGGAAAAATAAAGGCATAATCAGAATTTCAGCTGAGACTATAATGGCATAGTCCTTGAATCCAGAAGTTTAGTCACAGAAACAGACTATTGTTTTAAGATTATTAAATATTTCTCCTATCTTCTGTACCTAGTGTTATGATAGAATGGAGAAAACAGTCATGCTTTCATATGCCTTGAAAAAACAGATGCTGATGCAGCCACTGTAATATGTTTGAGATGTGTGTCTTCCAAATCTGCTAGTTTTACTACCTGCTGGCTGTATCAACTTAAAACATATGGAATAGGATTTCATTTTTTGTTTTATTTCCCTAGAAAAGAGCTGCAACTGAGAAATATTTTTACATTAATTTCCATTCTGCGTCACTTTAAATTGTTACTGATAGAAATTTTTAGTGTAGGAAGTAATTTTCATATGTCTGGCACCCTCTGCTGTGCATAATTATTATATTCCAAACATAAATATTGTATTATTGCTGATTCTCTGTTATAATTAAAATTCTAAAAGGCAAAAAATATAAAAATATTATATCATTAACTAAATGAATCAACAGGCTAATCCGTGTTTCATAGTATGTGATATACTAACAACTACTTCTTACTATCAGTACCTGCTTTCACTTTGAGTGATTTTTATATTTATTCCTTTCCAATAAAAAACAGTACAAGTCTTCTTGATTAGAGAGATTTATAATTCTGAAGCTTCATTTGTAGCTATGTAATGTAGCACTCACTTCAGTCTCTTAGTTTCAAAATCAAATATAGAGATGATAAACAGGTGTTCATAAACATTTGTAGTACACCTGAGAAGTAAAGCATTTTATGGGAATAAGCAATGAAAAGGCACTAAACACACATGTTACTGTAACCACTATTTCTTGAAGGAAAAGTGCTGTTATTTTGTAATATGACTGCAGTGCAATATGATAAAGTATAGGCATCCCCCTATCTGATTAATCTAGCAATTCAAGGAATAACATGTATGTCATGGAATATCTATCTTATTGGAGTTTTCAAATTGTTAGATGTAGCCAATACATGCATTTTCTACTGACAGAAACTGATAGATACACAGTCCAATATTCTCTGACCAGTTTCTTTTAGATATTCATGCAATGTTTCATATCACAATTAGTTATTTTATGACAGATGATGTTACATGCAATTTAGCCTAGGACAAGAAAAAGTCTGAATGCCCTGAGATCAGTGGATTCACAATGATCTTTGAGACCTCATGACTGTTGGTCTGTGACATGAGGTATGAAAAAAAGGCAGATTAGTGAGTAAGAAATGGCTGTGTCACTGTGGTCCAGAAAGTTTGAATTTTGATTATTGCTTGTTGCTGTTCCTCTCTCCTCCCCCAATGAGTGGCGAGTATTTATTCAGGAAAAAAAATATCCTTATTTTTTTCCATATTAAAGATTTTTGCATGGGTTTGGGGCATTTTTTACTATTTAAAATATATCTGAAAAAACAAAACTAGATTTTTTTGAATTTCAAGTACTTGCTTCATCATTTTAAGTGAGAAATGATAGCTAGCAGGGTGCTCTCGGGAGGTGCATTCACTGTGATGTGATCCCTTATGATCTGTGATCTCCTAGATTTTTTTCTCACTTGTCTTCGTGAGAGGGGGTTGTCTGAAGAGAGTAAAACAGCTGTGTGTAACAATTACCTACTGTTGGAAAGAACATGTATCTTACTGTCTTTTAGCATGTTTATCAGTGGCCACTTTCTGTACAATTCTATGTCCTGTAATAGATGTTCTGAAACAAAACATACAAAATATGTATGTAGCATTAGGCAATTATTTCATGTCATTATGGATCCTGGCAGCAACATGAGGTAGAGTTTGCATCATTGTATGGTTCTTAGTCTTCTTGCCAAGAAATTTGTGAGGGTTTCTTGTTTTGTCTTCTCTGTCAGGGCCATGGTAGCAACTATCTCTGATTAACTCCTTAAGTCATATCTCTCCCTCTGATAGTTTTTTTCCTCTGCAAAGGAAAATATTATAGCAAAAAGGGAATATCCCGTGCTATATCATATATCATTAAGCACAATAGGGTAGAATACATTTAATCTGCTTGCAAGATAAACTTCCTGAATGCCAAGGAGATCTAAAATTGTACTCTCTGTTATTTTATTACTTTAATATGAACAAGCAAACAATCTCCAATAGTAACATGAAAAAAAGCTATATAAGAATGGATAGAAAAGTTTGTGGATAGTTAAGTAGGTAGACAGACAGACAGACAGACAGACAGACAGACAGATAGATAGATAGATAAAGGTGGTGGTGGACCAGAAGTTTAACGTGAGCTATCAGTGTGCACTTGCAGCTGAGAAAGCTGACTGTCCTGGGCTACACCAAAAGAAGCCTTAATAGTTGGTCAAGGGAGGTGATTCTCATCCCCTACTCTAAACTTGTGAGACCACACCTGGAGTACTGTCTCCATTTCTGCAGTCCTCAACATAAGAAGGTCATACAGCTCCTGGAACATGTCCAGAGGAGAGCAACTCAAATGATCAGAGGGCTGAAGCATCTCCTCTATAAGGGCAAGTTGGAGTTGTCCAGCCTGCAGAAGAGTCTCCGAGGTGACCTTCTAGCAACTTTCCAATATCTAAAGGGGGCCTACAAGAAAGATGGGGTAGGGTTTTTTACATGGGTGAGTAGTGAGAGGACAAGGGTAAGGGGTTATAAACCAAAGAGAGGAGATTTAGGTTAGAAATTAGGAAAATATTCTTTCTTGTGAGGGTGGTCAGATGCTGGAGCAGGTTGCCCAAGGAAGTTGTGGCTGCCTCATAACCTCAAAGTGTTTAAGGCCAGGTTGGATGTGGCCCTGAGTAACCTGATCTAGTAAAGATGTCCCTGTCTGTGCAGGAGGGTTGAAACTAGATGATCTACCAACCCTAGCCATTCTGTGATTCGATATCTAAGAAGGTCTATTTGAAAGTGTTTCAGTCAGCTTTTTGATTCCAGAAAATGCTTAATTTCTTCCATTCTTAGACTCTGTTCTCACCTCTTCTTTCATCTTTTGTCTTTTGTTCATTCCCCAATGCCTTTTGTTATCTGCTGTGTTTATTTCCCTCTGTCGCTCTCAGTCTAGCACCTAACCTGAGGGCAGAAAAGCCCTGTTCCCTTAATTTTTATGCACATTTTTTATCTTAAAAATAATTCTTCACTTTCTCCTGTGTTAGTGAAGCCCTAAAAGTTTTGATAAATAGGAACTATGTCTCTCTCTTAGTCAGCTATATTGGAAAAATAATTGTTGTCCCATAATGGTAAAAATAGAATTTTCATTTCTGTCAAGGAGTAACCAAGTAACCCTAAACACCTTTCTTGTTTGATTTCTTATACCTTGCAGTGAAATCTATTCATCTGGAGATGTAGTGGAGGAATGTATCTGCATTTTATTTGGGTAAGACTGAAGTTCTCATTTTAGTATATGATGATATAATCTGAATCAAAATGTAATTCTGGTTGATAAAGCTAGTAAATGGGAATGTCATGGTTTAGCACTAGCCTGGTGTTTTGTTTGACCGTACAGAAAGTAGTGTCCTTTGCTCTCCTCAAACCTGGAAGGAAGAGAATAAACACAATTGCAGAAATTGGAATTGCAAGCATTAAGACTTTATTGAGAAATAAAGAAAAAAAAGAAATAAAAGAAAATGTAAAGAAAGATAAAAGGAAAAAAGAAAACCCAAACCTTCTACTTACTGCCTTCACTTCAGCCGCAACATAAAAGAAGTGTGCCTAGGCCACCACCCATCCAATTTTTTTTTTTTTTTGGAGAGGAAAGAGAGAGAGAAGGAGCTGGAACATTTGCTGAAGGCAGCAGCAGTACCTTCCAAGACAAAAGAAATTCAAACTAGCAGTTTGTTACAGGGAGAACGGGGTGGGGGGGTCAAAGAGAAAAGAGAAAGAAACTGTAGCAGAGCCACCCCTATGGCAGTCCAACCCAAACTCCTGGAGGAATAGAAAGGTAAAAGGCTATCAAGGGGAAGGAAATGGAGAGACCCTCCACCCAAACTACCCAGAAAACTCCTTGTAACTCTGTTCTCTTAGGTGACGTTTGGATATATAAACCTTCCCTTCAGGTGCCGCTACAGGCCCCACTATAACCCTGCATTCCTCTCGCCTGAAGGAATTCCAGTGGCTGAGGGAGGTGTAACTCCTTGAGTGCTGGAGGAGAATTTGATGGAGAAATACTACAGACAAATGGGGTTTCACCAAACCCATGACAGCAATTTGGACTCAATGATCTTTAATAGTCCCTTCCATCTCAAACCATTCCATGATTCTATAATGATTTAAGTTTATTTTTCAATATAAAATTATTTATATTTCCGAATTATTTAATATTGTGGAAAAATAAAGGTGAATGCAAAAAATTATCAGACATAGTACTGTTTTAATTTATGACTGTTGTAGCAAGAATAACTTTCAGCTTTGCATTCCATAGCCCATAATCAAGTAAGAAAAAGAAAAGCTTCAGTTTCAGGTGAGAGTTGACCAAAAGTGCTACTACATTTCCCATTTGAAGAGAAAGTGTAGCTCTGGTAAAACATTCACACCTTTCTGAACTCTGGTTCTTTATTAATTTTATGAAGAAAAGGAAAAGAACATGTTACCTATAGAGGAACCTAGAGGTACCTGTCTTTATCAAATCCCATTTCACCTTATGCCATGTGTAATGGCAAAAAAGGTGTGGAATCTAGCTTTGTCTTGGAATAAGGAACAAGCATTACTTTAAGACCTACTCAAAGAACTGAATGAAAAGAATATGAAGGAGGTGGAAGACAATTCCTTCTCATTCTTTTTAAGAATGGGCTGAAAGTTTGCATTACAGATGTAGGAAACATTGACCACAAGGTACTTCTCTAGCAGCAGCAGTTTAGATACCTAGACAGCAGTAAAAGTTTTGTGGATACCATTCTGTGTTGTGTAGCTGTAGTAAAACTTGAACCTATTTAAACTGTTGTTTTTTTTAAAAAAAAATTTGGAGCCCCACAGCAGTACATGAACAGAGATATGTTTCCAAGGCAGACAGCTGTAATTACCTTGGTGCTGCCTGAGAATCTGTGCTCGCAGCACCAGCCCTGGTAGTGTTCACTCCGAGCTTTGGTAAGGTGGTTTTCCTAATTTAAGTTTTAAATTTGCTGAAAGGCCTAGAAGAAATTGAATATGAGTTTTGTGAGAGTTGAAAGACGGTTGTGTTTGTGACATGGCCACTGTCTTTCCCTAAGTTTTATCATTGCTTTGACATTGCTGTAGCAGGCAAGAGATCAAGGTTTGCTTCTAGCAGCAACAACAAAGTAGGACAACACTCTGAGATTCCTGGGTGAAGCTCAGTGTTTATTTGTTGTCAGTGATAACAGGGAAAAGCAGTGTGGGAAATAAGTCTTTAGAAAGAAACCCAAGCATATCAGTTAATGAGAAAAGTTTCATTATCTATAATTGTCAAAGTTCCCTAATTTAAATATAGCAAGTTTATGAGTTCTCTAAACTAATGAACTAAACATTAAATTAAAAAAAAACCACAAATTGGAGATGACTTTCCATTAACTCAGGAAAGAATTACAATGGCTACATCTATTTTTGTATTGTATAATAGTTTTAGGTTTTCATGGTGGCTTCGTGGTAGTAGTTATAGGATTAAAACATAGAGTCTGACTGTATAGGAGTGAGGTTGACTGTAAACATAGAATTAAGAAATGAAGGAGGAGAAATCATGGAAGGTTGAATACCTTACAATGATGAACATATATGTGAGTGGTTGACAGATAAAAGAGTAGAAATAGTTATAAAGGTGCACATTACAGTAACCTTTAGCCTTTTAGAAAAGGAAACTAACCTTATACAAAGTGTGCTAAAATGAAGAAGTGAGCAAAAGTAGTCAGAGATACATATCTTGGCTCTTAATTTTGCTTTTTCTTCTTTTAACTATTTTCCGGAAATATAAGCTGGAATGCTTCTTAAGTTGCTGCTTTTGAAAAGAACTGTACAAGTTAAAATTATATTTATGTTACTCGGAATTAAATATAAGGCAGTGCAGTTATTTCAGAAAAATTAAAAAACTCTTCAATTGATAGCATCTCTTTAGTAAACTAGTAGTTTGGAACTTCTCCCAATGTACATTATACTTACTTGGGAAAACAAAAAGAATTATACCCAAACACTGTAGAAAATGGAATAATTCAAGAAGAAAATGGTCTTCACTGAGAATATAATATTTGATTTTAATTTAAAAAATCACATGTAAAATATAAGAAGGCTACAAAATTGATTCTGTTTTATCACTATTAATCATAACTTTCCAGGAACTCACGGTGGGGTTTTCTACTTAAGAATCATACTAAATATGTGTGGCTAGATGCCATTGTTTGTTTCTTTTCAACAAGAATCATACTGCAACCTTTCCAGGAGCTCTATTAAAGTAATGAATTTTTGAGTACCTTCCTGCTCATTTACTGCTGTAAGATAAATTTCAAACAAACCATTTAATGTCTGGAACTTCTTTTAATATGACTGTAAAAGTATATAGTCAGTGATAAGTGATGGCTGATTTCTCAATGAGTCAAATTATTTTTGGGTTTTTAATATTGTTAGGTTAATTAGTGCTTCAAAATACGCCTTCAGAAATCTACACCAGAAAAATGGATATTTAAGTTTTTAAATTGATATTAATGTAATAAAACAATATTTCTTCATAGTTTAAGTATTACTTAAAAATCATGCCATTCTGCAACCAAGTAGTGACTTTGAACAATTCAGAGAAAAGCTGTAAGTCCTGTTTAATTTTATTTAGGCTTGAATTGCTGTTAGTTAAAAATTAGTACATGCACTACTATGTTATTATTATATACTTTTTTTATACTGTACTGACACTGAATTTTTGAGCAAAAATAGTATTCAGTGTATTTTGCACACTGCTCCACATAAGCATAATTCAGACTTTCTAAGTTGACTCAGATTGGTGATCTCTAAAATTTGATGGTGGTTGCAATAGATATTTCTGAAGAAGATAAACTGAAACCTTCTGGAAATAACTTGCTTGCTCATGAGATAACTTTACCCTCACTTCCTTCATTGAGTTTTGATATGAAACATAAATCTGTTCAGACTAAATATTCTCTGTGGTCAGCAGCCCTTATTTGAGAATTTATCTTTTGAAGAGACAATTCAAAGATTTGCTCAACAAATTTGAGTAACATTCATATATTACTTATTTCATTGCATATTTTATGGGAAGGAAAGTAGGGGAGTTTGCAAAATATATAAAATAACAAAAGGATAAGAAGTGAAAAGGATAGAAACAGACACAGGAATTGTCTATCATAAAAAATGTTTAAAGATATATTTTTACTGCTGACTATGAGATTTGAAATGTGTAGCCAGTTTTTTTGATTAAAGGTTGGATGCTTTTATCTATTTTTTTTGGTTTACTGAAATACGATCAAAAGCAGAGACCACACAAATCTGTTTTTATTGCAAGCTGCATTCTGTACTGACTCCTTTTAGTATAAGCAAGTTACATTAAAATTCAAAGATACATAGTTAACAATCATTTGTAGATGAAAATAAAAAAAATACGACTTTTTAAAAATCATGTGATTTTTTTAGGAATAGATTTCCTTTTCAAGGTGAAGACTTCTTTTTTTTGAAAGATTTTAACTATTTGTCTACATCAGGAGTGACTTGTATTCTTGCTCAGTCTCCTCAATGAGCATAATTGCAGTGTATTACTGAGCAAGGACTTACCTGCATTATTATCTATATGCTTTTAGGAAATGCCACTTAGATTAATCTTTACATTGTATGTATACATAAAATATGACTTGGATAATGTACTCAAGAATATTTTAATTCTTGTTGGAAGCCAGAGAAGAAAAAAAAAAAAACAAAAATGCACTTCATGTAGAATTCTATCTTTAATTCTCTTGCTTTGCATTTTGATCCTGAACAATGCTGAACATTGAAGTCAGCAGAAGCAGAGCATGTGTTTAGCAGGAGTATGCTTGACTGTTACAGTTACAAAGGGAAATATAGTAAGTTTACTCATCCATGAAATAAAAATGCTTTTTTTTTCCCCAAAAACCTTCATTCCAGTAGGAATGATTCTGTCAACATCTTTTACCACTTGATTAATCTTTTTTTTTTCCCCTTCCTATCAGCAGAATACATTTGTCATGCTAGAGTCATATAAATCCGTGATGCTAGAATTGCTTTTGTGATGGTAAGTCAAGTCAGCAACCTAGAAGTTAGCTCATTAGGATAATAAGGAAGGAACAGTTAGGAAAGCATATAATGATATATTTTGGCTATCGATATGCATTAATTCTACATGTTATACTAGTCAAAAGTCTGTTTGTGTAAAGCTATTGAAAAATAGTGTATTGAAAATGCCTTGGCTCTTGGGCTTTCTCCACTGGCACTAATGAGGTAAACACTGTGTGAAATGTGCCATGAGGATGAGCTGTGTTCTGAGTTTTTATTAAGAATCAGTTGTAAAATATGCTGGATCTCTGCCACAGGAAAAAATGTAATTTCACTTAATCCTGTAAACCTATTCTGAGTGAATGAGGTGTTGAAATTGTAAAAATCACAATCAGGGAAGTATCAACCATCAGGCTTTCAGAAAAAGAAATGGCACAAATTACAGTGAACATGACAATTTTTGTTTTTTAAAAAATAAAATTATTCATGTTCAGAATTTCAGGAAGTATGATTTTATTTGCTTGTTTGCATGCTTCCTCATAGCAGTGGATTCTCCCTTAGCAGAATGAAGATTTCAAAGAAGTTGTAAGAACTGACTTACACGAAATTACAGAATAACTCTTCTAGCATCTATAAGTTATGGGACACGAGTTAGGGTGGTAATACAAATGAGGAAAAGAGAGTAAGTATCCTAAACAGTCAAATTAAGAAGAAAGTGCCCAAACGAGTAATTTATGATGAAATCAGGAGAAAGATCCATAGTAATTCAGCAGCTTTCAACTAGTACTAGGGGCCTACTGCCACTCCCTGAAGGACAAACTTTTCACTCAGAGTTAAATAGCAGGCACTTCTCTTCCCTCAGAATACAGACTCTTGCAGTTCAGAATCTTTTATCAAGTATCTAATCATGAAAGCACCAAGCCAGAAGGGAAAGGCCTGGTTCCTAGGCTCATCTTAACTTCAAAGGGGTCAAATAGGCCTGGCTGACTTTCTAGGACGAGTTGTGTATTTTCGTGTATAAATCTATCCAACAAGCTGAACAGGGGCAGCTTCTCACCTTCCTACTGATTCTTAGCAGTAAATAGAAATGCATTGCTGCATCTCATGAAAGTGCTTATGTGATACTGAGCACATCAGAAATAGTCACAAAATATATTCTTACTCCTCCATATGATGCAAATACAAAAGCTGTGCTGTGAACAACAGCAGAGCTGACTATTTTAAAAATGACATCTAGGGTGTGTCACATCAGGACCCTGATCTATTTGAGAGAAAACCTCAGTACATCTCTGCTTTGATTGAGGAAGAGAACATTTTACATAATTACTGCACAAGCTGGTGTGAAACATAAGAAATGAGTTCTTTGGCAAAGGTCATCATAAAAACACATGAAAAGTGATTAAATCTGTCTTCATAACAAATTAAATGAAAAAATTCAAAAGCTACCTTTCATTATGGTAAGGATATACCTTGGATATAAAGATACAAAATTATGAAGTACTTGTTCATAGAATTAATGCCAGTTGTTCTATGCTGTAAATGAACCATTAACATTCTGTCACTGTATAATTAGGTACTGGACTTCGGTGAGTATGGACAATCATCTGTATCATCTATATGGTACTGTTTGGCAATTGGATTCTATATTGCAAATTATATTCTAGTTTTATAATATTTTAATAGTTTTTATAAGTACCTGTAATATTTTGAGCTCACATACAATTACTGTCCTGCTTTCAGCCTACATATGCAGTCCTAAGCTCTGATTTTGTAGTTACCTTTAACAGTTAAGCACTATCGGTGATGTAGTATGGGGATTTTTGTTCTTTTGCCCTTAGCTATAACTCTGGTAATTTACTGATTACTTCATCAATCAGAATGCTTGAATATACTAGGCACACAAAATAGAAGAGCATTTGAAAGTGTCCTTTTTGTACTATAGCTAGACATGCCTTTTTCCTGGTCTATAAAATTCTGCTACACAAGAAAGCACGCTCAATATCTTTCACATTCTGTGAAAGAAATGTTGGGGTTTTTTAAATTATTTGTTGAACATCTCCAAAGTAAGATACATGCCATTTTTAGTGGTGACTGATAAGTGAGATGTTTTCTATGATGAAACAGCACAATTTTTTCAATATAGAGGACAATATTTTAGCTCTACATATAATCATGTCTAGCAATGATGGTGTCAAAACAATAGATGATCTTCACTACAGTGCTCTCTGCTGATACTGTATTACAAATATCAGAATATCCAAGAATGTATGTTGTTTCTTGATCAGTACAATGTTCAAATAGGGAGTAGTCTTATGCATTCAGCTACAAAAATGTGAATAACAGGCAGGTTTATATTGCTGTCTCTAATATTTTTTCTTACATATTACATTTTGAAGAATGTGCTTTGGAGAAAATTGACTACTGTCTTCTTTTCAACACATGTACTGTATAGACAGTTCCAGGCAACATTTGTTCCAATCCAGGTAACTAATGTGATGAACCCAAACAGGACAATGACACCAAGCAACACTGGGATGTGAGGCTATTTTTCATAAAATAATAAAGTAATTTAAGTTATATGGGACCTCTGGACACTGTCTAGCCCAACAACCATGCTAAAACCAAACCCGAGTACAAAAGGTTTCCCTGTAGAATGCTAGGATCATTTATACATGGCTTTTGAATATCTTCAGGGGTGAAGATTCCATGTTCACTCTAGTTACACTGTTTTGTAAAATCACAGAATTATAAAAGCAGAGAATGTTTTGGTTTGGAAGAGATATTAAAGATAGTTTTCTTATGTTTGATTTTACTATATTTATGATTCTCAATATTGCTTCTTTTTGTCATTGGACCACAGCCAGAGTCTGGCTTTGTCTTCTTCAGGGATGGATTTACCAGGCCTGTGTAGATGGCAAGGATCAGCATGCTGGTGATTCTGTACCTAATGCAGCTCAGGAGGCTGTTGCCTGGGGATTTTTGCTGCAACAGCACATTTCAGTCAACTTAGTGTCTTCCAAGACCGGTAGGTCATTTTATACAAAGTTATTATCCAACCACATGGCTTCCATCTTGTATGGGATTATTACTAGCCTGAAGCAAGGCTTCACATTTCCCTTTGTTAAAGTTTATGGGGTTCCTGGTGGCCCATCTCTCCAGTCTGTTAAAGTCTTTCTACATGGCAGGGCAACCATGTTATTCATCAACCATCCCTAGCAGCTTTGTTTCGTCTGTAAACTTTCCTAGGGCATGCTTTGTCCTGGGTAGACCATTAATAACTTTTTCTTGACATCTTGTGTCCTTTTCTCTCTCAGACAGGCAGAAGATTAGAACTGCAAAGTCATTCAAAAATAGCTGCTGAAGCAGCTCTTTTTCAGTTCAATGACTTGAAAGAATGTGAAGATTTCTTCCAGCTTCATTTTGGCTAGACAAATCTGCAATGTGTTATCAGTCCTGAAGGCTTTTATGCAGTCTACAAATACTCGAGCTAGCACACACTATTGTTCTCCTTTCTAACCACTGCAGGGCAAACTGAAAGTTCTGTCAGCCACAGAAAAGATTTTCTGTGTATCAGCACAATGTCCTTCAGCACAGGTGTTTTCATAATGATGATATATTATGAAAATTCATGATATTCAATGACTCTCACACTCATACTTCCACCTCATCAGTCACATGTCAGTGTAACTTCACCCTATACTCTTGATATTCTTGGAATCGTGTTGATAATGCAAAACAGTAGCCTGAATTCTAACTTTATCATTAATACATTTAACTTCAATATTACACAGAAGATATCTTTATTTTTATATATGTCTATGAAACAGATTTATTGTTATCAGTCCATGGATTCTGCAGCAAAATTCTATCAAGGAGAATAGAGCAGACTCCATTCTAAACGAATAGCATCCACAGTCATGTAGAAGGTTAAAAACAATAATTCAATGTGTTAGTTTTACTCTGATAATATAGACAAGGGTCAAGTGAGTCAGTATCTCTTGCAACTGGTGAGATCAATTTAGCTCCAAATTATTCAAAATAATTTCATTCCTGGCAACTCAATATGGACTTTGCAACAGAAATTTTCATTTAACATATGTTGCATTTAGCATAACTTACTATCCCTAGATTTAAGATTTGTAAGATATAAATTACAGCTTTTAATAATGGCTTTTGAACTTTTAGCAATTGGCTTTTTGAACAGCCAATATTATGTTCATTGATACAAACTTTTGTGATCACCTTTTCAAAGAGGTACTATTTGTCAACATTTAGTATATGCCAGAATAATTTCTTCCTTTTTTTATAACTGCAAAATTATTAGTTCATAATACTACAAAATATGATAATTGGGAATCATGCAGAACCACAGAATGGCTCTAGTTGTAAGGGATATGGGGGGGATCCTCTTGTACAGGATGGAGTCTTCTGTGTTCCCGTTTTTGTTGACTCTTGATCTGTCATTGTGCACCAATGAACAGTTTGACCCCATAGTTTTGAAGCTTGCTCTTTATAAACACTGTTCTTTGAAGAGAATCATGGAGCTATTCCAAGATCATCAAGTCCAACCATCAACCCAATGCCATAATTCCCACTAAACTGTATTTCCAAGTGCCAGACAGCAAACAGCATGAGTCAGCAATGTGCCCAGGTGTCCAAGAGGCTACTAGCATCTTGGCCTGCATCAAGAATGGTGTGGCCAGCAGGGTGAGGGAGGTTATCCTCCCTCTGTATTTGGCACTGGTTAGACAGCACCTGGAGTATTTTGTTCAATTCTGGGCCCCTCAGTTTAGGAAGGATGTCGAGGTGCTGGAACAAGTCCAGAGAAGAGCAAAGGGCTGGAAGGTAAGGTAAGCCCTATAAGGAGAGGCTGATGGAGCTAGGTTTGTTTAGTCTGGAGAAGAGGAGGCTCATGGGTGTCCTTATTGCTGTCTATAACTAAAAGGTGGTTGTAGTCAGGGAGGGGTCGGTCCTTTCTCCCTGGACACTGGAAACAGGACAAGGGGTCACAGTCTTATGCTTCATAAGGGAAGGTTTAGACTTAACATTAGGAAAAGGTTTTTCACTGAAAGAGTGATCAGATTTTGGAATGGGCTACCCATGTAGGTGGTCGAGTCACTGTCTCTGGAGGTGTTCAAGGTTAATCTGGATGAAGTGCTGAGCGGCATGATCTAGATGTCAGATGTTAGGTTTACTTGGTTTACTTGGATTTAGGTTGGACTGGACGATCTTTAAGGTCTTTTTCAGTCTCATCATTACTGTGATACTGTGATATACACACCTTTTGAACACCTCCAGGGACAGTAACACCACCACTTTCCTGGGCAGCCTCTTCCAATATCTGACCACGCTTTCAGTGCAGAAAGTTTTCCTAATTTCCAGTCTAAACCTCTCCTAAACAACTTGAAGCCATTTCCTCCTATTGTTTCACTACTGACTTGAGAGAAGAGACCAATTCTCACCTCTCTATACCCTCCTTTCAGGGAGCTGTAAAAAGCAATAAGGTCACCCTTCATCCTCCTTTTCTCCAGAGTAAAACTATCCCAGGTCCCTCAACCGCTCCTCTTAAGACCTGTCCTTCAGGATCTTTACTAGCTTTATTGCTCTTCTTTGACCATGTTCCAGCACAAAAATGTCCTTTCTGAATTGAGGTGCCCGAAATTGAATGCAATATTCAACAGGAGGCCTCACTAGCGCTGAATACAAACACTTTTCTAGTCATGCTGGCCACAGTATTTATGATGCAGGCCAGAATGTTTTTGGACTTTTCTAGATATGCACTCTTATCAAAATTTATGCTGAAATCCTGCAATATATTTTTCATTATTTGTGCAAAATTTTTCTATAATGTTCTGTACATATATTACTCTAGAAGAGAAAATAGGTGCAATAGCTGTGAGCAATGAACTAAGTAGTCTATTGTTGTTTGAAATAAAAACAATAGAATTTGCAATTACAAGTTAATTAAATATTTTAAAATAATCATCTAGAGATGACTAGTCCTACTTGGAGGACGTAGATTTTTGGTTAAATCCCATTTAGATTTTTAATTTTATTTCTCGTTTTTCATATTTCCCATAATTTGGAGATGTCAATTTTGAAAAACAGTTATGCAATATATTCATTCTGTTTTAATCCAAACAATTATTTATTTCTTATGAAAATATAGATGGGATTTTTGTAATATTATAATTACTCTGTTGTGCAGCCAAATGCTACTATTTCTTTGTTCTCACATACACAAAGAGGAGACAGTTATGCTTATTCAGGATCATATTTAGGGCAAAGGAATAATAAAATAAGTGGAACAAAAAGTAAATCCTGTACTAGAATATGTAGATATTGTCTTTATTAAACTATGAAATCTTCAGCTTAATTCAGCTTCAGTTTTTGTGAGTGAAACTTTAGCTTTTTCAGTCATTTTCAGTGTAGAGTATATTATGAAAGCCAAACAATTAGATAGGTCATATTTTGTTTCTAATTTTATTACTACAAAGCTGACAAAGTAGATTCAAAATGCATGGACAACTCTAACAATTGCCATTACCTAGAAAAGGTACAGAAAAGGCAGCACAATATCAAATGATTTCATCGTGTCATAAATGACAGGCAGAATTTTTGTATTCGGTTTTGTTAAAGTGGTCAGAAATCATAGGGGTAGGAAATAAGGGTAATTTCATGTGACCTTATGGAGAAAAACAGTGTAACTAAAACCTATTAAAATAATCTTTGATGTGCTGTTCTTATTGAAATCACATATTCGGGATTATATTAAAAAAAAAGTAGTGTATGTAGTGTCATGGGTTATGGCACTTAAAAGATAATAACCTCAGAATGTAATGATAATCAGCTATTTTCTCACAGATTATTTAACTGAAAGACGCTTTGTAGGTTGTGACTTCTACCAAGGACATGAAAACTATAATGAAGGGTTGATTTAAAAGATTAAGAACCATAGCTGGTGTAACCTGAGTTGAAGTCCTTTAGTAGAGAGGTTTCCTAGTGCTGTAGTGATTTCCACAAGCAGAATATGACAGTTGCAGGTATATAACTTTTCTGAAAAAGTTATCAGTATACTGCCTTAGAATATTGGATGGAAGAACTGTTTCATTGCTGATACATCAAATGTATTTCCTGATGCAAAAAGATGTCTTTGTCCAGAGCTACAATTAACAGGGAATTATGAACATTAGTTTCATAAGGAAAATCAGGCATCATATGTGTATATATATGTATATATGCATATGTGCAGTTAATACTTGTATATAGGATCAGATCCTGTCCATTTTATTAGTCTTTACACATACAAGCATTAAAAAGTTTTCAGTGTGTAATCCTGTAAATCTAAGATATGACACAGAGAATCATTTTCATTATAATTGGATGGTTTAAAATCAAGATTTCTTTCTCAGCACACGAGACACAGTAATCAGTTATGTGAATGATCTCCAAAATCTAATGACATTTGGACTTTCTCTAGGTCGACACTAACAGTTGGTCTCTCTCAAGCTTCCCTATTTAAATGTAGAAGAGATACCTGTGTTGTATGCATGGTTATTAGAAATCAAGTCAAAACAGAGTAACTGAGTGAAAATATAAATTTTCATTGGAATGATAAAATAATATAGTAATCTAATGGGCTTATTACATCACATACCAGATTCTCAAAACCATGTGAATTGTGTGAGAAGAGAAGCCTAGGAAATTTTATCTTACAGCACAGAACCTTTATTCAAGAGAAGACAAAGTTAATATTTTTAAATACTTGCCATACAAAGCAGTTTTTCTGTATAATTACTTTTTTCACAGACCAGGTCCTCTAAAATATACATATTTGTATCTGTCCTTGATCTGTACATCAGAAGTATTTGATAGTCTCATTTGTTCCCAAAATTTGTTTCTTGATGTTTTATGAATAAAGTGATCAGATAATTTATATAGCACCTAAAGGAGGAAATAATTATTAAAAAAGTCTTTGCTTCAAATCACAGATATCTTAGCATGGCAGTGCATACATTTCACTTTCAAGATTACATACATGTCAAAAGTTATTTTTTGCAACTTAATATTCAGAAGTAAGTCAACATAGCAGATATTGCAATATTTTACTTTCCTGTTGAGATAATAAAAATACTAATTGCATAAGACTAAGCTTTAAGTAGTTGAAGCACACTAGCTTTATAAGGGAAATCATAAGAAAGAATGAAGCAGAAGTAGTTCATCTTCCTTTAAAGTTGATAGCAAAACCTGAGGGTTTTAGAAAGAACATTAATCACTACTTTAGTATTAAAGTTTAAGAATGTGCTACTGCTCATCAAATTTCAAGGAACTTTACATGTTTTTAGTTAAACATACACTAAATTGCTTTGCTGACTAGGGTGGCTTTCTAAATCAGAACCTGATACAATACATTCTCACTTGTTCAGTAAACTAATTAATTTCATGCTGTTATCTTGCCGTTGTTGTTTCTCAAGTGTGACATTTTGTCATATTCACCTATTCTAGATGAAAAGATGGCTTCATTCTGAAAATCAATATTGGCTTTTGTGACTTATCTTTGCTTACATTAATACTTTGCTGTGCAGAATATATAAAGATGGTCACCATAGAACTCTCTTTAATCCTCACACTAGGTTATGCCTTTGATCATCTATTAACTGAGACTGTAATATATTAACTTTCAGCTGAGTCAAGATAAAAGGTTTTTGTGAGTGAAAAGTTTCCTTCTTTGCTATTCAGCAGTCTTGGATAATAATAACAAGCAATATACGAGCTGTCGTTTCTTATAAACAATGTAGACCAGTGAGAACTAAAGCTCAAACACATTTTTCTGCATAGTTGTATTGTATTTGATACATTGACAGAACTCCATAACATATAAGTCTTAAAAGTAGGAAGTCCTTGGGAAGGACAGAAAAGAACAAGCAAGCATAGGCTTTGAAGATCTAACTAAACTGACATTATTATAGGTTAAAATGAAAGAGTAATACTCCACACAGCTTTGTAAAGTTTAACTTGAGTCAGTAGTTTAAAAGGCTTTTTCAATTAGTATCTATCCTATACCATCTTTAATTCAGTGAGACAAAGGAACACTGCTTGACCAGATTAGAACCTTTGTCTAGTCCCATATTTCTAATAATGAGTATAACCTGGAATTTCTGAAAATTGAATGTTGATATATTAATCTTCCAACTACATTTGTAGCTTAATATCTGCTTCAAAAATGTTATAGGAATTGTCATCTCTGACTGTTCTGGATGTGCTAAATAAAATACCCTGATTTTTTTTTAACAAACTTCAGAATTCTTTGCCTCAACAGCTTTTGAAGCCAATAAATAATATAGATTATTTACAGAGTATGATAATGAAACTGTAATTTCTTTGGAATTATTTGCTTCAGTGTTTCTTTATTCAAGTTATACATTTATATTATTCAATTTATATTACAGAGGATGATGCATGTGTGGTAGGTAGTGCCTGTCAACATTCATGCAGTTATGGAGCAGTGCTACTTGTTAAGTGAAATAAGGAATAATTATTTTCTTTTTATGTTAAATGAATTTGATTTTTGTTCAAAGTTATGCTATTAAATTTTTTTATGGAATTCTGTTTAATATTTCTTATGGCTGGAATGCTTTCTTTAGCCTCTTCTGTGATGCTAGACTTGAAAAAATAATGCAAAGTACTTGGAAACTGAAGACTGAGAAAAATATGGGTTTTGTCTAGCATAAAGCAGTGGAAAATGTGTTTATTATATGTTTAAAGGCTCAGATTTTCAGTATTAGATGCCTTTTCACTTGTCATTTACTTAAATTACTGTAGCTAGTAATGATCATTAGCATCATGTTTGAGAATCAGTGGCATGACAGTGCTTGTGTATTCTTTGGAATTGAGCAAAATTATTTTGTTATTTTACTTTTAAATACCCCACAGTGATTTTTTTCTATCAGGATAAAAACTGAAATACATAGTTTAAATGTTTAAAGAGCTTTTTTCCATTTGAATTTTCTGCAATAAACGCATCTATGAAGAGTTACACAAGGAAGTAGTAGCTATTATCTTTTTTTTTTTTTTACTTCAGTGTACATGGTATCAATTTTTCTTTTAATTTGATGATCAAACAAAAACAATCCAGGAGGTCAAATATAATGTTTTGTCAATCCTTCTCTACTGACAGTAGGGATAATTCAATAGGGTAAGCAGTTCAAATTCAGGAGAGTGCAATATTCAGGAGTTTATGTAATAACAGTGTGGTGGATGTGAAAGGCAAAATGTAATTCCCTGAAAGTACAAGATGCCTCACAGTAACCAGGCAAGGATCAAGGAAGAAAGTCTTCACACCAGAGAGAACACTATATTCTTGCTAGAGACAGGAAGAGTTTAGATCAGTCAAGATCTCTGACCTTTAACAGTCACAATAAGTGGAAAAGCAACTACCATTTTTGCCAAGAGAACCAGAAGACATTACTACAGTTGCTGGAGAACTGAGAAGTACTTCTAGAGAAGTAGAGGCTCATAAACATACTGAAGATTATCTTTCCCATTACATATAATCCTATTGTGCTTTGGTTTTATTTTTGTAACAATTCTGGTATGAAACTAGGCTTTTTGCTGGTCTTTAAGTTCTGTCTAGTGAGCAAATCAACACTGACTTCTCAATTGTGGTTGTGGAGATCATTAAAACTAGACTAGGCGTCGCCAGCAAGTGCTTGCTTCCCTTGCTCTCTGTATTTAAAGAATAATGCCAAGTGTCTCTACAGAATACACCTAGCAAAGAACACAAAAGTCAGGGCAGACATTTATGTTTTGACAACGTGATAATCACAAAAGGTGTCTTGACAGGCTGTATGTTAAAGGTCTCAGATACAATTTGCTAGCATTTTGAGGAAAGTTATAGGCCACCAAAATGCTTACATCGTTAAGGTAAAGTGATCTGTCCTTCTTGCTTCAGCCCTTTTTGCATCACTGTAGCTGTCCAAATGGTGTTTGGAGATTTTTTTTAGGCCCCAAACTATAGCTGTGCATCACAGGTGATTCTTCTGTGCTCTGGCAATCTCTCTGCTACTACTGCTAGTGTTCCAAGACTCTTCTTCACGGCCAGGGACATTTTTCTGCTCCTCATTCTTCCCTGTGATTTATGCAGTACACTTTGGACCTAACAATCTTCCTTGTACAAAATAGCACAAACATTTTCATGCCAAAGGAACAAGCAACATTTACAAGACACGACAGATTTTCAATAACAATATAATACAACGAAGGAAATAAGAAATCACAACCTAATCCTCATTATTACCAGCATATGTTTATAATGTATTGAATCTTGTGAAACAGTCACCTTCGAGATCTACAGTAAAACAGAGGATGCACTTTATTAGCAAAGGTGATATTAGTAACTAAAAAACCAGTAATTTGGACAGTAATTTGAATTGTAAGTGTAGTGTAAAAGACAACCTGAAAATACACTTAAAGGCAAATTTCAGGCTTTTGTGATTAATATATTTCAATCCTTCTTAATCAAGAATCCTTACTTCTACTGGAATCCATCAGAGATCAGAAACTTAAGAAGTATATGGAAACAACATATAAACAGTGTGTTAGAAAAGCCTAACACTGAGCAGAAACAAATCTAATTTTCAAAAAATTGTTTCATATAGCATTTACCATGCAAGCCTGGTCTCATTATGAATTACATTCTGAAATAATTTTATTAACATGTAAATTATTTGAAATATAATGGTGAGATACTAATAGAGATTGTTTATGAGTTTTATATTACATTTATCAATACCATAAATATCCTGTAATAATTTTTCATTGAAGTATTTTTCCTTTTAGAGAAGGAGATGCAGAAAGGTTTAGTGGCTTTTGTTTCATGTTTGAAAGAGAAATGGCAATGTATTGTCAGTAGTTACACCTATGTAATTGGAAATTAGATCTGGTTTAAGGAGTACTCCTAATTCTGCTGATCTTCAGGAGCTAATTTACTTTTACACAGCTGTCTGAATATCATCGAGGCTACTTAGTAAATAAGTAACTCACGGAAGTAATTTGTTCCACCAATTTCTTCTTTGATCTTTGAAAATTCTTTGGATTCAGAACTTCTTGTGTGTATGACTTTCTATTTGATGCCTGGCTTGTAGAATTATGTAAATGAGATATATTGAGCTGTGAGTCTCTAATGCAACCTAGGTCCAACGGAAATGTTATCTTTTGATACTAATGTTTTTCTCTTCATAAAAGACTATTATAGTATTTGAACAGTTTACTGAATCCTATTGGACAAATATTCAAACATCTTCAAAGAGCCATTTTCGGCTCTAGGAACTGTTATGTGTCAAACCTATACAATCTCTTTGGGCTTCCCAATATTGAGTTAACAGCATAGCCTTATTCACTTTGCACACTATGGACTATCCACAAAAGAGTTGCTATGCTTCAGAAATCTTTATAGTGAGTCTGGTTCCTTTTTTTTAGAACACAAATGCTGGTTTATAGTTTTCCATTTAAATTTTCTAGAAGATACTTTGACATAAACATAACAGAAATTGGCTGCTGTGAGCTGTTCTCTCAACCTCTGAACTTGATGTCAAGACACTACAGGGCTAACAAACTCATAAGTCTATAATCTGAAGTAAGTAATATTAACTTGCTGGTATACTTCAGCCAGACAAATCAGCCTTCGCTAGAATTGTCAAGAACTATTGGGGGATAGTAGCATATATGATTCACTGTTACAAGTGACTTTTGGAAATGAAGCTGTCACATTTTGCTGATATATGTTCTTTCTTTTTCTCTTTGAATTTTACAATTTCTGTTGTATTTTATAGCAGATACCATCCAGCCTTTTATAAAATCATTACAGTCTTGAGGGTTTTTCTGCAAGCATTTAAGTAGTAACATGCCATTGTGATAATTACAAGGAAGGTAATAACAATACACAGAAGTTAGAAGTTAGAAGTTAGCAACAATCTATATGATCTGTTTCCTAAGCCCTATATAAAATATAAAGTCAGTGATTAAACTTGGATGTCTTATAAGAAACCAACTTTTTGGAAAAGTTTGATTTTGTTCCATATTTCTTCAGCAGTCAAACATTGTTTTTCTTACAGTTGCATTAAGTAGTTAGTCTATATTCTTATCATATTTCATTAATGATCAGTCTAGTCTACCTCTCCTACATATAAATTTCCCATGTTTTAGAAACTAGTTTTCTGCTGATTGTGTGCTGCAAATTTGCCCAATCTTCATGTTTTTCTGAATACTGAGGGTATGGGGTGAATACTCACACACCTTGTATGTGTCTGAGCAGAACTCCTAGACAGCTAATGAGTCAACATTTCTGAAAACAGAGGATATTTATTTCATACACTGAATTTGTTTCCTCCTGAGATTTCAGAAGTGTGAACGATTTTAATTTTACACATCAATAAAACAATTTGGAAGCATGTTTTGATACAGGTAGTTTATAAAAAAGTTACGGATTTAAAGAAGTCAGTTGCAACTTTTAGGAATAAAGTTGTCCATTGTCTGGACTGAGTTTTTGTCATGAAGCAATTGTCTATAAGCTAGCATAAGGCATACTTCCTTCTACGGAGACAACACATGTGACAGTAGTGTGATCTATGAGCCATCTGCACAAAGTTTGACAGCAGAAAGAAAGAAGTTCCAAGAGAAATCTGTGAGAAAAAAGATTTTTTTTCCAAAGAAAATATCTTGTCACTTTCTTTGTGTGACAAGACTATGGTGACAAAGTCATTAAAATAACGTTACTGTAATTAATATATAATATTAAAAATACATACTTTTATATACTAAAAGATATTGATAAAAATAGCACTAGCATAAATACAAAGATAACTTCTGCAATATATAGAGTATTTGAAATATCAAGACAATAAATAAAGTTCCAAAGCTGACAGAAATGTATGCTGTAGAAAGAATGTACAATCTTTTCCAAATCCTCTTTTGAGTCATAAAGCTGGACAAGTAGCAGAGGCATATTAATAAACATTCCCCACAGATTTGGAGGCTACTTGATGTTCCAGATAATCCAATTCCACTCATTATCTTGAAAAGCAATAGTTTAAATAGGATATATTCTCCTGGTGTTGACAAGCCTTTTTAAGTACTGACGAAAGTTTATCACTTTATAAGTTGAAAGGGGACTGAATTCTCTGATTCCTTTCTGCAGTGATCTTCTCTTTGATGAGATTCTCATATTTCTAGCCTTTCTGAGTGACACGGTTTATCCTTGGTGTTACTAGCTTATGAATTTTATTGAGAGAAAATTCTTTTACAGAAAGTATTTACTATTTATAAGACTTGTTAAGGCTGAATCAAAAGTTCCAGAGTATTCCAAAGGTTTTGAATAGATGCCTTCATTATACACTCCTAACACCCCATGCATTTCATTCAGAACCAAACTCTTATGTATTTTCTATTGAAAAAGAAATTAATTAAAAATATTAGCAATTCTTAGTATCTTTATCCTGGTAATTCTGTAATGCTAAATTAAGGACTTATGGTAAACCTGAAACAGATTTTGATTTCAAAAAATACAAGTACAATAATGTACTTATCCGTTTCAGTCACAGGACTTCTGTAACTGAATATTCCACAAATTGTATTTTAAAGTCAAAGGTTGCATCTAAGAATGTGATTTTCTCAAGAATAACTGAAAGCAATTAAGCTACTCATAGTAAGTTTGAATATCAATATAACTAATTCTATTCAGAATATGTTTTATCTTGCAAATTATATAACTGCACATAAACAAGAGCAGAACACACTTTGGACTTCACATTGTATTGTTATTTATTATTAAATTCAATGTTCAATACATTTTAAAATGCTTGTGAAATTACTATTACTTGGTGGAATGTTCTTTTTAAGGGATGGGGAGAACTGTTACTGAACTTCATTGTACATACAAGAACATACAAGTTAGTACTAGGAAAAAGATGTTTGTCTAAAAAATACTGAAAGAATATTTTCAATATGGGGTCCCAAAACTGTTAAAACTTCAGGTGTCAACAGGCTTGAAATTGTAGTTGGGCAGAAGAGCTTCCATAGACACAGATCTGTTTTCACAGTGTTGTCAAGACTTTTATTCAAGATGAAATTAATACATTAACTTTTTTAATAATGCTAATTGGCCAAACCAAAAACAAAACAAGGAAGGTTCAAAAGCCACCTCAGCTTACAGGCAAATCCAAAGATGACTAGGTACAAATTTCAAACCAGAAACAAACCAAAGAATAAACAATTTCTTTAACCTATGGTTGTGTCTCACAGGTTTTAAAGATAATTTCATGATTTTGGAGAGTAAATATTCATGTTTCAGAATGAAATTTTGAATAAAAGTAATAGAAATATGTAGTACTGTTAGCAGGTAGAAGTATTAGTAAATTGTTTACTTCTTGAAAGATAATATTAATTATGCCATCGTAGCTTGAAACAAATTCTCAATCACTGTGGTTTATCAAATTCTGTATTCTTATTTTCATTTTTAGACATAAATTTATCAGAGTGAGTTCAGTTAATTTAAACTGAGTCACTCTAAACACTAGAAAATGCATTTTTAAAAGAAGTATTCTTGATTTAACAACTGATTCAGAAAAATACTGTGGATTAAAATAAATAATGTGGTGTTTATCTTCCAGTTAAACTGTCCACTACATTTCTTTGATTAGCTATTTCTGTCTCTAAGAACAGAAGTTTCCATATTTTGAAGTAAGCCTTTTGATTTGTCCTCATTCTTCCTCTTACCTGTAGCAATTGTAATTCAAAAGAAACTTACATAGAAACCTTAATTATATTAGAAAATTAAAAAAAAATAAAATAAAGCTGAAGATCCCTTGAATGAAAGCTTGTATTTTACCCAATCATATGGCATTTTGAACTAATCAAATTGTCTTTTGTTGTTTTCTTTCTACTTTCACTCATGTGTGTTTTTCAGTTCTTTCATTTTTTACCCAGACATACTTGTGTTCTCTCTGTGGCTGTTAAAGAGACACAAGTGACCAGCTGCAGAGTGGAGGTTTAGGCATCGGTATTGGAAGTTTTTCTTTTTATGGCACCTTTGTGGAATAAGCATAAAACAGTAAACCATGACAAAGGTTTCTTGGATACAAACCAAAAGCAACAGAGAAATTCTCCTTTTGCCAGAGCAGAACACTGAACTACCTAACTGAAATGTTTTTTTTTGTGACACAATTGTTTCATGTCAGAGTGACTTGAATAAACAGAAAGTTAAAATGGAAATATGACTGCAAGGAACACATTTCAAAAAATATATTGCGTATTAATTTTGTTATCTTACCCAGATATCGGGAAGGTTTTGAGAGATAAAATTCTTTTACAGCTCCAGTGATGTTGCAGCTTTAGAAATAACCTGTATGAACATTGTGGACCCTTTTCATAACTTATGTAGTAAAAAAAAAATATTTGTTTTATTCAGTAAAAAAAGTTTTACTAAAAACTGCAGCTTACATCTATCAGTGCTTCATTTTCCCTGATGAGCTACATTTGGCATAGGAAACCATACTGCATGAAACACTTTCACACTCTGGAACACAATCTGTACTAAATTTCTACAACTGAATGCAATAATTGGAGGAAGAGTTGTACTCAGCATTCTTCTGGCAGAATTTAACTAAATTTGTAGCAATTTTACATGAACTTCTGAGTCCATTTTATCTGGACATCGCATAAAAATGAACTTTGTTTTTATATAACACTTTCTCAATGTGATGAGTTCTTATGTTTGTATTAGTCAAAACCTCATCTGCGATTCTGGGGAAAATATAGTGTAATAGGTTATTATATTGCTTCAGCATCCCTTTCCTTATTATACTTGCAGCATGACAAGCTCTTAATTTTAGATAATATGTGGAAGGATCTTTTACATTGAAGGACCACATATCCCTAAGGACTATATCACACAGAAATTATTTTGCATTGTGGTCTCATATATCTTTTTGCTCATTTTGGAGATACAAAGAAAATAATCTGTACAGAGAGCTGGAAGGATGATTTATTTCCCATCCTGACTAAGATGCATAGATTCTCTTTCCTATGTACACTAGTTATCTGCCTAAAGGTGTCTGACAGTTTGACCAGTAGTCTAGTGATGAAATGTTATTTTTGTATTTCAAATACAAATGCTTTGATTTTCTTATCATTGTCACCTGAAAGAGGAATATTTCAGGCTGGTGATACTCTGCACTTAAGATCACTTAAGAGTGTTCTTTAATTTCACTGAGACTGCTATTTTTTTGAGTTAATGAATGCAGGTGACAGTTTTATTTTATCTTTAAAATAACCCAATGCAAGTCTGCATCTGTTCTAAAGAACTGCAGCTTTTAATAATAGTCAGATAAAAATGTACACTGTAAGCTGACATAAGCCTGCAAAATGTATTCAATTAGTTTCGTCACAAGAAAGAGGCCTAGGCTGATAGCTAATTAGAGAGGATTGCAACCTGAAAATGTGCTTCACTTCTTCAAATAGAATATTGACTACTTACTTGACAAAGCACATACTCAGCACCTGGAAGTTTGGATCCCAGTTATGTTTTGTGCAAGACTTGACTTAGTGAATGTGATCACAGAATGATCAGAGGAACCTGTGGTACTCTGGTTATCTAACACAATACTTCAAATAGCCTTTACAACCCAGGCAGTGTTTTCTTGAAGGTATGTCTGTCAACAGGTCAATGTAGATAGTAGGGTTCTTATGAGGCTAAGTTTAGATTGTCATTGCCTTGTTGGCTGCTCTTTCTGTTCATTCATGTCTGGAGTTTCACATTACATTTTCATACTTTGATGAACTTTCGGTCTATATGTCTGTGAGTACATGAAGTATAGTGTGGCCAGGAACTTTGGATCTCATACCTACATCCTATTGACTATTTCCCCAACTGCATGCCTCTCTCACTTTCAAAGCACAAACACACTATATATTCACTCTGTGAATAGGGAAATGCATCAAAATTGTCTTAGGCGGAATAAAATATGGAATCTGAATTCATCCAGTGTAAATGAATGCATTCTAGATGATTGATGTAAGGTAGAGGACTGGAAGCTTAGATGTTGGCAGTGACATGTAACAAAGGACTGCTTTATAAATGTTGTTTGAAGCTAGACCTTCCTTAGAACATCATGTAAGGGAAGTAAGTCATGCAAAGAAATAGATTTATTGACTCAGACTAACTTCGATAACTCTTCTTAGATAATTTATATGACAACCTCTCAGCGTACTTTTCTTGTGTGCTGTTATCTTAAGTATTTCCCTTCCTAAGCTATGAGACGGGATAGTCACTATGCTTATAAACCTGTCCTTACACTAAAGAGATGAATGGAAATCACGGTGGAAATTAATATTGAGTGATTTGGCTTAAGTGAATTTAATGCACCTGGGGAATTTTCTAAAAAAAGAAACTTAGCAAGGATAAAAGGAAAAGCTACATCCATCAAAAAAAAAAAAAATACTGAAAATCACAGAAATGAAATGGGTGACAACTAGAAAATAACAGACAAAATAATAGAACAAGCCATTTAATCTGAGTCAATTCCACTATCTTAAGAATTAATTAGGCATTTACTGAAATACTGTCTAGTTTGTAAGTCAGAGGTAGACAAGCTGCAGGGATTTTACCAGTGATAATTATGTGACAACAATTTGAACACTTTATACTATGAGGTGTGAAGAAATAAAGGATCATTTTCTGTTTAAATGTTAGTTCTGTGAAGGGATGTGTGATAATTCTTCAAGTGTACTGGAAAGGCTGATTAACTGTTTTTCTTACAAATTATATAAGAGGATATAGGCGTGTTGCTTATAGTTGGAGAAGGAGGGTGTGTGTGAGAGTATTTTTTGTGTTTCATTAATTAAAAAACAAATGACATAGAAATTACATTAGAAGTTCATGAGGACTTTTAAAGAATGTAGAAGGCATGGAAATCTTTTTAAAAAAGTGTTTTGGCAGAAATTTAGCAAATATCTTTTGCAGATATTTTTGACCCTGCATAATAGGTGGAATAGATAATCTCATGCCAGGTATTTTTCTGTTGCTCTCTGGTTTTGCACAAAAACAGTAGATTAGCAATCAATTTGTCAGTAATCTTCATGGTATAAGTCATCTGAAGGCAATAGTTTTTATTGATCACAAGTCCCATTTAAGGACTGGGGAAGAATTTATATATTTTATTTAGGAAATAACCCATTCATCTGCTTGTTTCAATTCATAAATTAAGAAATTAAAATTTCAATTGCATCTTTTTGAACTTTACTGGCAGTGGAAGTCACTGTATTTTGAAAGATCTCAAAAACAGGTTGTCTGCACAAATTAAATATGATCTGCAGTAGATTTCCAGAAAATGGTATGTTTACCAGTGTTTTGAAACAAACAAAATATTCATGTAGGAATATTTCAATGCCATCTGTGGGCCATTTGGATAGTGTTAGCCATGCAATTATATGTGTATTGTGTAAGAATACCATCTCACTGAACATGTAAATTGGCAGTTTGAAAAGCTGAGTATATATCCACATCAGAAATGGGCTATTAATTCTAATTGACCATGACAGGATATACAACAAAATGCAGTTTGCTTACTAACAGGATGTAGTTTGGATTTAAGCCTAGAAATTCTTTGTCCTTGAGTCCATTATCAAATACATATCAAATAGCTCAGCATTTCTTCCAGCAAATTTTTAGACTGGAACCATGTAGTACCTTGACAATCACTGTTATCAAATCTTAGTGATTACAGCAGTTGTAAGTAATGTGCAGGGTTGGTGAAGAAGTAATGTTGGTAGGAAGTACGTTGTCATTGACTGAAATTTAGTATAATATTAAGGAATATAACACTAGAGGATGAGACATCTGTAAATAAATAATTTTTGGTTTTTTAATCTGGTGCTGGAAATGCAAACACACAGACACACAATTCAGTGTCTGAGTAAACAAATGAGATTATTATTAATTAGTTACTTCACACTGCATTGAAGTATTTGGTTTAGTGTTGCTACTTTTCTTCAGAGCTCTGGATATTCCCATGATATTACTGCCATGATATTCCCATTCATTACTGGCCATAACTGCTACAGTGTTTTGAGCAGCAAGAAAATTTTACCTAGAACCATCACCATCATCATTCATAAATGGATGATGAGGGGAGAAAAATGACACAGAGCATCAGTCTGTTTTGCATTCAGCTGTATCTAAGGATAAATGATCAATTTTCTTGCAATAAAAATTGTGAGAAAACACAAGGAGGAAGTGAAGAAGAAAGCAGAGATTTAATAAGAAGTAACTACATAGCTCCATATAAGGGTATTTGCAGGGTATGCAGGGTGGGGCAGAATATACAAAAACTATCATATCTAATGCTCTTGACATGGACAAGTGATAGCTTTTCTTGTGTCATCGTAGTCTTCTGTGTCTTAGACGCAAAACCTATGCTCCTGAAGAGCAACTAGTGAATTTAACAATGTTGAGTCTTCTTGATGACATTTTTTTACCAAGTGACAATTTTGTGTTATCGTACTTACTTTTCCTATTCGGTGTCTGTAGTGTCCTAGCTTTCAATCTGCTGAGTTTTTCATTTATCAGCTAACAATTTGCCAGATAATGATGTTCCTCCAAAGAATCATCTTTGTGCCCTTGTAGTGGATTTTTGCCTACTCTTACAAATGTTTACCTTGAACAGAAGAAGCTGTGATCTGAAATATCATTGATGTAGCAGCAGCTGAAATGGCGCTGAAAAGTTCAAAACAGATTTATAATGAGATCTACAGAAGTAAATGATTAGTTTTAGCACTTTGGTTAATGAGATTGCATATGAAGATAAATATACGGTACTCTTAAATGTCATGACAATTATTGGCTAAAAGAAAATAAAGAAAAATCGGATTGGACAACAATTATCAGGACTGCATTACTGCAAACAGAGTCTGAATAAATTGCTCTTACGGAAAGAAAAAAAAGGTTGACATGCTGTGTCCATTTCTAACAATCGATATAGTGACTAATCATGTTGAGCACAGAATGGTGTCCACAGCTAGAATCTTTATTTGCTTTTAAGCAGATTAAAATGTGAAGTCTCCTTAAATGTGAACAGAACTATATTTGAAGACACGGATATCCTAGTAAAATATATTTGAAGATGAGAATTTAGTAATATCTTCTCAACATTTGTGTATGGTTGATATTTGCGTGGATTCTTGTTTTTCAAAATTGTTTTCATCTATAGATTTTTCTTGACATAATTTAAAAGCAAATAATGGAGATATTCTTTTATAAAGCCTGATATTGACTGATACTGCTCTTGATGCATTTTCTTACATAAAGATTTGTATGTATTTGTGGTGTAGAAATTATTTTCTAAATTAATAATATCCAAGCTATTTGGAGATGTGGAGGCATTTAAAAAATCAGAATAAAAAAAAATTTGAAACATAATATCACTTAGCTTTCAGTACCTGTTGCAAGGAAGCAAAGATGGATTTAGAGACCACTTAAGCAAACAGGACATACACAAGATCACAGATGGAATGGAATCAGGTAGTGCATTGTTGAAGAAGATGGCTGATATCTTTGCAAGCTTGTTCTCTATTAACTTTGAAGGATCACGGGGATCTACAATATCACTGGTAATGGTAGAAGACTTGTAAGAGACATAAATATTGCACCTATCTTGATGCAGGAAAGGAGTATCTAGGGAACTACCGTCTTTGTTGGTTTAGTTTTACTCCCAGGACAGCTGGCCCTGTAAGCAAAAGGAGAAAAATAGAGCAATGGGTGCTACTTAATTTGAGTTTAGCCAAATAAGTAATAGCGTTCTATTAGCCAGAGTGTGGAGATGGCTTGGATAGGTGGACTATAAGGGAATAGAGTGAACTATATTACTGGACTTACAGACTGATCAGTAAGTTCTCGTATAACTGATGGTCAAGTTTTTATTTGAGATATTAAATAGATCACTAAAACCTGTGTGTATATGAATAAGAGAGGAAGGAGGTTTTTTTCCCAAAGCATCCATTGCTCAGGGGCTGGCTGGACATTAACCTACCTGTGGGAGGAGCAGAGTGCATCATTTGTTTTAACTGTTGTCTTGCTATTTGTCTTGATTTATTTTGGGGAGTATATGACAAATGTGGAAAAGACTCAGATCCAAGTCTAATAGACTGAGCTAAGACTGCAACAAGAAATAGATGTGACTTACTGTTTATCATGGCTGTTTACAAAATAGTATTGTCATGAAGAAAGGCTACAGAGAAACCTTTCCCAAGAACTAGGTGCCAGCATAATAATAAAAACTATCAAAAATAGTCTGTTTACTACAACGCAGATGTCAGTTGTAGAGAGCTTCTTACCGAAGTGTGGTGAACAAAATTACCTGGGTTCAAGGAAGATCCATCAGAAGTTAATAGACAGACAACATCAAAGTCAAAATTTTGTTAGTGAGTCTTGAACTCCCAAAAGCTTTATCTGGAAATATCTGGAAAATTCTATTAAAGTTTATGAGAATTTTGCTCCAGCTTCTATGAGGACTTGAAAATAAACCATCTGATAGGGACAGATTTAAGTCACCTTGAGAAAGCACTTAGGAGCTACATTCAATTCAATTCTTAGAATCATAGAAGTTATGGATTGGAGGAGACTCTGGATTTCAACACCCCTGCTACAGCTGTGTTGTCTAATTGTACCTTAGTTCATGTATAAAAGTAGCTATTTAATGCATAAGGTGCAAACTATATATCCTATGGAAAAAAAGACGTAATAAAGTTTTGTTGTGACCTCATTTATTCAGAATGAGTCCAGCATCAGAAGGAACATGTAGAAAAGTAGTAAAAGCCAATTTCAATGTTAACAGAAGCAATAGAAGTGACAAATTGTAGCCAGCAGGACTATATGCTGTTGCAGCTTCCTAAACCAGATGTCCAATAGATTTCCAAAACGTTCAGAATAGAAGCATAATTTCTTATGTATTCTTACATTTTAAAACATAACAGCATTTAAGAAGATTTATTTTTTTGTAGGCAAGACAGTTAGAGTAAAAACTTTTATATTACTTCAATAAAAAAAACTACTCTATTACAGCATTTTTGCAAAAGTTGTCAAAACATACCCTATTGACCGTTGTAGGAACCGCAGACTAGGGGAATATTGATACAGACCAAGCTTGACATTTGATAAACGGCTAGTCAATGCTGTAGCCAGAAAGCATTGCTTGATGTCATGCATAGAACATAAATAAAAATAATCCAGTAGCACCACAGCAAATTCTATCAAGCGGAAAGGTAGCAAAGTCAGTGAACATGCTAGTAGTTTTAGGTGCTGTCTGAACAAGAGATCACACTTTGTTGATGAGGTCCACGTAGGTCACTATTTCAGGGAATTTACTTTGTAGGAAACAGTTTATGTCTGGATAGTAGTCTGACTTATCTAAAACAAACGAAGCAAGCACACTTACATAGAGATATCAGAAATACTGCTGTGCAAAGATGCAACCATATATGATGATAAGACATTAGAAAAAAATAGTAGAGTATCTAATTTCCAGTGAGTTAGATTACTAAATCTGTTTCAGGTTAATTTGCCATACTCTTTTAAAGACATGAAACTGTTATCCTCTGTAATGTCTGAAATTTCATAGAACATGGTGTTCATTGCAGAGATCATCACCTATAATATAAGGCTCTTTTTCTATAGAGAAAATATGTTAAATAGCTTGTCATTGTTATTCTTATCTATATGATAGTAAAAGCTGAGATATTAGAAGAGGATTGCTGCTTCATTAATTCAGACTTTGCATAACTAATTACTACAATCTAGGGTCAAGCTTTTCTTCTACTGCTTTTAAAAAAAATGCATTTTTAATTTGCTGTCTAAGACACTATATTGCTGTCATTATTATATGACTTTAGCCAGCTACATCTAGGTAAAATAGAAATAAATCTTTGTTCTCAAAATAATTGAGGTATTACACTGAGAAATATACCAGGTAATCTGTCTTCAGTCTTCTTTCCTTCATCTAAGTCTTTTTTTCCCCCATGCTTGGAAAACAGGCCAGAAAATCCATCCTGATATTTCTGTTGCCATCAAATGAAACATAATGTTCACTTTCTAGTGTTGTTGCCAGCTAAGTTTTTCTATCGTGCTCCTTTCTCTGCTTTGGAATTTTTCCACAATCCTTGCTTGAGGCATTCATAAAGCCTTTTCAATACTATATGAGGTTCAATCATCTTTAACTGAGGAACTAACTTGCAGAAAGGAGTCATGAGATCTAGATAGAGAAGTTGTATATATTTTGCAAATGGATATGAATGCAGGACATATCTGTTTGTTCAGCATTCAGAATGGCACTATGTTCATTTGAGCCTCAGCTTTATTCTTTTACCATAGTCCTGGCTTCTTCTGGAAGATTATTGAAATTTAGTCCATTCCACATATTTTGAGAGACAGGAATGGTAATAAGGAAATCTGTCATAATTTTTAGTTCCTTACATATTAAATGCAAATAGAATTATCTGGTTTATAATTATACATCCAAAGCCAGGAAAGAAAGCAAAACACTGAGAAAAAATGAACAAGCTGGCCAAGGCTTAGCCAAGGTGCTAAGACATTACATTACAAAAGGTGTCTGATCACCTTTTCCTCAGTAAAGGGTGATCAGACACTGGAATGGACTGACCAGGGAGGTGGTGAATTCCCTGTTCCTGGAGACATTTAAAAAAAGGCTGAATGTGGTAACATAGTGCCATGGTCTAGGTTGTGGGGATGTTAGGTCATAGGCTAGGCTTGATAATCTTAGAGGTTTTCGCCAGCCTAAATAATCCTGTGATTCTGTGAAGGACAGGAGCAGATAATAAAAACAGTGATTGTAGAGCTTGAAGGTCAAGGAAAAACTAGGAGAGCCTGTATCTATTGCTGTTATACGAGGACATAGGCATGAAGAGCCAAGAACAGTAATAGCTGTGTCACAGAAGTGTGCATATAAAAAGACACTTTAGTTTGTATTATTTCTTGTGGCCTGTATTTTTCTTTTGTGTCAGACAGTCTAGAAAAAGTTAAGTGTAGCCCAAATTGCACAGCTACATGTCATGGTTTTCTTAAGTCATTTAGTTATTATGATAAAGCTTATTAATTAACATTTTAGCTATTTAGCTGTATTCTGAAATTCTTCAAATGTTCCATTCCATCTTATAAAAAATAGGTTTTGAGTTAAAAAAAAAAATTGAAATAATCTGTTTTATTAGGACAAATATTGTGCTGTTCCTGTGCTGGATACAAAGCACAGAATGGAAAATATCANCCCCCCATCCCAACCCCCATTTTTAAATGTTCAGAGGGCAATGAGTCTAGTCTCAACCACCATAGAGCAGGGCATGATTTGTCAATGGGAAGGGGTTGAGAGCACTGCAGTGTTTGCTCTGAGAAGTTGCTCAGTGTCAGAGTGCAGTTTCACAGAAGAGAAGCAGCTTCAGTCCAGATAAGTCTGCATTGAGGAAGGTAGGAAAGATACTGATTCTTTCTTGTAGGTCCATATTTGTGAGTAGAGATTCTACCAAAGTGGTAGAGGTTTTAGCCTTAGGACTAAACCCACTGTCCCTTCCGAGAATGCCCTATTGATGTTTGCTGNAGATAATAAAAACAGTGATTGTAGAGCTTGAAGGTCAAGGAAAAACTAGGAGAGCCTGTATCTATTGCTGTTATACGAGGACATAGGCATGAAGAGCCAAGAACAGTAATAGCTGTGTCACAGAAGTGTGCATATAAAAAGACACTTTAGTTTGTATTATTTCTTGTGGCCTGTATTTTTCTTTTGTGTCAGACAGTCTAGAAAAAGTTAAGTGTAGCCCAAATTGCACAGCTACATGTCATGGTTTTCTTAAGTCATTTAGTTATTATGATAAAGCTTATTAATTAACATTTTAGCTATTTAGCTGTATTCTGAAATTCTTCAAATGTTCCATTCCATCTTATAAAAAATAGGTTTTGAGTTAAAAAAAAAAAATTGAAATAATCTGTTTTATTAGGACAAATATTGTGCTGTTCCTGTGCTGGATACAAAGCACAGAATGGAAAATATCATTTGATCACTGTATTTAATATTATTGGTAAAGTAAGTTTTATTATTACAAACCACTACCATTTCCAATTTTGGTTGTGCAACAATACCTAGTAGATAATATTGTTACAGAAAATTTTGCCTAAATGATAATCTGATTAATGTTTGAGCTGAGTGGGGAAGAAAATTTAATTCCCAAACTTCAATTATTTTAGAGAGAGTTCCATTCATAGAGAAACCTAAGCAATGGAATGGTCTAATCCATTAGAGGAGGGGGGTGTACTTTCTGCAGAGCCCAACAGCAATCAGGTGCAGGCTGATGAGCATTCCCTGGCCATTTTACCAAGCTGTAACAGNAGGACTAAACCCACTGTCCCTTCCGAGAATGCCCTATTGATGTCTGCTGGTGCAGGGTCAAGTTGTGGACCTGTGGCCAGTGGCATATGGTATTGTTTGGTCTTGTTCAATGTGCTCATCACTGGATAAGGCAACAGAGTGTATCCTCAGCAAATTTCTGGTGCTATAAAGCTGAGAGGAGTGGTTGCCACTCCAGGGAGCTGTCCTACTGTCCAGTATGACCTGGACAGGCACCTAATGAGGCTCAGCAAGTGTAGGGTCTTGCACCTGTGGAGAAATAACAGGTTACAGGTAGACCTGTTGGAGAGTACCTTCAAAGAGAAAGATGTTGGAGTCCTAGTAGACAGTAAGCTGACTGTGAGCTGATAGTGGGCTCTTCTTGCCAAGAAGGCCGATGGTATTCTGAGGTACATTAAGAAGTGTGTAGCCAGTAGATAAAGGGAATTTCATACATGCACAGTTATGCACACATATGTAGATATGTGCACACTCACACAAGCATATAGATACAGATATACCTAAATAGTTTTGTCTCCTTTCTGGAATTTTACACTTGTGAGGAGACATTAGGCATCTGCTTAATGTTAGTTTACTTTTTGCCATAAGCTTTAGTGAGAAAAGTGGAATAAAATAAGTGGATAACTGCAATAATAGCTTTCAGTCAGGAGTTTTAATTAGCATTAATTAAATTGGCTTCCAAAGGGCACATTATGTAGGGGACTTCCCCATTTAAATAATTACACCATGTTTGTCAAACACATTAGTTTTGACAGAATGCCAAATTCAGAAAGAGGAGATACAGAGCAGGTAAGTGTTAATTTTAAGTTCTCCTAATTGTTTTGCACTAATTAATGGAAGCTTTTATTATGCAGCTGCTAATAGTATGGCAGCTTCCTTAAGTAAGAAGCACTACCAATATGCTTGCAGGCATGAACCTACAAATCTTCTCATGAAAGTATAAAAAAATATGAAGGAATATCCAGAAAGTGTCTGCAATCAGTAGATTTTGATTCTTCCTATACATCTTCAAAGTACATGACTTATCATTTTAGTAAAGCCAGAAAGCATTTTTTTAAAAGTTTTTAGTGCAGAAACAATGAACACTTTTGCATATTTTTATTTTACTAGCCAGCCTAAAATCATGTGAAAACATCATGTGAAAATGGTAAAATACTTGGGCTCTGACAGAATTGTATTTCCATAATAATGGAACTCTTCCAGTTTGTGGCTGAAAAAGCCAAGCCAAATATGCTGCTTATTTTTTTATTTCCTTAATTTCACTTCCTACTAAAAAAAAAAAATAAATTAGAGAACACAAAATATATCCAACTGCTTTTTGTTACTAAGGCCATTATATCTAACTTGGTATTAAATATTGCAGAAAAAATACCTGAAAGAGCTTGTAAATGCAAAGAAAATTTTGAGTTAAATTATTTCTTTCACAATTATAAATCCAAGATTCCTGCATAAGGAGCGCTTACAGGATTAAGAAGTTATAAATGGAATTGTTAAATGCACAGAGATCTTTCAGCTGGAGACAACCAGTGTAAACATTTAATGTTATCTGAATGAGAAGATTTTATAGGATTTTGTGAATCACTTAGCCTAAAGAACTTTTGTTTCAGCAATTTGAAAAACACATTTTTTTTTGTGATACAAGAAGAAAAGTCTTGGTTTTGTTTTGTTTCTTTAAACTACCCGTGTTTACTAATGTTTAATAAGTTATTAGACATTTTAGAAATAGTAGACCCCTGTCTTGCTGAATGAGATGAAGTCATCACCACCTATCAAAATAAAGCTATGTCTCAACATAGAGCATGGTGTAAGTACAGATTGCAATATTGCACTATATATTCTTTTAAGATTCAAGAGAACACTGACAAAGAAAGTCGTATCTTTTTCCATAATATGAATCAGATCTAAATTATAAGAGAGTTAGTGTTCAGCAGTTTTCTGTAGTTAGTCCAAGAGAGGAAAACATGGCAGTCTAAAGTCTTGTTAGAATTTAGAGACATTCACTTTCAGGAGTGCGATAAAGGGTGTTTAAAATGTAAGAATTTAAAGCATGCTTAAATTTAAGACAACACAGAATTATTATACTCTTTTTCCTTTCTAGCAAAACACCTTGTAGTATTCAACAGATGTGTTTAATCTGCTCAGATTGTATTTACATAGATGTTTTAATATATATTTTATCTCAAATAAGTCTTGAATTAAGAAAATAAGAATTGGTCATTTTGCTGAGGAAAATTACCACTACACAAACACAGGAAGGTTGCCAAAACTTGAACTTCCTTAAAGTTGCATTATTCTACTTCTGAAGTGTTTAGCCTTTAGCCCAAAGGATCTAGCCTGTAATCCTTCTCTAGCAGTTCTGTAGCCCTTATACTGATACTTTTCTCTAGACATGCACTTTGGTCCACCGCATGCATAGAGGCTCTATGTCAGGAGGTCAACCGCCTAAAAACACAAGCAGTTGTACATGTAGCTAATAAACATTGGGTGGCTACAGTACCAGGTTAAACATTAATGCACTTACAGTTTTGAAACCTGAATGCTCTCTGCTGGCCAGAAAGTGGTTAGTCAGGTGTGGAGTGTCACTTCTTATATTCCAGGACAGGTGTGACCTTTGATCTTGCTGATTTATTGTGTCTGATGCCTGTGTTTTCTTAAAGTACTTATATTTTTATATGTCCATGTTTTTAACTTGTGATTCCTTGAGCTGCCAACTATTGTCACTGCAACAATTTCTCTTCTGATGTGTTATTCCTTATTTGATGTGGCTCTCATTCATGTACTCTCTAACCTTAACAGCAACATTCTCAGTAAGACTGAGGCAAAGACACTAAGCTGTGCTACACCAAAGTGGTCTTTGGGTCAGAGAACCCAACAAAGGGGCTATGGGATGTGCTCTGTCTATAGTGTAAGTTACCTAACTGTATTATAAAATCTTTCTTTGCACCTTACAAATGAGAAGTCATAAATTAAGACTTCTATAAATATTTCATTCTATAGCCTTTATCAGGTAGGATAAATAATTTTATTTTTGGGATATATGAGTAAATCATTATTCTTTCTCAGAGAGTGGGAAACCTTTGTGATGTCTGGAATACATATGTCTGTATGTGTTTCAAAAATGCCTTGAAAGTATGCAGCTTCAGATTTTGGAGTAGGGATTAAGACAGTTTCCAGTATTTTCTCCTGACACCCACAGCATCAGAAAATCACATGATAGTAACAAAGCATAAAGGTTAAGTGTCTTCCATGATTTTGGAAGTGAATGCTAGAGCACAGTACAATTACCACATTTCCTGAGTATTTTAAGCTGTTCTGAGGGGATTGGAAAGGACAAATGAGAATATGTTGGTTTTAACATTTAATTTTCCTAATGTTTATTACTAGACCTGGTGGCAAATCTACTAAGGGAAAGACAAGAGGAAAAATTCCTAATAAAAACTGTGGAAGGAACCAACAGTTTGATACCTTTGAGGTCAGTAGATAGGTGTTAAAAGCAGGAGATTAAGAGAAAATACAGGGAAGAATTCCAAAACCTGGTGTTTCCAAAACAGCAAGAGTTTGTGCCATGAAAACATGCTACTTCCTAGGATCAGAAAAGCTGTATTTATTTATATCACTATGAAGGACTGAACCTAAACCATTGTCTTGAGACACCTTTTTCTCAATGGTTGAAAGAGTTCTAGTCCTTCAGCAGGATATAGTATGTGTTAGACAGTGATTACATATGATTCTTTGTCTAGAAGACTGGTCCTCACTATAAATAAAGTTTCTGTTTTAATTTGAAAATAAACCTGTGTCTGTGACATTGGTATAACTCTAGCACATGTATCCCTTCTGTCATAACAACCAACAGAGATTTCCATTTCAGATGGGCAAATGAATGTGCATGCCCGGTTCTTGCTGATCTAAAAATGTGGAATGTTTGAGAAAGTTGGAAAATAACCAAACTCCAGAAATTATTTTGAAAGCTAAGAACTCCAGAGTTGTTTCTTTACTTGTAATGGTATTTTCCTTTTTGTTTCTGTGATGAACTTAGTATTGTTTTTAGACAGTTGACAATGAAAACTATTGGTTAGTACTTACTAATTCATTCTAGTCATATGATGTAAACCATCATGCAACAAATAAATGTATTTGTGAAGGACAGTGGATGTTTGCATTAAGTAGGAAGTATGCATCTCTTTTAGCATCCAGAGAGCACTTTCCCAGTTTATTTCCTGTTTTTTCTAACTATCTGTACTTTGATTCACATTATAGACTGGTCTTGATACTCATGAACTGGATCATTCTCCAGAGGTGCTTTGCATGCTGATTGCAAATAGTCAGGTAGTCAGGGATTATAGCCTTTTTAAAACAAATGAAGCCCAGTAGCAACCAAGAAAAATCCTGAAACATGTACCGTATTTGTCTTAATAGAGTCATCACGATAGGTCTGCACATCTTCCATCACATGCCAATCAAACTGTGCCTCAGCCAAAACAGTTTATTTTATTTCAGCCCAAGTCTCTAAATGGTCAGTTGCCTTGAGTAACTGAAATTCTTATCTAGAGTAAGAAAACAGCAGGAAATCAGTCCTGTATGTGCTTTATGTTTGCCTTCAGGAAGACTGACTTGATTTCCTTTTGTCACTGATCCACAATGAACCACAATGGCTGTGGTGCAAGAAGCAGTACTAATGTAGTGCCTAGCACTATCAGCGTCATGAGTCCTGATTTAAGTCCAAAAGAGCAAACTTTGAACTCAATACTCCATAAACAACATCTTAATTTATTAAAAAGTACCTTTAGAATTACTTTGACCAACAATACTCTCATTGCATTCCATGGATGCTGTCATCAGTCAGTGATCTCTTTCTGAGCATCTAATGAAAAGATTGGGACACCTTCTTTCTCTCTTTCATCTGCAGCTTGAACTCTTTCCTACTGTATATTTTAATAAATCACATTGAGTAAAACATCTTGTAAAAACAATAAAATAAGAATCCTACACTGATATTGTTTCATAATGAAACTGTATATAAAGAAAACGATACATAACACCAAAATGTTTTAAAACCGTTTTATTAATGAAAAGAAGAACCTCAATTTATAATCTTTGCTTTCAGAAGCAGTTTTAATTATTCATTTAAGAGTTCAGCATTAGATTTATGAATGTCTCCAAAAAGTGTGACAAAGTTTCTGTTTACTCTTCTCGGATTCTGCCCAGCTTAAGGAATGAAATTATCTTATGATCAAAAAACACAGAAAGAAGACACTTGAATGTTTTTACAAAAGTGCTGCATAGATCAAGAAAAGGAAGTAGGGGCTGACTTTTATCCATGAAGCAGAAATACCTTCTGTCTGAAAGTTAGGGTGAAAAGGAGAGTGTTATGCTATGAATCATATTTATATTAATCAAATTTTTTTTTTCTTCAGGTGGTTGGCTATTGTACAAGGGGAAAATAAAATTAATGTATGATAATATGTGTACATATAAATTAGAAATTTACGGCTACCTGACAACTTTTGAATCCTTTGTCTGTAAGTAATAATAAAAGAATGGTTTTATGAGTGGCTGTGGAGTTCGATTTCAGCTCTGTGACTTCAACTTGTGGCTTATCATTCATGAATGAACATATTTATTAATCCAATTATAGATCATGGAGAGCTGTAGCTCAGAAACTCAAAAAAAATCATTTGTCCCTTGCAGATATGTAGGTATGAGATAAATACATAATGTTCATATGGATCTGTAGAGGATTACACAGAATTATTGTACTATTACGGAATCTTTATAGCAGTACTTTTTTTTATATTCTGAGTATTATAGGTTTCTTTTTCCTCCATTTTTTTTCCCTGTGATTCAAGTCCCACTAGAATCTTTTTGTACTTTGCCCAAAGCTATCCCCTGTCCATGACTGTTGTTTATTCCTCATGCTTTTGTTTATAGAACATGGCGTAGGGAAATGCTTTTGTGTTGAGTTATACAAAATGCAGCAATTGACATGCAAAGAGATAATTTTAGTTGATGAGGAAGTTTTTATCTTGATGAGTTCAGTCATTTGTTATAAGTATTTATTATTTTAAATTAACCATTTTTTGACAAAAAAAAATGCCCTGCATCTGTTATAATGTTTTTATCTTAGGAAATCAGTTATGTCTACTGAATGGTTTACTACAGTCCTGCTGAATACTTACTCTAATACCACCCTGAAACTCTGATTTTAAATAAATAAATCAACCTTACTTAAAATCAACACTGAATTTTTTAAAGATCTTTCTTCAGTTTTAAAAAATCCAAAGAGGGTTAAGAAACCTGATGACACATGAATTTCTCGTGCTCCCAAAAATTTAGGTACAGACATTAAGTTTCTGTTGCCCTAGATACCAAATTGTAAATAACTCTCAATATTACCAGAATGACATCCCTTTGTTGATGCCAGTTAGACAGTCTTTGATCATGAAGGCCCTTACTGTATTATTAAACAAAAGCATCAGAGCCTTAAGGTAGGAAGGTGGGTAATTCAACTCAAAGCTGTTTCCATAATCGCTTACTTGATTAAATTAGTTCTGAACAGTTTGTTAAAGCCCATTAAACAAAAACATTTGGGTATCACATACTTGTGTGATGTCTGACCTGGGTAATTGTGTCTTCAGGCCAGAAGTGCTTTGCTCAGTGTGAGCCTGATATGATGAAAAAGTCTAAGGCAGAAATGCAGCACAACTCTTTCTAAATCCTTTCCTTGCCATGTCTTGTGTTCCCAGACATCTTGTTGCATGTTAGCCAGGGACAAGAGGCCTCTCAAATACTCTCTGTGTCTGAGAGGTCTCAATCAGCACTTAGGGATGGATGCACCTGTCAGTTTGATAGTCGCAGCTATCTTATCTAAGCCAGTCATGCACAGGTTAAAAAATGTGTAACGGTGGCAATGTTTTGGATTTACAACAGAAAGTAAATTGCTTTCATTTCAGTAAAAGAAAATGAATTGTAAAATATTCCACTTCTATTTAACTTTATAGTAAATAGGTACATGGAGTTCTTAGAGAGTACTTGGGTACAAAGAGGTTTGGGGGCACTAGTGACAGCAAACTTAGCATGAGTCAGCAATGTGCCCAGGTGGCCAAGAGGGCACCTCTTGGCATCTTGGCCTGCATCAAGAATGGTGTGACCAGCAGGAGGAGGGACATTATCCTCTCTCTGTATTTGGCACTGGTTAGACCGCACCTGGAGTATTTTGTTCAATACTGGGCCCCTCAGTTTAGGAATGATGTTGAGGTATTGGAACAAGTCCAGAGAAGAGCAAAGGGCTGGAAGGTAAGGTAAGCCCTATAAGGAGAGGCTGATGGAGCTGGGTCTGTTTAGCCTGGAAAAGAGGAGGCTCACGGGTGACCTTATCACTGTCTATAACTATCTAAAAGGTGGTTGTAGTCAGGTGTGTGTGTGTGGGGAGTGTTGTCTTTTCTCCCTGGCACTGGAGACAGGACAAGGGGTCACAGTCTTAAGCTCCATTGGGGGAGGTTTACACTTTAGGAAAGACATTAGGAAAAGGTTTTTCACTGAAAGCGTGATCCTATTTTGGAATGGGCTGCCCACAGAGGTGGTCAAGTTGCCATCTCTGGAGGTGTTCAGGGTTAATCTGGATGAAGTGCTGAGTGGCATGATCTAGATGTTAGATGTTAGGTTTACTTGGTTTAGTTGGATTTAGGTTGAACTGGATGATCTTTAAGGTCTTTTCCAGACTCATCATTACTGTGATACATAAAAGTTCATAGAATGAGTAGGTATGTGTGTGTATTAGATACAGGGTAAACTGTGTCTGTTAGAATGAAAAAAGGCAGTGTAGCCTTAATATGTGCAATATTAAAGAATATTTTTTAAAAAAGGCCAATACACTTTCATGAGAAACCTCATACTTATAGTCACCTTTGCATTGGAAAATATGCAGGCTTAAGAGGGATTTTAAAATACCCAGGATGAAGTGTCAGAAAAGAATTGTTTCATAGAACAAATGACTATGTCTCAGAGGTTGCATTTTCTCTTAAAAAGGCGATTATCCATGCTTGTTATAGGGGACTTAATCCTTTAAGTTTCCCTTTATGCACAAATGTAGGTGTTCTGTAGATGAGAGGATATCAAAAAAAAGTGAGGGGAAAATAGTTGTTTCTCCTGAAACACAGAGATCATAGAATCATTAGGGATCAGAAGGGATCTCAAAAGATCATCTAGACCAAGTCACACAGGAACATACGCAGACAGGTCTTGAATGTCTCCAGGGAAGGACACTCCACAACTCCCCTGGACGTCACAACGTCACTGTGACGTTCCTTCTGATATTTATATGGAACCTCCTATTTTCCAGCTTGTTATCTTTATGTTGAATTAGTGTGAGAGGTTCACTTGCTATTATACAGCATTTTGATTTGTACTACAGTAAAAATAAGTTTGACAAAAGTCATGTGGAAAATAAACCTGTAATATTTGAGCTGTTTCAGAAACACTAAATATTGCGGTCAATTAAAAGCTAAATATGTCATGCAGTAGTAATTCTCCAAATACATTAGAAAGCATCAGATGTCTAGATTTTGATTTTTTGTTTCTGGGAAATTTATTTGGCTTGTTGTTTGATTGGGTTTTGGGTTTGGTTTGTTTGGGGGCCAGGCATGTAATATATTATTTCATTCATGTTTTCCTTTTGGCTGGCTTGTGATTTTGTTTTTTAAATTTATGTCATTTCTAGATATAGAATGTGGTTGTTACCTCTTTACAGAAAGAGGTGGTTGATTGAGCTAGATTACATTTGATAGTAATAGATCTACTCAGTTTATTCAGGGAATGAATGACTGTGTAGATGCATCAGCCTGACCTCTAGAGAATCAATTCAATCTGTCCTGTTTCAAGCTCACCCTTTGATTATAAAATTTAGTAGACACTGCCTGAAGTTCCAGTTTATTGTAATGATTTATTTTTTTTACCAGAGCCACTTGGCACGTACCAAGGATAGTTATTGTCATATCAGAATAACCTAACCAGGCAAGTTTGATTAAAAAAACAGCTGAAACTGACTTCGGAAAGAGTTCTTGTGTTTTAAGCCTGACCATATATTGTTTCCTGAAGAGTTTAATGTGAAACTTTATAGGGATATTGTGCATCAACCTGAACTTGTCCAAAGCAGCAAGCCTGAAAGTAGCAGTTGTTTTAAAAACATTGTTTCAGATTTTAAGATATAATATCACCAAAATTAAAACAATGTGACATTGCTCATAACAGTCCTGAACTGTATATAAAATGGAATTAAGAGTAATAGAACCCTTAGGTGAGTAGCTCTGCATGTAACAGTCTAACCCAGCACTAAGAAGAGTGACAATGGCAAAGAAAAATGTAAAACTCCCCAATCTAATTTATATCCAGTATTTTGAATCACAATCAGAACAAGAAGCTTGACTACAGATTTATTGTTTAGAGGCTTGATCAAACAAGCTTTATCAAAAATTACAATTTAATTATTTACTATAATTATAATCACAGCAATATCTCTAGGAGATTAATTTAAAAGTAGCAAAGAATAAAACACCTGGTTGTTCTGAGGCAAAATTATTATTTGATTTCTATCTAGGAGTATGCTACAGGTAACTATCCCTAATTAACACTTCACATCAAACAATGGACAAAATGGTAAACACACAGACATTTGGGACTGATGATAGATCTACAGGAAAAAACCCTTTCTATCCTGGGAAGAAATTACAGAGGTGAAGAGAATGGGTGAAAAGAACAAAATACCACACTAGTGAAGCCTTTACAATTAAATCAGTAGTAGACGGATTCCAAAGACAGATGCATTTATTTTATGGTCATAAGGCAGATATTCAGAGTACTAGATGATCTGCAGAGTATTTAATTGCTGTTGTGGTGAACATCCTTCAAGCATTAGATGTTGCTTAAGGTTTCATTTTAGTCACATTGTATAGCTCTGCAGAAATAGATGACATTATTCACCTGTCTAAGCTTAGCTGTATTTGACCCATTAGCTCTTCATTTGTGGGTTAAATTTCTTTTCATAAATAGTTTATAGTCATCATGTTACTTATTGCACGTTCACTTCCTTTTTCAGAAACTCATCTTTGAGTCTTGGTTTAGACTGAAAGCAAATGGCCATTATAATTATTAGGGGGTTTTTGCCTTCATGAAAAAATAACTAAGTAGCACTAATTCTGGTTTCCATGGTTAGAAGTTGTCAATAAATTATTAACATGAGAATGACTGACCCTGGGGAAAAATGAGAGATGTAGAGTTAATGAAAAAGTATAGACATTTTAAAAATAATTTTGAGATGTTTATGATTAAGATTTCTGTAGGTGGCTTGAAAGACTGAAGTTAGTTTTAATATTAGATGAGTTCTTTATTTCAAACTCTTTTCTGTAATAATCAAATTTCATTGTTAGGATTTGTGAGTCAAACTTCACTAACCAACTTATTTCACTATGCCTTTGTGAGGTTTTCTGTTTTTCTGCTAGTATATGTTTTCTCCAGAAAGAAAATATAGCATAACTTATTGTTGTATAAAATAAATACATATGTATAATATAATCATATATATATATG
>VZRI01002419.1:391355-471515 GCA_013397515.1 Upupa epops | reverse complement strand
TAATCATATATATATATGATTATATATACAACCTTCTTCTATAGAAATTCTGTTATTATCTTTCTTCTCATGTCTTGCAAAATGACAGTGATGACTTTCAGTTTTATTACAACTTGTGACAACAAAACCTTCTCATCTTTTTTATAAATAACATTTTATGTTATTTAAAATTTTAAAATATTAAAATTAATATTTAAAAAAATCCATAATATGTACTGTGCAGTTTCTCAATAATCATGATTTTTCACTAAAACTCTTTACAGCTTTATTGAGATGTGGTTTAAATCATGGAGCTAGTCTTATTTGCTTATGTAGAATTACAGTGCAAGTGCATGTGCAGGATATTGAATTGCATTCTGTTTTGCATTTGCTAGGTACTTGAGATCATAGTGTACTAAATGTCTAAGGACGTGGTTTCACAAAGATGGAAGATACTCCAGAAAAAGATAAGTAGAATGATGAATTTTCTATCAGATTCTAAAACTATCTTAGAAAACGTAACAATAAACTCTGTATTTTTGAGTTGGATTTTTTATCAAATAGATTTCTAGGTTGCTAAATATGAGGTATACTGCTTTCCAAAGGCTTTCACGCCTTTTCATTTTACCTTTTGCAAAGACTCTCCCTTTCATTCACTGTTCTTTCATTTACCAGTAATTTTAATAGTGTGGTTCATCTAGCTTTTTTGATGTCACTTGTTTATCCATGACAATTTATTATTAATGTCACATATAAAATGTAACATTATGAAAAAAACCTGCCAGAAATCAGGATCTGTAGACAAATACTACATACAAAACTGAGTTATGTCTCTGAATACCATAAACATCCGTTTTCAGCACCAAAACTACTTTAGATTTCAATTCTCATTCTGTTGTCTCATGTACAGCAGTATTATTAACAAGTACTAACAAGTTATTATCTAATAGGAATCTTTTACAAATCAGATGTAAATTCCAACTCTCAAGTTTTAATAACATGCTATTTAAAAACAAGTATAGCAATAGAAAACTTACCCCAGCATTTGGTTTTGTATGTTGATAAACTGTAGGTAAACCATATTTTGCATAGCTAACTTCACAGTGATTTCTTTATGGACAAATTCTCCTGCTTTACCACAGAAAACACAAATGGCATACATATTATAGCTTTGCCAAAGGACAATTTGTGGCCTTTTTTTCAGTAGATAAAGTGCCACACTGTATACTTTACTTGCCAAACTTTGATCCAAATTCAGTTAGAGCCATTTGCTTATCACTGAAGTAATGAGCAGAGCTGGTAATAGTATATAGTTCAATGGACACACTTTTTTTAACTGAGACTTTTCAGTTGTGGTTGGTTTTAAGCTCCCTCTGTATTTCCTCCTTTTGTTCATATAAAGCAATGACTCTTGGCTGTTCTTAGTATAACCAATTTTATACAAGCTTTAGATTTGTGTATACAAATGTAAGTTTGTGTGTATGAGTCTATGTTCATCATATGTGCAAAGCAGAAGTCCAGTTATTTTTTAAGGACTTGGATTTTCACCCACCCATGAAAGAAAAGCTATAATTTTATTCAAGAAAGAGGGAGCAGAAAGAAAATATCGAAGACTAGGTGTCCAGGCAGTGATGCTGCAGAGAATACTGTTTCCAGAGTAACGTTTTAGAAAGTAGGAGCAAGGGCATTGTAAAGGACTAGTTTTACAATTCAAAGACCTTACTGTACCCTTTAGAAAAGAAAACTCACTAATTAATCATAATTTCCTAGGACATAGAAACTATTATCCTTTACAACACCAGTGTAACACCTGATGTTGTCCTTCAAGAAAGATAATTCCTGCTCATCTCATTAGAGAACATAGACACACCACAGGTCTTTCAAGCAGTTGGTGTATTTTATTGAAATCCCAAGAGGTGATATAAACCCATAAACCTACATTAAATTTAAATTGTATACTAGTTGTGCATTTAATTTATAGCATTATAGAGTTATTCTATAAATTTTCTTACTTCATATTCTTTTGCCGGGAAGCAGATTTGGAGATAAAGAATGTCTCTGAGTTACTGCTGATACATTTTTGCAGTAGAAAGTATTTTCTTGAAATTATACAGTATAATTCTGTAGTCCTGACAATGTGCCAGTACATTATTTTTAAATATTTTCTGTTTATGAGAATTTCTGGCTTGAGAAACCCCTTTATCAGATTTTTCCTGAAATATTTTTCTGAAATAACTTTCCTCACATTGAGTTTCAGTCACATTTCTGACTATAATGCAGTATAACATTAGGTGACACTTACAGAACAGAGAGCCATTTCCCAAGCAGAGAAGTCTGCTGATGTTTCTCTTCTTGCTCCAGTTATCTCCTTGACTGTTAGTGACCTTTGCTATTTTGACAAGCGCAGAAGCATAGCCTTGTAACCCAGGGGGTATTGAGGTACAGTTGTAATAAGCTTACAGGATTTGTGTTAAGCTAACAACAACACAGGCTTCAAATGTGCCACAACTGGTCTTGACTCACATTGAGCTATGTTTTAGTTTGTAATAGTAATTGTCTACTGGTCAAGTGATTATTACAGCCCTGGCTTTAGCTTGTGCTTACTTTGGTATAAATTTGTGTTGTAACACCTTGCTACATGTATTTTGTATATTTTGATCGATAATAATAAGTATTTACTCTGTTGTAGCAAGAACTGTCTATGACCCTAGAATGCAATGCAGTGTGGATGACTAGAAACATGGAATGATTGCCGGAACTAAGTACAGGCATCAGGATGAAGTCTCGCCAATGGACACTACTAGTCATCAGAGATGCAGTGTTAAACGGGTATTACACAGCTTTTAAAGGTCACAAAACAATTTTAAATTAAGCATGAACCCAAAAATACCCAAATGGGTAAAATATTCTCTATTAGAACAGGCAGCATATCCTTGTTCTAATAGAGAACTAGCAGCTACCTCAGGCAGACACAGTGGGTAGTGTTCTTCAACTCTCTTTGCAGGTAGATTTCTGTGCCTCTTATTTGCTCAAGGTATCAAGAAATTCAGAACTCCTTTAGACATCTGCATATTTTCCTGTATGCATTAAATGCTATTTAGAAAATTGGTTTTCTTTATGTAAAACTTAAGGTAAGGGTAACTTCATAGCAGCCATACAAAATAATCTGTGTACATTACAACCAGAGGTTGCAATTCTTTCCAGTCCTTTCAGAGATCATGCAGAAATATAAACATTATAATACCTCAGAAAGATTTAAAAAACATTAATTGGTCACATCCTAGCTTAAAGATTGTAGTTCTTTCTTCTAGTTTAACTTCCAGAAGTTGACATTTCTGACATACTACACAATTCCACATTTCCTAGTCCTGCATATCTATTTAATCTGATATGTTTATCCCATTAACCACCAGACTGTAAGGTCAGGCTTCTAGAATCCTTTGCCAGATATTTTTCACTTACAGTGGCCTAGATGTCACAATTACCCTTGTATGTGCACCTGTATTAAATGTGTGCATCTGGAAGAAACAACACTCCTTTGTCTAAACCCCAGTTTTACCAGAGAAGCTCTGTTTTAGTGTAGAAAAGGGAACAAATTCACCATTTAGCCTGATACTTTGTTATAGTTTTGAATTTAGAATAATGTTTAGAATATCTGTCTGTATTTCTAGTTTTGTTGTCTGTGAACTCTTATCCTGATCAATTAAGTTTTTCAGACATTGTTGTATGACTAAGAATACATACCACAGAAAATACATTTCAGAAGTATAGTCTTGAGTAACGTAATAATAAACTATTGGTGTGTTGCTCATGCATCTGAAATTATCATGTTAATGCTGAAGAGAGTTCTGGTGAATGTAGAAGCAGTTGAAAAACAGTAGTATAAATTTCCAGGTAGGAAAAAACTCCATGTGTCACATTTATTTACATGTCATTAATTGAATGTAATGTTATTATGGGAACATTCATTTGAGATATTTGGTGAGGTATAATTGCTGAAGATTCTACAACTTTCCTGGTCAACATATTCCAGTGTCTCACTACCATCAGAGTGAGGAACTTACTACTAATTTCTAATATAAATCTACCCTCTTCCAGTTTGGAGCCATTACATTTCATCCTACCACTACAAGCACTTGTAAAAGTCCCTCTCCAGCTTTCTTGTAGTTCCCCTTCAGACACTGGAAGGGAACAATAAGGTCTCCGCAGAGCTTTCTCCTTTTCAAGCTAAATAATGTCAACTCTCCAAGTTTATCCACATAGTGGAGGTGTTCCTACCATCTGATCCTCCCTTCTCTGAATACCTTTTCTGTGATGGAGGCTCCAAAGCTGGATGCAGCAGTCCAGATGGGGTCTCAAAAGAGCAGTGTAGAGTAAAAGGATCACTTCCCTTGACCTGCTGGCCATGATTCTTCTGATGCAGTCCAGGATATGGTCAGCCTTCTGGGCTGCACTTGTACACTATTGACACCTGCAGCTTTGAACAACCAACATTCCAAAGTCCATCTCTGCAGGACTGTTCTCAGCATGGTATATTTCAATCAGTACTGCATGGCAATTTCCTTCAAGAACAAATTTATGAAAATAAAACATATAAAAGAAAATATAGTTCAATACATATATTTTTGAAATTCTGAAAGCTTGAAAGCTGCCAGAAAATTTAAAAAATAGATTTTAAAAAAAAATATTCCTCAGTTCAAAATAAAATGTATTGTAGCTGGCAATTTTATGAGAAGAAAAACTCAGTCTCTAATTAGTTCAAGTTGTTTATATTTTATTTTAAATAATATGGCTTATCAATTCATTGAGGTAACTGCTAATAGTTTCGAAGAATTGTCATTTAGCTGTCCTTACCAAATTTCATGGTTTTAATTTTCTAGAAATTCTATACAGTGCTCATTTTTAAATCAGATTATTTTATGGTATTCCCAGTCTATTAAATGTTTAGGTCTGTTTAACTTCAGCTGTTAAAAAACTCCCAACTTTATTGAATAGGATTCAATATGTTGCTATTCTTAAAACTTCTAAAATTAAAGCTCACACTAATTTTTACATCATTTTATCTCAGACCTGATGGAAGAGTAATGGTCTGCAGTCACTTGTGTCACTTCCCTCTTTTTTTAAGTTGTATAATAACACCAGTTTTCAGTCTACTGAAAATTCCATGATATTCTCTTATAAAAATTATATAAATTATATAAAATTTATATAATAATTAAATGTTTACAGCTGATACATAATATCTTATACCTTTTTGCTTACTAATGGACTGGGAAGTATGTAATCTTTGTAGGGAAGTCACCATACTGTTTCCTTCAGAGTAAGCAATGGAAATAATTATTGAACTGTTATGTTTTCTTACATCCATAACTTTGTCATTGTATTTTAATAATCATTTTTGGTATATTTTTCTACTATGTTCTTCATACCCTTACCTTTTTTTTTCCATGATTCTGCTGTCTTTGGATTTCTATTTGGTACTACCTATTCCTTGAATCCATTTTCTGAAGTGATAAAAACATTTACTTTTATAAATCCTGTCTGGTTTCTTTATCTAGTTGTAATATTTAATTTCTATGGAAACAAGCTAGTTATTTAGGTATCATGCCTTGCTTAGAAGTATTTGTATTACGATTGGTAAAACACCTGGTGTTCCAGTGAGCTAGTGATGTGATTTTATTTTCTAATGCACATTTGGGCATAGAAACAGAATGAATATATAAAGGATCCATTATTTCCAGTTGAAATACACCTAGCTTCCATTTAAAATTCATTGCCTCAATGTAAAATATGATTTGAATTTTCTTTCTTAGAGCTGCAAAATATTAAGGATATAAAACTTAAGTTCTCTGTCTTCTGCACCACAAAGAACTGGATTAATTCAGAGTGAAGGGCAAAAGATTGAGTGTTTCCATGTTATTGGTCAGTTGTAAATTTGTAACAGGTGTCTGTGCAAAGAAGTTGTGCAGTCTGGGAATGTAGTGAATACACAATCAACATGATAATCTTCCTTTATACTTTATTGAGTGAGATTCTGGTACTGTATGCACGATAAAAGGAACTACTAATTAAATCATGGGCATTTAAAATTGTATTTAGTATCGATCATGCATTTAACAGTGAAAACTCCAAAATACCAGATTGCTATCTATTGACATCGTAGCCCCTTGAGAGGTAATTAATGATGAAGCCAGAGATATTGGATTAAATCTTTTGCCCTGGTTTATTCTCTGTGTGGGATTTTCTTCTGGTCATCTTTACAAGGATTGCAGTTGGGAATAAGGTGTTAAATTAAATGAAAAAGAGTGTAATTTTGTTTTGCAATGAAGACATAATTTTGAAAATGTAAAAGACTGGTAAAAACTGTTTTCAAGTAGGTTTGTACAAATTTCATGAAACATGTCTTAGTATTTCCCAACACAACAAAGTTATCAAAAGTGTTTTGAAGTTTGTTTTGGCCTGCTCTAGCAAGCTTTACATTTTTTTTTTATTTTATTTTGTAAAGAAACATTTAGATAGCATCCTTAAGACATTCCTAGAAAAGAGAGGATAAAGAGTCTTTATTTAGACTTCCTATTGAGACTGAGTTTTGTTGTTCCAAGACACTGCAGCACATATTGTCTCTTCCTACTGAGATTCCACTTTCTTTCTCTTACTGCATTTTCTAATTAATAATTTTACAATTATGTAAAATGCTTGTAAATTCAAGTATCAGTAAATTATGTTGGTAAGCAACCTTCAGGCAGGAGTTTACATTAGTGACTGTGAGTTTCCTATTAATGGGGTGATGTGTATTTGTCTGTGACTCCTCTACATTATCAACCATGGCATTTCAGAGATGAACACTCTATTCTCAAAATCTAGGGAGAATTGGTCAGGAAGCAGTTTATGAATTTTTTCAGTTTGATATTTTTGGGCTGTGACTGCTTAGTGACCTCGAGCTTATTTGGGACGTATTCACAACAATGTCAGTGGCTGTCTCAAGACATGGGTTTGTTATTAAAAAACAAGCAAAACTATGTACACTTCTAACATGTGTGAATACAAAGCTGCCTGCTATGCAAGGAACAGTGATCTTTATTTCAGAGTGGATGTTAGATAAACTAAAATTAAAAAATAAAATTAAACTTAGTGTGTCACACTTCGTGCAGCCACCGCACACCGACAGCCTAATGCTATCCCTGGGAGCATAAACAGGGAATATCACTAGAAACACAATTACCTGGGTTTCTCCCTAAATATTTATACATATATACATATTTAGACATAAATATTTAGCATACATTATCTCAGTATACATATATAGTATAGATGAGATCAATATTGAAATCTGTTTATAATGATTACCATTAAAAAAATTAATAAATAAGGAGACATAGGCATCTTGTTTATATGGATTTGGAGAGTCTGAAATACCACCTCTATTTATCTCATTAAAATGAGAGGAGATTTGATTACAGTCCATAAATATTTTCACAGGGTGAGAATGAAAGATTCATTACTTTAGCAGAAAAGGACTTAACAAAGACAGCCAGCAGGATGATGAAGCCACAAAAATTCAAATACAAACTTAGAAGCTAATTGAAAGTATAGTTGATTCTCTCTTAGAGTGCTTGGAGAAGCAATACCTTCTATAGCTCTTGCGTTTCAAAAATGGTACCTTTCATAAAGATGGATTTTTACTAGTGTATTTTGAGTAACTCAGTTCACTGTAGACCCAATAGTTTTTAAATATATATTTCAAGCTAGCCCAAAGTAGTTTTTTTATTTCATGAGTATAATGTTTGCAGTTGAAGGAAATATTTTATAGAAACCAGATAGTTTTTAATGTTTCATATTTACATATTTTTACTTTAATATTTCATTTTCATTATTTTGTATAGCATCATTGTTATTTATTTTTATGTTAAGATTTTATTATTTTAAATTATATCATTTTTTATGTAAGGATTTTTTAAAAAGGAATTACAAATCCCCAGTGTTAATACAATTAGTGCAAGCTTTACATTATTTCTCTTTCCTTAATCATTCCTATATCAAATAAGCCTGAAGATTATAACAAAACAAAAGAGATTTTTGCAGCACCCAGGTATTTTCTTCATACTCTGAATTTATTATTTTCTTATAATTTAGCCTACAATCTATTAAATTCAAGCTTGGTGGAAGTATAAAGGTAAAAGTCAAAGCTAGTTGATCCTTCAGTCTCTTTTGGAAAGTGGAAGAGTTTGTATGGTAAGTGTTATTATTAAAACAGTGAGTGATCCCATTTCCAGAGATGGAAAGATGTTTTGCAGGTTGTCCTAACGCTCCATTCTTCATCTTTTGCAGTTAAGTTTGGACAAAGTTATAACTCTCCTTGTGGCAAAGCTCAGGCTCTATATATCCAGATAATACTTCCCCAATAATTAGCAAGCATTTCTTCTTTTTACTGGAAATTTCAGATAAATTCACCTCTTTTTTCTCCTTGTCTGAGTTTCTGATCAATACACCTAAGAGTTTTGTTTATGAAACTACTTCTCAAATGGACTCCAGATAATGCTGAGACACTAATGCCTTTTGAAGTCTTATTGTTATATTTAGTTGATAAACTTGTTTAGTTTACAATCAATACATATGATGGACTGTTTGTATGGTTATTTCTAATTGTTATTGAAAAAAAGATGCTGAGTGAGATAGGAGAATGGGTATTTAGTACTTGTATTTTCCAGAAAGCATAATGGACCAAAGTAACTTCTATCTGCAGAGATAAACACGGAATTTCTATTTCATGGTAATATTAAACCCAAATTAAAATAATACTATATGTTGAAAAAAAACCAAAACAAAACAAATGAGGTATAGACCATTCTTGCAAACAATTCTCACTAGTTCTTAAGGCAATCACAATGGAGAAAATAGTTACATCAAAAAGCAGCTTGTAGGAAAGGAGAGTTATGAAGTCTCACAAAACCTTATTTACGGAAGAAACAAAAGTCTTGTTTCCAGTGGAGTAGGTGTATTCTTCTCAATTCATACTCAGTTGAAAGAGGAGTTGAGGTCTCTGTCCCCAGCCATTTGATTACACTGTGGACAAGTTTTGATTTTATGTGTCAACGCATAACTCTTGAAATTAAAAAAAATTATAATTGGACATAATATCCTTCAGAAAGTATTAGTTATTAAACTGACAGGTCAATCAAATTCTTCCAGGTTTATGCCGACATAACTACACACTCCTTAGAAAATAATTTTGGGCCATTAATATATTATAAATTATCTAAGATAAGATATTAATGCAAATGTGTAAATTGTTGACATGAAGCAGCATTAATTAAACTACATCTTATTAATTACTTGTAGACTTCTAAAAGGGCAGTCAAATGTTGCAGATAACAGTTTATAACCTTTAATGATGTCCTGTTATAGGAGATCCTGCCATAATATTGTCTGTAATTTGGCTGCTCAATTTAAATGGTACAGTGTTATTACAGGTATGAGCATGCTCCTCTGAATTTCTATTGTTTAGGAATTCTTTTCTGCTGAAAGGAACATTCATGACAAAAAATATTTTTTTTACTGGTAGGAAATTCCCTGGCACAAACATTAAGATGTTACTACACTTCAAGCTTTAGTTTCAACCTGCTGTACCTAAATACAACCAGGTTTTGCCTTACTGTATTGTGAGAGATCTTTAAGTATCCAGATGAGGATATTACTGCTTGTACTACTAAAAAGCTTTCAATATCATATTTCCATAATGTCTTTTGCAACCTCAACTGGTTTTTAATGCTTAGGATATTTTATGATATTACACTATAAGTAAGGAGGATCTCTCTTTCCCCCAACTTTATATAACTATTCTCATGAGAATTTTAAGTTCTTAGCTCATAATTTCTCACTGATTTAACCTTCATGCTCCTTTCCCCCATAGATTCTCTTGACACAAATATGCAGTATAAACTTTGCCATGTTTAATTTAGTGTAAGATCCAAATGACAGAAGTCTGCCACTTCTTTGTCTATCTGAAAGAGACAGTGCAAGCCTGGGAGACTAGAAATAATAAAAACTTGTAAGACTCAATATTAACACATATTCCCAGGCTAAGTTCTTTGTCCCAAGATGTCTTATTTTTCTCATTCTTGAAGAAAGGAAAAAAATACTGAGATTTCTTTACATGTATTTGAAATTAGAAAGTGAATTCATTTTAGTAGCAGGTGTTTCCTGTTGTCTAGATTTTATTCCTGAAAGAAAGTTCCAGTAACAGATGACAAAGTGGGAAAGAAAAAGATGCCCAAAATGAAATTTATTGTGTGCTCTTAAAAGTCTTTTTTTTGGCAGGAAAACTAGATAGTTTTCAATGATCTGCTTGATTTTATACTGCTATGAAGAAGGGATACCTATTGGTTCTCAGATCATGCGATGGAATCTGGTTTGTTTCCTAAGCTGTCATTTCATGTCAGGGGTCAGGAACTAGTCCATGACCACATCACATTTTTATAAGTTATTGTAAAATAACCTAGTGTTTTTAAAAAAAACACTAATTTTTGCATTTGTTACCTGCTCGTTAACATTTTTTTGTAACCACAAGTTAGTATGAGTTCAAGATGACTGTGTCCAAGAGTTTAGAGTAGCAGAGTTGATAATCCTTTCAGACACCTGATGACACACACCTCTATTGTGAAACATTATTTTTCCTATTGGTCAAACATCAGAAAGCTTACAGAACTTCTCCAGAGAAGTTCATCCTAGAGGTATATGAGAAACAATGTTTTCTTGACATCATGTCTAAAGATAAAATCATGTCATTTACTATTTTCCTTTCTTCAAGTGAACTGGGTAAGATTCTTTTTGTTGATAGTTGCTGTCTCTTATAGCTTCTTTTGTTTTTCCTGTTTCTCTGTATTCCTACTAAATCATTTCAAACTCATATACTTTATCATTACTTAAAAGAGTCCAGTGAAAATGTATAAAACTTTAAGTAGCTTCTAAGTGGAAGGATAACATGTTAACAGAATGACACACTACTTTGTTTTTGGTACGAGTATGTTTATTTATTCTACTTTTAGTGGAAACTTTGGCTTTAGAGTCAATATTTTTATTTATTAAAATAAACAAAATAAGTTAAATATTGTTTTAACCTTGCAATAACAAAAGTAACAACATGTAGTTCATGCTGATAATGCTCTCTGGAAGAGGAGACTTCCTATTGAGCAGTTCTTTCAAAATGTGACAGTACAATCCTAACAAGCACAGCTGAATGTATTTCTATGTATTGATTCTTTTTTCTTGAAAATAAACCTTTAAAAATAACAAAACTTTTAAAAGATAGAAAATTTCTGCTTTCTGCTGTAGTTAGATTTTTTGTTAGGGAAAAAATAGCAGGTGGAAATTAAGTGTTGGAATTTTTTCTCTCTCTCATTTGATGTTACAATTTCACCAGAGGAGTATAGTCATAAAACGGTCTCTTGTGCTGTCATAAAGCCGTAATTTTGAATCTCATAATCAATGAAATACAAGCTCTTGCTTAGCATAAAAAAAAAAGTATTGAAGTCTGAAAAATAATTACTAATCTTTTCTTACTAAATCCCAAAGTATTATTTATAAAGCTTACTAGTGTGTGCCAAATGTTAATATAATTAGATCATAACAAATTAAATTTAGTAGCTAGTAATTTGAATAATTGTGACTGAAAATGGAAAAGACTAATGATTTTCTATTTTTTACAGTTTACATTGTGACTGCTTATAAAGGCATGTTGCAATAGTAAATGATAAATTACAAAGTCTGTAATGAGAATTTTGGTCTAATCTTTTTCAAAGTTACTACTGAACCATTGCAGTATTCTTGTAAATTTCAAAAGGGAAAAATATACAGTAATTTCTTTTCCTAGATTAAATACTATTCATTTTATTCTCTATAAAGGACTTCTGTCAAAAACAATAACCTTTATGCTATTTTCAATGTCATATCAACCTGCATTCTGCATTAATTTACTGGACATAGTGCAGATTTCTAAGTGTAAATTACAAATAGACAAATTTTAAATGCTGCATCATCAGAATTCTAAATGAAAAGGTGCTTCTTTGATCTGTGATTGTCAAACAATAAAAAGTTTAGTAATGTTATTTGTATAATTTTACTTCTTTTTTAGTTAGAATAAGGATCTTGATTATGAATGTTACTATTCTAGTTGACATTTTATATTGTCTCTGATAAATGAAATAAAACAATGCACTAAAAGATTTGCCAGAGTAGACTAGGAATAGTTCCTTAACTTTCACATTTTCAATTAAATTCATAACACATTGCAAAACTTCCAGCTTCATCTGAAGAAGTTTCTTTTAGTTTCCTAGGGAAATCCTCATGTACCCAGATGGATCCATCAATTTACAATGACAAACAAGCATTTTTCAAAATCACATATCTGACAGTTGCTTTTTAAAAAGTTGCTCAAGGCTTTCATTGACATAATGATGCAAAGTGTGTGATCTAGATGTAGATCATTCTGCACACAATGGGGTATACATTTATTTGTTTTGTGTATGATAGTGGAAGGAAGTATCTGGCCTTAAGGCTACTCTTTTGATGTAGACTGCAATTACAGTTGTAGCTATAATTATTTTTTTTTTGTCAGAGTATGTTTTTACTTTATATAAATAATGAATGAGTGGGTCACATGGTTGGAACCATGGCATGAGGTCTGCAGCTGTTTTCCCCACATTTAAATCTCTAGGACAAAGCGAGTTCAAGATGACTGTGTCCAAGAGTTTAGAGTAGCAGAGTTGATAATCCTTTCAGATAGCTCAGAGTGGAAGTTTCAGTATGTACATCTATTCAGTCTGAAAGACTTTGCATTTGTCTGTGTTCAGAAAAGTAGGTTTGAAGGCAAGAAAACATGAATATTTTTTAAGCATAGAATGATAGAATCATTCAGGTTGGAGAAGGTCTTTGGGATCATCAAGTCCTACTCTACAAAGTTCACCACTAAACCATACCCCCCAACACTTGATCTTCACATGACCTTCAAACACATCCAGGGACGGTGAGACATTCACCTATCTGGGCAGTCTAATTCTGCAATGCTGTTGTTAGAAAAATACATATTATTAAAATAGGATATGACTTTCACTGCAATAAACCCTAAAGCACCACTGACACTAATGGAACAGTTATCTGTGCTGATTGCAAAATAACTATTGTTTTGATTCAATGTTAGGTTTTTTTGGTCTGAATTCTGCCTCGGATACTGTATTGGACTTTCCTAATGCTATTGAAATAAAAGCGATCTGTATTTATTTCTTTTTGAAAAATACACAGTTTTACTTTTTCTTTTAAATAAGAAAAAAAATAGTTTGTGTATTTCAGTCCTTTTGGAACAGCAAATCTGCACTGAAGAGTTCCTGCACGCAGATAATTATTTAGAATTATGGAATGTGATCAATGTTTGGAAGGGGCATGTGGAGATCTGCTGTTCCAGACTACCTCCTGAAGTAGAACTACTCCCAACACCAAGCAGGTCATGTAGAAAAGCTTTGTATATGTTAGTGTGGAAAAACTCCAAGGGTGGAGGTTCCACAGACTTTCTGGGCAGCCTGAACCTTGCTGCAGTATTGTTGAAGAGGAAAGTACATTCCTGTTGGTGAGAAAAGATCAAGACAACAGCAGGACTGACTCCTAAACTGCAGGCTCCAACATGTATTGTTTTACAGTACCACTATGCTATGGAAGCTGTTTAAATTAGCCTTAACTTTGGAAGAACTTCCTGCAGTCTTCTCCCCAGCTGTTCATTTGAAGCATTCCACATGATCTGAAGAAATCTGAAGCATGATCTTTCCAGCTGAGGGACCCTGGTCCAGCTGAGCTGCTTCTACAGATTCTCATTGTCATCTCATTGGTAGGACTTTTTTGGTTCTGTGTGCATTCAGACAGTTTTCTGTGGAGAGCTTTTTTAAAAGGCATAATACAATGTTGAGGCTTTTTGTCCTTTGGAACAGGAACTGTGTCCTTTACAATATGTACCAGGTTTGCAATTCACTCACATATCACTAATAATTGTAAGCCTGTGAGAAAGTATGTAATCTTTCTGTTGAAGACAGGAACAGAGTGGTACAATTAAATAGCAATTGTAAATGCTTTGTAAAGTGAAGAAAATATATCATTTTAGTCAAGCCATCTCACTAGAAGTGGAATTATAAATGTGGTTAGTCTTCTCTAAACACCCTCTTAAACATTCTCTTATTGGCAGCTACGATATGTAACACTTCAGGCATCATTTCAACGCATGTGTAATAACAACCATTGATACACATCCTTATGAAAAGAGAATGAAACAGAATTATTCCATTAGTTGTGCTTTGAACATTGTCACAAAGATCTAATTTCTGAAATTTACAGTGAAATTTGTAAATCATTGGGAAAAGTGTACTGTTTTTTCATTTGTTTTGTTTTTTTTTTCAAGAGAACTATTGTGTTCTAAACTGTAAGTTTTCAATGATGTTCAATTTCAAACTCACCAGATTGGACTATATGATGCATAGCATTTGGCAAAGGGAAGAACATGGCAACTGAAGTACTGAACAGATATTGTAGTGACACCAGCTAATAGGAAGCATTTGCTTTCTTTTTTCTTTAAATTTAAAATTCACTGTTTTGAGCAGTTCTCTTCTGCATCAAAAACAACAGAGCTTCCTTGTCAAATAGATGCCTCTTAAAATTAAAGGAGGCTGAAGGTACTTGGCACTTTTGAAAAGTTAAGTATCTTTTTCCTCTTCATTTAGTTAGCATTTTGTACTTAAAATATCTTAGTGTTTCAGTCCATGCATAGAATCTTGACTCTGAAAAGGCACTATGAATGTTGATTTCATTTCTTGATGTCACAGGTAAGAAAAAAGGTCCAATAGGTAATTTTTCCTCCCTTCTTTGATAAAGGCCTGAGCTGAAGCACATTTATCTGCAGGGAGAAGAAAAACCTTTTGAGTCCTATTGACCCTTTTCCTTTCTTTTGAGGGTCTCTCTGAGCTCTGTGTATGAAAGTGGAATGTGGGCATTCTCTACAACTGAACAGCCTACAATTGAACAGCAGTCTGAGCATGATAGGGAATGGACAAAAGAGGAAGATGTGATGCTCTGTTCTGAGAAGAGAGTATCTGTTTCAGTTACACTGAATTCTTTCCAGGGCACAAATCATATCAGAGCTGTGTTTTCTCTGTTCTGCTGTACAGCAACTGGTGACTCAGGCAAAACTGTCCAGAGAAATCCTCTACACAGTTCAGGAGGAAAAAAAGCAAAACTAATGTTTGCATTCAGGTCCCAAAACAAGGAGCGTATCACAAGCAGTACATTAAAACAAGGATGAGGTCTCACTGTAGCTACCATTTTTGTTGTACAATAACTAAAGCTCAGTCTGGATTAATGGGACAGTTTAGCAGGTTATAATTATTACCCTTGTTGCCACTTTTGAACAAATTATGATTAAAATTGTTTTCCTAGTGTTGCCTTCTCCTGTATTTCTTCAAAGGATCTGTTTGAAGTAAAATAAAAAATGAACATATGAAATCAAAATTATGTATACTCATTATTTTACTTGCTCTTCTGTACATAGATATCCTATGTGACTTTGGAAATATAATTATGTCTCTGGATGCACTGGGACATCAGGGTAGAATGCAAGGCTATAGATATGGATTATATTGATCATGAAATGGTAACTTTGATCCAAATTTGGCTTTGTCAGCTAAAAAGCTATGCTACGTTGTGGTTTTTGGGATGAGATTTTTACCAAATAATTTTTTTTCTCATTAGGACAGACCTGACCAGAGTAAAGAAACAGTTAACGGGCAGTTAAATAAGTAAAAAACCTGATTTGCAGTTCATCACTAGTTTCAGTAATGAACAGAACAGAATAGAAAATGTCCTTTCCATCCTGAGATTTAAAGGAAGACTTTATTTTGAGAAAGAAAGTATTTCTCAAAAAGACAATGAATCTGCAATAACAAAGAGGTTCTTGGAACTGCACACCTCTCAAATGAATGAGAATTCACATTAGGATGTAGTGGCATATTTCAGCCAGAAATAAAGATTGATGTGCCAAATAATTTCCTTACTTATCCTCTTATATGCATGTGCTCTTTAAACTATGTGTGGCTAAAGGAAAGCAACAGACTGGAACCTTTACTCAGATTTTTGTAAAGCTGTTGCAAGTAGCTTTCTGTTCACAAATGTTCCCTCTCCAAGCCTCCCTCTTCAAAATACATTTGAAAATCCAATTATCTGAAAGTTGTTTTTAGTTTTTGTAGTTCTTATCCCTACATATTTTTTCAGAGGTAGGAAGAAGTTAAAAAAGGGGGATGAATATGTAAGTAAACACATGTATTTCTAAATACACTTGCTTGCACATTTATACAGATTCTGTACAGATTATGGGAGGTTAGAGTGTAACATTATTTTATCATCAGAGTAATATGTGGAAAAAATAGAAATAAGTAGATGGAGAGAAACACGGTATCTCCTGGGAATTAACTGTTTGAAGAATGAAAATAGATTACTGCAGCCCTTGATAAGGTGTACATTTTATTATATCTGTCTCAGATTTATTTTCATGTTTTTTGTCCACTACAATCCCTAAATCTTCTTCAGCATGCCAACTTTTACAGTTCCTTCTAGTCATAGTGTACTGGTTTTGGTTTATTTTTCCCCAGATGTATTTTTCTGTGGTTTTCTAGATCCACTTTATTTCCTGCCTGTGTTTCTGAGTTCTCATGTCCATGGTGTTGTCCTTCCAGATTTAATACTTATCATTTAGTACTGGACTTCTGCAGTTTGCTTATTCTCAAATCATTAATGGAAATCTTAAATTGCAACAGAACTGATATCACATCAAACACAAAAAATTCATAGGAAATATCATGATCTATTGCCTATATAGAGCATTTCTATTATTATTAAATTTTTGTTTCAATTACAAATATATGTGCAGGTATAAAATTGCACAGGTGTTTCCTAAATGCTTACATTAAAGATGCAGCTATATTACAGTATTTCTGTTTCTGAATCCTTAGAAAAAATGCTACCTTCTTATAGATAATTGAACTACTAATTACTTAGATCATACGTTTTTGTTGTTTTCTGCTTGAAATAGTTACCCAAGAAGCCCATACCAAGACTACCAGTAGGAAGATTTGTTTTGTTTTTTATTGTCTTTGCAAGATGAGACAACTAATGTACACAAAAACTAGGTACATGATCTCAGTTCTCAACCAGCAGCTACAGTGAATTTTGTGAAAACTTAGTGTAGCTATTCTGCAGTTGTTGGCTGCAAAGGGATTGACTCATTGCTCTAGAATAAAATTTCTAATTAGATTATTTTGGGTTTCAACTTCCAAAAGCTCAATTAGAAAGTTTATTTCCAAGCAATAGAACAATCACCATCATTAGTGTGGTTTATGATGGCAAATCATCAAGTAAGTGATAGCAAACCGCTTCATTTATTCTTTAAGGTTCATTTTATGGCTTTTGATAGGTGTTCCATACTTGTGCTATGCTCTCATGTTTCTAAAGCATGTGTGTTTTGGTACTTTTCAGTGATTGTGTGCATTATGATTAGAATGCTGATTGTCAGTAACAATAGCCACAACGAAGTCTAATTATATATGTCAAACTTTTTTTCTACTATATGTGTACAATTTCCTTATTCCAAATATAACTGGCATTTGAGTCTCAGCACAGTAAGAATGTAATTAGACTTGTACAAGCATTGTCAGATCATGCTTTTTGCCAAAAATGTTAATTTGGGGTCATTGACTGTTAACAATATGAAATGTCATGAATATGAACTGAATCAATGTGATTACTGCAGTGGAAAAATTAATCACCTAGCTTGTCTTTATTATTAGACTACCAGCAGATAGGAATCTATAAACATAAAGGCAACTAAAAAGAACCTAGGTATGCTCTTGCATATTTATCCTCTTGATAATACTATTTTTGAAAAGAAGGTCATAAGGGACACAATCAACTTTTGATATAAAAAAAGTGCAGAAAGTGCAGAAGTGCAGAAATATTAAGTAAATGAACATAATTCATGATCTTTTTTCTAACTCATAATAAATATTCATCGTGTTAAGCCATAAAATACTTCAGTAAAGAGTCAAGGAATAAGGAGGAAGGTGTATGGGAATAGAGAAAAAAGTAACCCAGAAGGCTTTTATCCTGTTAACATGGAGAAAATTTGTTTGTGTGATCACCTGAGGAAAACAATTAGATACGCACAAGATGATAAAATATGCATTTAAGGGGATTATGTTTGGAAATGAAAGCCAAAAGCTTTTGGTACTATTTGTGTTGCAATTGCTGTTTAACAAGTGAACTAGAATATTATATTTGAATGTGCAACTGACTCATAAAGCCAAGATAATAACACAGAAGTCAAATAAGGTAAGAATGATTCTGTATTAAAAAATAAAAGGAAAGTGATGCTGAAAATAAATGATGGTCTCATAAATATTTTATCTTATTTATATATGAAATTTTACATTGTTGTTCACATTGCTCGGTGATTATTTTGTAATTAGTTTTCTTCACCATAAAATGATCATGTCCTACCTTTCAGTGCAACCAGGAAAAGATTCATAAAAATGACCTGAAGCTAAGTTTCAAAGTCACATGAATTACTACCAGTGACCTTGGGCTTCAATAGCAGCAACTATAAATACGAGTCTTTCTACACATCAATTGTTGATAGTAGCAACTTCAAGCAGACACCACATAAATATGCCATTAACTTCAGAAACTGTAGTTACTTGTAAGGGATTTAGCTGAAAATTACTATCACTAAGAGAATTAATTCTATTCTAACTCAAAACAGCACAGGGATAGAGTTAATTTCTTCCTAGTAGCTGGTACAGTGCTGTGTTTTGGATTTAGTGTGAGAATAATGTTGGTAACATAGTTGTTAAGTAGTGCTTACAAGCCAAGTTTCTGTACTCTACCAGCAAGCAGTTGCACAAGAAGTAAAGATCAGGACAGCTGACCCAAGCTGGCCAAATGGTTATTCGATTCCATAGAATGTCATGGTCAGTTTAGAATATTTCCTCTATTAGTGCAGCTTTTGATAGCTCTTTTTATATAGTTATTAGAAGATTCAAACATTTTACTGAGCTTGACTTTTATTGTCCACCCCCAATGTCACCAGTGATGGAGAAGCTGACTTAATTACTTCCCAGATCTGTTCCCAGCTGTGTGAACACAGGTTCATAGACCACTTCTGTTAGACACACCTGAATGTGCAATGAATATAATCATCAATAAATTTATTCCACTGAAAATTCATGACTGTACCTCAACAGAGTTCCATTATCAGACCCAAATCCAGGATCTGAAAACTGTGCTACATTTGGTAGAAAAATCTGAGAAAGTAAACTGAAGCATTTTAAAATTTAAAATTTTTGTTGAGCTTTTAGTCCAGTGGCAATTTTAGAGTCTAATCACAAAATAGTACAAAATTTTATTAATGAGTTGGTAAACTGAAGAATTCAAAACCTATAATACACTCTGATTTTCCTGAAGTAGTAGGGGCTTATAAGTTCCCCACTTAAAGAATCAAAATTCAAAGTACTGCTTCTAAAATAACTCTAACACTAATAGATACACAGCATATAGCTGAAGATTGGAGGAATGTTAGTGTACAGTACAGTATACACCAGAATTATGGGTCAAATATTAAAAGATACTAACATAATTTGGATGTATCTAATGGCAGTCAACATATCAATTACAGGAAAATGGTAATATTTGGTGCTATTTTAATTGAATAACAAAGTAGAGAAAATTTCCCAATTAGACATCTTATATGTAGAGGTATTTTTGCGGAAGCCTAAATCAGTGAATATTGATTAAGAGTTATATTTTAGAATATTTACAAGTCTCATTTTTCAAAATACCCTCTTGGAAATTACATTCCCAGTGAGAAAGCTCTTGATGCAGATGAGTGTAATTAACTGGCAATTTTATTCACATTTTTTTAGGTAAACTCATCATTACAGGTTATTCTGAAGCTAGTGTCTTGGTGCAAGTTATGCTGAGGCTCAGCCACTGACAGCCAGACAGCTATATACTGCTTGTTCCTTTTGCTCTGGGTGTTTTTGACTGACCTTCACAGACTATGTTTCAGTAGGTACAGCATGAACTAAGATATGAGACTTGAAATGAGACAGAATTAGAGCAGTATTCTCCTAATGTAATGGTTTCACAATGGAAGTGCAAGAACCCAGATATGTTACTGAAGCTGAAGAGAAATAAGGAGGAAAACCGTTTGGATGTGAATGAGAAGGAAAATGCAAAGAGAATTTTCTGTAACACAGAGCAGGAACACGTCATAGTGTGCTGGTTTTCAGCCTCAGGATGGAATTGCATTCAGGTGCTACATTAGGTGGGAGTATGCTCACAGAAAAGTTTATTTCTATTTGCATACTTCCCTTTGTAAAATGCATAGAAAATTTTGACTTGAATCTCCAGAGAATTTTCTGTAATCAACTTTTGGATATGTCCAGTTGGAATTCCTTTTGTATCAATAACTTAGCAAAATAGTGGGTACATCTGGGACTGTACACTTTGTTCAGTCCAAGGTGTACAGCCTTCATAGTTGCTATAGTACGAGCAGAACATAGTCACCACCACAATTATTTCCAGAGTTCACTCTTGTCTGTGTGGTTGGGGATTTTCAAATAAAAACTGAGCATTTAAAAATAGACATAGTAGTTTGAAAGCTTTTCTTATTAACACTGAATTTCCATGTCACATTTTCTATTACTGCTAAGTACTTTCTCTTGAACAGGGAATTTCTCTGCAAATAAGTAAATTTCTGGTGCTGTATGGAGTTTTTCTTGACTTTTCCAAACTGATTTTTATGGACTTTCTCAATGTTTATGGCTGTCTAATTCAGACATTCCTGTAAAATTATTAATTCGAATCCCATTTTGATACAATACAAAGTAAAAGAAATCTACATACGGTACAATTAATAGAAATTAATAACTAAAGAATACAGCCTAATTTTCCTTTGAAACACATTCACAATTCAAAGTTGTCTGTCCTGTTACAAATCTTAATGTTTAGCTCCACTGTTGTTAAGTGCAAACCTATTTTGAATACCAATACAATTTCGAATGTAATAGTGGATCTCCAAGGAAGATGTTTATGTTAATTTGGAAATACTCTTGGGTGTTTTTTTTAGAGTTTTTAAAAGATTCATTTTAAAATAGGAAGCTCAGTTAGATCCATATTGAGTGAAACACTGTGTTATGAAACTTTATATGATGAGGTAAAGCAAGCGTGACCTGTAATCTGAGACATCCTAACTTTTTCTGCTGTCTTTTTCTAAAAAATGCATACATTTTTTGGTAATTGTCATATTGTTTCTGATGTTAATTAGGTACAATGAATAGACATTCCACCTTTAATGAAATGGAGCTCCATATTTGCCTGGACCTATTAAATACCTGTGAGATAACTGCATGGAATTCACCATACAATTACTTGGACTTTGGGTACTTTAATAGCTCAAAAATTTGCTGGCAATAATCCAAAACTAAGACATTATTTTCAGAACTTAACCTATTATAGAGAAACAAGTAAATATCATGACATTCAGGGAAAATAGATAATAGATTCTTTCCAATTGTAAGCTTGCAATTACATCTATGGCAAAAGACTACGTCTGCCCTTCAAAGTCATACATAGTATAATGCAGTTAGTTAAAGAAAGATTTTCATCTAAGAAATATCCAGTACTACTTTGTTCATCTTTCACAGTGCAAAGATGTTAACAGGGTGTTTTACCTGTCAACAATTTCAAATTAGAGTTTATACCTTATACAGAAGCTAATAAAAGTTTTGAATAGCACTTTATAGAAAATAAATTACAGAGTAAAGCATTTTGTCAAACAGATTGAGTATAATCTGTCTCAATGTTTTGTTTAAAAATATATTTTACTAGAAACATCTTAGAGATATTGTGGTTTTCAACGTAGTCTATTTCATATATTTTACACCACAAACCCCTTCAAGTGGAATCCTAATCTCAGCTCTTTTATAGTAGTTTTACTGATGTAAATTTGTTCTGAACTGCTTGTATGAAGAAATACTGAATTAAAATACAAAAAGACTTCAGGATTATATAGACTTATTTTTCTTCCTTTCAAACAAAACCAAAACAGAGTTTTTTCCTTCAAATCAATGTGTCTAGTTATTGCTGAATCCTACAAGCCCAACAGAAAAGTGGTGTATAAAGTATGGTTTATATTTAAAAGTACAATTGAATTATTATCACTGAACTAGATTTTTGTAGAAAAAACTTTGAATTAAACATCTGTAAAAATAATATTTTTCTGAAAAAAATAAACTGAACTCCTCTTGCATATTCTACACAACTTGGGATGCACGTATATAAAATATGGCTGATGTTGTTACTATATTTACTTCTAGTATTGATACTGAAAGCTGCTTCATTTAGTAATTCTTTTTAAAAGTGACCAACCAAATGAACAGCTAAACAATCCCTCTTTTCTTTCATATGATTTTCTTAAAGTAACCTATTCAAGTTTTTTCATTGATTTGGATGATCCTTTTAAAGGCAAGATATGTGGTAATTCTGGCTGCATGTCTACCTGAAAAATGAAATTTAAATGTACCATTTTTTAGTGTCTGGTTGTTAGCTGGATGTAGATATTTTTAGTAAAAATCACTAAAAAAAATGTATTTTTAGATTTAAAAGTTATAACATTTGAAATATTGTCCTTCTGCCCTGGAGATATTAATTAATGAAAAACAGCAGTCATTCAAGAATGGATATGATACTTCCATTACATTGAAAGAATATGTTATTATCTAGGAACCATAACCTCTATGAAATAACTTTAATAGCATTAAATCTGTATAAATATTTTGTATCTAGTCTGATAATTTGAAAAATGTTATACTTCAGTGAAGTGTCTTTCATATGAAAAGTTAAAATCAACTTGCTATCGTGTACACACAGTGTATCATATTTTCTCATGGAAATGGTAGAAAAAGATTACTGGAGATTGTTACAATGATTTGTTGATTGTTGTCAATGATGAGTTTTTACCTCTGATTATTATCATCCTATACATTCATAATTATATACTACTCAGTTTTTATATTATATTGATTTATCACCCAAGATGATTTGTACTTGTAAGAAATTCAGAAAACATTGATTTACTTAAATTATTCAGTGCTTTAGTTTATGGCTTTAAAGTCATTTAATTCTTTAGTCAAACCAATAGAGTTTTAAAAATGGCATTCCTTAATCAGAATGTTTGCAAATGCACTTTTTCAAAATCACTGGTTAGATATAAGATGATGTTTTATAAATAATCTACTTTTAATATATAAAGTCATGTGTAAGTATGAATAGTCACAAGTAAAATGAATAATTTAAGTTTGCTAGTGTTCTCTGATGTAGAATATGCCTTTACATTTGCAACATTATTCTCAATGGATTCAAACTCATGAAGACTGTTGGATTAGGGACATGATTTAGTGGTGGGCTTGGTACTGTTAGGTAATGGTTGGACTTGATGACGTGAAAGTCTTTTCCAATCTAAGTGATTCTATGATTCTATGGTGTGTGCATATGAGGCATTTTTGTTTGACTAGTCAGCATTATTCAGTGCTAAGAATGTTTCTTTCAGTACTTTAAAGTTTGGAGAGTTTAACTGACACAAAACAACAGTTCGTTATATGTGGAAAGGTGTAAGGCAAGGGATAAATCTTGAGCACTAATGGGTTTTGGTCATTACAAATGTATAATTAAACATGAAAAAGAGAAACATCAAATACAGGAAAAATACTCCATCCTAAGAAACAATTCATGTCATGTTCTTACTGAAATGCACATTCCTGAAACTATTCCTTTTATACAGAGTGAGCACTTTGGCCTTACAATGTCTTACAATACCTGAACAAAAGTTATTTTAAAAAATAAAGTGTCTCACATTGATTAAGATAGACATTTATTCACATTTATGTAAATAAACTTTTATATTTTTACCTAATGTATACTAAAACAAAGAAATTGCTGAACAAGGAGCTTATACAGCAACGTTTCTCTATAAAAAAAGAAGGAAATCCTTTTCACCTGTTAAATAGAGCAATGACAGGCTTAGGGTTAATCCTGAAAAGATGTAGTATTAAAATTTCAGTGTCTTGGAAAAAATACACAAGCTTTCACATTTTATTAGACAGCATTTCAGTTCCATCCATTTTACAACAAAAGATATTATTCAAATCTGTTTGGGATACCTTTATCTCCCTCACTGTAAAAATCTACAAAAAAACCCGCCAACTCTGTATTTTGTTTCTCCATTGATAATTTACTTCCTCTAAATTAGAATGCATGCTGACTACATCTTTTGACAGGACAGTTCAGATATCTTCGTGCTTATTTTGAGCAGCAGATGAATTAACAAGATAATCTTTCCTCCTTGTTTAAAGTTCTTTGTTTACGACTATCTCCTATTCCAATTACAGGGGGAAAAACCCCCTCTTCCTATGAGTTTTCGATTCTCATGCCTTTCTTTAGTCATGTTAACTCCCATAGACTCACATTAACTCACTTTAATGCTCTGGAGAAATGATTGTATCATAAATAGCAGTATACAAGATTATTTCTAAAGCTTAAAACTGTACATGCAATCCACATGAATAATTTGTTTCCACAGAGGTTTAAAGTTCAAACTTGCTGCATTGAAAGATTTCTTCTGTTTCACTCCAGTGTTCATGGAATGGCTTTACATGTTGAAAATAAAAACGCTCTTCAGGTAGCAGTAAGAATCAGTCTGTCTTACCTGATTCCAATCGCTAGCTAACACCTTTAAGAACCTTAAATCATGCCAGTTTTAGTGCTCAGAATGCACTTATATTGAAGTAATTAAAATTGCCTTCATTCTAAAGGAATTATCTTGCAGTTTCTGTAGTAACATTTATGTTTTGTTCTGCATTTGCCACTTTGTCAGACGTAGAAATATATATATATTGGAAAGACTCATTCTTAGGAATTATGCAATGGAATACAGATTCATATTTTTCTAGTGAGGTGATGTTAAGAAGTAGTCTATTATGTAACATAAAAAAGTAAATTGGCAATTCTTAGGTTTTTATTGTACAATAGATATGTATTCAATAGAGTATACAAGTGGAAGGATTTGGATTTAAAAATTGGGGAGATATTGTACTGGGTAATTCAGATAGGGAGACTTGTTTTATATTTCTTGAAAATATAGCATTCTGGTGGACTGAGCCACTATCACCTTCATTCATTCCATATGTAATAATCAGGACCTAGTGCACCTAATTAATAAACAGATGGCAATAGCCCTGTGGGTCCTTAAGTCAGTAAGGGCTTTTGTGCTCCACTAGTTATGTCACAGTATCTTTTCTTAAGGGATGCATATGCCAAAGTTGGCTAATGGCACAGCAGATACTTCATCTTGATTTCAGGATAGCAGGAAGCCAGTAGAGATCCCAAAGTAATGTCCAGACAGTCATGGAATGAGTTTAATCTTGTTGTAGCAGGAGACAGAGTTTTCCCCAAGAATGTTAAAGAGAATAATCCAGAATAAAATAGTTTCTGAAATTCAAAGAATGGGGATTGTGGTGGGATGGCTATACTGTACGACCATCATCCTAAGAAGAGCTTGGCACCCTACACTCCATTGTACTGGTGACATTTCTGTTTTAGTTCTGCCTGATTGCATTCCAAGATACTTTCTTGGGACAGCAGTTCAAGGAGGTGGGCACAAGAATGAGACAAACTATTCCTGTAGAGGTGAACATCTAACTAGAAATGTATTAATGAATGGTGCCTACCACTACAGCAGAAAACAGTATTATTTCACTTTGTATTTGCAGTATCATTTTGTGACACACACAGGGTATATGTTTTTCACATTATTGGTCAATGACACTTTGTGCAGAAGCATGAGTGTAAATATTATGGTATGCACAACACTGGAAAAAATTATCAGTAATAGAAAAATCTAGCAGGTAAAGGGCCAGTAAATTGTTCATTTGTGAGACTGCAATACCATTCTGACATTCGAGGTATTCAGGGACACTGTTTTGTGAAACAAAACCCTTCTTTCTTGATAGAATTTTCTATCCAATATAACATCTGCAAGTGGGATCAAAACCTGACAATGTTAGTATGCGTTCATTTTAAAGAAATGCAGATATGTTGCTTGCTTTCTGTTTGTTCACAAGACACCATTGTTGGAATGGGTGTTCTGCTGCTGTAGGTCATATATTTGTGTTATATTCATACCTGCTCTGTTGTAACATACAATGAGCGCTGAGACACAATCCTATTTCTGGCTACTCTATATGTGCAGGAACTATTAAGGCAATATCAGCAGCCATACACATCACCAAAGATATCTGCAATTATTTAATCCAGTGTGATTCCAGATGGATCATATTTCCAAATGCTCCAAATGCAGATTGGACATGAATATTCTCAGACAAATAAAACATGATCCTTGATTTTATCTTAGAGACATTTATTAGTGTTGACATTTGCAGTTATCCTGAATGTTTTATAGGTTCTTTTGTAATTATTTTAGTAGCTACAATAGTTCAGGAATTAAGCCACAATGTAATTGGTTTGACTTTGTGGTGAGCTGAATTAGTTTGAACAAGCTCTCAATTAAGAAGAAGTCTTGATACCTCCATGCCTGCCATGACTGCACTGTTAGAGAATCATCAGTATGTAAGGAAGCTGAACAGAGAGGTCTTACCCTTTTCTACCATATACTAAAGAATTTAGTATTTTAGTACCCTAGCACTGGATAAAACCTGATCTACAGACTACTGAGTTCACTTGAAATACCATCTGCAGAGTCATAACAGACAAGAGCCATCGGCTTCAGAAACAGTGCGTGCCTAGTTATTTCCTTTGCTGTTCAATGTTAAGATTCCACCCTGTCATATTAAACACCCTTTTATAAGCATGAAAAACTCTGCCTTGGTTCTTATAATCTTTTTTTGCTTTAATTGAAATTAATACTGTTGACCATTTCTCTTTAAAAATCATATGCAAATTTGGCTTGTGAATAAGCTCTAGAGATCTGAAAATTGCTTAATGTACCATGTAGGCACAACTGACTTCAGAGCAGTCCTGTAATTGCAGGGGAGGATAGTCAAGTCACTTCCCTGTACTACTCGTAATGCTGTGTTTTTTATCTTTTCTACTAATGCATTAAAATCAGAATAGGAGCCAACTTAAATGGCCATTCCTCAGCAGTCCTGAAATGGATCTGCACTAATGTTTTAGCTGAGGTCAGAGGTGCAGTTATGAAGCAAATATCTTCACCATCCCACTTTCTGTACTTTGCTTTACATTACCCAGCAGCTGCAGAAAACAGACATTGGATTCTTCTCAGAAGAAAGTGTGTGGGAGGACACATTCCAGAAGCACAGCTAATGTGCTTTGACAGGCAGTCCATCCACAGGACCAGACTGGCATTAGTCTGAAGTGATTTAATCTGATTCCATTTTCACTAGAATGCTTTTATTGACTTTAATGTTTCCTCTCTAGTGTCATGGTTACATGAAAAAATGTGTTACTTTAATATCCTTTAGCACCTCTTTACTAAATGCTAGTATGTGGAAGCAATGTCCTTTGCTTACTGTATTCAGATGGAATTCCACAATGATGAAAGCTTTAAGGTCCAGTACCTCATGGTGAGGAATTTCTTCCTAAAATCCAGTCTAAATTTAGTCTCTTCTATTTTGAAAATAATCCTCCTTTTTCTTTCACTACATGCCTTAGTAAAAGTATTGTCTGAGCTTGCTGAAGGACATCTTCAGGTACTAGAAGGTTGTTACAAGATCCCTCCAGAGCCTTCTTTTCTCCAGGCTTAGAAAATTCCCTCAGCCTGTCTTCATAGAAGAGGTGCTTCAGCCATCTGATCAGCCTTGTGTCCCTTCTCTGAACTTGTTTGGACAGTATTGTGATGTTCTTATATGAGGACTCCAGAACTGTATTCTGTGTCTGCTAATGACTGTTTGGGCTTAGCAATGAGATATACGCAAGATCTTCTCAAAATTCCTCCCACAGTGTGTTGGATATCCTCTATTATTCCTAATAGCACAACAATCTAGGTGCTTAAATAAGTTGCTTATAGCCATGTTTATTTTTCATAACAGCAAAATAAAATTTTGAAAGAGTAATGATTTATATTCCCTCCTACCTCAAATTTAACCTTCCATTGTAAAGTTCCCACTTTCCTCCCTTTCTGATTGACAGGGCTGAATGCAATGTACTTTTGCATTGCATTCTCATCGCAATGTACTTTTTTGATATTCTGGCTTCTCATTATATGTCTTTCAGCAGGCTGGGAAATCATTTTCCCTCTCCCTTCGTCTCCAACTCTACAGATTCAATACTAAAGTTTAGTATTCCCTTTGAATCTCATGCCTACAGTATCTGGGACTGGGCTCCATTCAGGAGCTGTTTGTATTTTATTATTTGATCATAATAGTCAACAGTCATGTGATACTCACATTAGTACTATACTATGCATTTTATTTCCTCTAGGTCTCCTTGTTTTTTAGTCTCCCCAGATTTAACACAAAACATTATAATTTGTCCCTAACACAGATAGATAAATCTTTTACTATTGACCTTAAGAGGTTTTGAATATATTTTAGGTCTGAATTCTTGCATCATGGATGTATACCATTCATTAATTGAATTTATGAAGGGATTTCTTCAGAGTAATCTCATTATGGATGATCATACTTCCAGATAGTCTTATATAAGACAATCTCATTAACTGTGTCACTTTAGAATATCCATGTCACTCTAGGACATCACTCAGGGTATTTCATCAATAGTTCTGTATGTATGATAGTTCTGTCCTGTATGATGTATATTAAACACATACTTAACATTTTTGAATTTGTAATTTGTAAATGTAGATGTTTCTGGTAAAATTTTAAAAAATTTAAATTGCAAGTAGGAGTTTAAAGTGTTGTGTAATTGAATACTGTAATTATGTTCTATATCACATAAGATGTGCTATATATATCTTCACATTATTTTAGGTGTTGCTCAGATTTATTTTACGTAAGTTTTTATATAGCTGCAAGTTTGTAATGCAGATTAACTGAAACTAGTAATAAAGGGTTCCTGTTGATTTTGAAAGGATTTAAGATCATCCTTTATTATTCCTGATTAAACAAAGATAAATCCAAACATAAGAAGTGAATCTCAGTTTACTGTGGGAGGAACAGGTTTCTATCACAAAACATGTAGTGAGGAGGAATTGTGTTATGTATAACTAGTGAGCAATTTCAAAAATGTGACACTACAATTTGAGAAATTATTTATATGTGGTTATCTTCCTGCTTTCTGTACACTGGGTTTTCAAATGCATGTATCCAGCTGTCTATGCTTTCTGAAACAAAGAAGAGTAGTGTTTGGATTCAAGATGATGGAAAAGGTGGTTGGTACGAACATAGTGAAACATGAAGTATTCTTTCACATTCCTTGGCTATGACTTTTCTTCGGGCCTTAAAAATATTTTCCTTATCATTCAGTAAATCTACCAGTGAACTGTAGAGTAACATTACTTTTCAAGTATATGGTGACCACTGAATCTTTGATGGTCTTCTTACCTCACTGAACAGGATGGAAAAAATTACTCAAACAGCTGTTTCAGTTCCCTGAACTGACAATCAAATAGACTGGCTTAATTATCTTTTCAAACAGTTGCTTATTCAACCCCAAATGGTGGTGCCTTTTCTCTTCCTCTATTCCTCCTTTCCAGTAAAATTTAATATATTCATCAAGTTAGTGGTATTTACTTTTGCCTAATTGCCACAAAATGTAATCTTTTTGTAAAAACTTGTATAACAAATTCCTGTAAGAGCATACCATAAAATATGACCATTTTTGACAATTAGTGATGTACAGTTTTATTCAAGTTGTACTTAACAGATTGTCAGAAAGTTATGTTGAACACCATGGGAAATATTTTAAAGCAGTATGAGCCTTTCTTCCCTGAGGAGAGGAGCGTGGGTATGAAAAATTGTGTATCTATCACTAGGCTGTTCTGTAGGACTCTGAAGTGAGGTCTATGATTTTAGGCTGTCGTATTGAGTGTCTACATGCAGGCAGTAAGAGAACTGTTTGAGTGACATTCAGGCAAGTGCCCACATTATAATGATAACATATAGCTGCTCTTAGTCTTTATCTCACATAAGACTGCCACTATCACAAGAATGGTTAAAACTGCTTGAAAAGCTGTTCTTTATGAAGAATGTCAGACTGAAGCATTACTTTAGCAAGACAATGATTATAATGGAAAACAGAGGAAAGAAAAATTGCAGAAATTATCTAATACCCTATTTGGAAAGCACAAAGCAACTCATTAATTTAGTTTAAGGTTTACATAAGGCAGAGCAGCACTGCAAACTAACGCTTTCTATCAGTTCTGGTTGGCTGGGAGGCACTGCAGCATTCTGGAAGCTGGCTTTGTTTTATGTTATTTATGATTGTTATTTTGTCAGTTCTTTGCAGGCCAAAATAAAGCAGTGTAGTAGAATCTCAGGCTTGAAAGCTGGAACTTATTCAGCCATCCCAGAGGAGTGTAAGTACAGGGCAGTAGAAACTAGAATTGTATTTTATCCAGTAATGATGGTACTTGAAATTTGTAACACATACTCCACAAAACTCACTTCCTTAATTTATTTCATTGTAAAGTAGTGGGCAGAAATGTTCTACTAAAGAATGACTCAATGGTAACACTTTCTATCAAGATACTGCAGACACTTCTGCTGAAGTTCTCATCATGCTGAACTTAGAGAGGCAACTCTCAACCACATATACTTCTGTGGCTCCTAACAGAATCTGAAATCTACAATACTCAGTACTCACAAACGATCAGTGGTAATTTAGCAAATAAGCATGATGTGGTGCTAAGCTGCTTAATGTAGTAGATGTATTCACTGCTAATTTTAGCGATGTTGTGGATTTACAGTGCAGTCTTATAACCTTGATGAAAGAATGGCAACAGAAAGATCAATACCATGAGAAAAGACTAATATATTACTCAGCTATAGAGAGAGATGAGTGAAAGCAGATGACCTAGAAGCAGGAATAATCAAACACTGGTGATGGATGGCATATAAACTTCATCAAAGTAATATAATTGAAATTAACACCTGTGTTCATGAGAAGAACAGTGTGGAACTATAATTACGATTTTAAAGGTATTTCCCTCCCTCTTTATTTTCTTTGAATTAACCTGTTTAAAATTGCAAAATTCTAGAAATCTGTGATGAACATTTCTTTAAGCCAATGACTACTCTAAAGGAGACAAAGCAACACTTGTAGTGCCCACTTACACATAGAAATGCTTTTATTTTCTCAAAGTTACTGGAGAAATGTATGCCCACATTCCACAGCAGATTAAGAGCACTTGTCTCTTGATACCTGGTAATGTGTCTTAGCTTGCTCTGTAATTGTACTGACTAAAATGCACTAGCTATAACCAATTTGTGTTATTAGTGAGTATGATCTATGTGTTTTAATATGCAATTCACTAAATTAGTCTCAAAATTACCTGCTCAGTTCAGCTAGAACTTGGTGTGAAATACCTGAGAAAGTTTGAATGCCAAGTTGGATGGTACAGGAAATGAAAATTACATTACTCTGGAGAAATAATTATAGTAAATGGAGATTTATATCAAGTTCTTGAAATAAGGTTTACAAGAGAAATACAGTCAGGCTTTAATTATGGTACCTGTTACATCCAAAGGAATTAGAGTCAAAAGCTAGATTATTATTGACCTATATCAGACGTAGTGACTCTTAACCCTTTTGACTTGATAGGTAACTCTGATAGAAAAAATGTCTTGACCTAATAAGAAAGAATCAGGAGAAACCCCGATTTACAACAGAGACATACAGTGACGTTTAAGCCACTACATGAAATGTAGCCTGTGTGCTTTGGGTGAAACACACCATCACAGGACATCCGAGATACAAAAGGTATGCTTTTGTTACTCTGGTTTTGGTGTAACTCTTCCTTCTGGTGCAGTCCTGCCCCATGTGTTAATGCACTCTTAGGCCTGGCATTCACCTTTGCTAACTGAGAATAACTGTTGAGCCATTCTTGTGCATTTGCAGAACACCAGAAATTGCACTATTTTATTTGACTGTTACTCAGAGAAAATGGAGTTTTCTAGTTCACTAACATAAAAATACGTCTAAATGAACACGCAAATTGATTCAGTAATTTTTTGGGACTGTGTAGTATTATTGTAAAAGCTCAATGAAAATGCTTGCTTAAGGGTTCTGTAGAGATAGACTTTTCCTACACTTCCTACTGCACAGAATTCTGCAGTAATTACAATATATCAACATCAGAAGATCAGGCTGGGAACTATTGCAGTTCTCCCTGTGGACTTGATAAAAAATTGAGAATCACTATCCCAAAAACTATATTACCTTTCTTTACATGTGCAGAATTTTCCTATCTATCCAAAATGTTAAAGAAAATACCTTTGAATTTCTACTGCTTTTAATAATTTACATCTCAGAAATATTTTTTATAAATAAAACAAAAACTATAGCAGAGTACTGAAAGTTTAATGTTATGGTACAGTGGGCTCAGTCTAACATACTCTGTTTACAATGCTCCGCTGAAATTTCTATTTTACTGTGTTTCTTTTGGGCCAGTAGGGCAAAAAAGGCAAAGAGCTTCTTTGGGAGCTCATCTCCTGCCCTTAGACACCTCTCTAGGTATTCCCCAGTTAATTTATTCTTTTATGTTTATTGGCTGGAGGCTCTATGGCTTTGTTTTCCTCATCAGCTTTCAATGTACTACATGGACTAGGATTCTAATCTGGTTTTGCTACATGCTTAAACCCAGTAAGTGCTTTTTTATGTAGTAACTAACAAATACCTGTTCTTACATTTCCAGAAGTGTCACATTGATCACTCATTTAGCGTTCAATTTCCTTTGTAGGAACTAAAAATCTAAAACGTTGTTTCTGTTTTATACATCAGCAACAACAACTTTTTGTTCCCCTGCATATTTGTAGTTGCCTGTATGGGCAAACTCAATTGTCTGAAATGGCATGACCTGCTTTATTTATTCAATCTCTCAGTTTTCAGTTCTACATTCTGATTTTTTGTCACTAGATTTCAAAATGACTCAAAAATTTCAATATGCTGCTGATCAAATGCAATATTGATTCTTTTAAAATTTATTTTCATTATTTTCTTATCAAATGCATTAGAGTAAAAGACATAGTCAAATCTTGAAAATAGTCATCACCACATTCTTAACATAAGATTAGATTTAGCATTTTTTGATACATAAAAATCAGCAAATTTCCACTGAGATTACAGCTAGATTTTGGTTCAATGGATTTAAGCTGAAAGGAAAAAAATATTCTATGTTTGTATCTCAGAGCGCAGGGTACTTCAGTCTTTTCTATTTTCATATAGTCCACAAGAGTGTAGCAGTATTGAATTATTGTGACTGATATGAATGCTCTGTCTTAAGCTAATATCTTGTTCATGGTGGGCTTTTAATATATTTTACAGAACTGTTGATAGTTATACCAAAACCTGACATATGAGAAGATACTGAAGCTTCTAAGCTAAATGTTATGTTATTCCATCAATTTATCATTTACTCTCTGGTAATTTTTGGTATAATATATGACATAACATGAACATTTGTTTTGGTTACTTCTATAATGCAAAAAACCCACCAAACTCCCAAACAATACAGCTTCATTACTGACAAAGCTACAAGAATAGTGTTTGATAAATCTTTGTCCCTAAAGGAGAAATGATTGCATGTGTTTTACTTGCAAATGTTTCTGTTTTGTGGATTTAATTGATTTGTCAAATATAAATATGCAAGAGGACATACTTCTGCCACTGCTGACACATTCCAAAAGAAGCAAAATTTCAGATCCATCTGCTGTAAGACACAAAATATTTCCATCAGTTTGAATTGTTACTAAACCTTTCAGGCAAAATTCTAACCTGCACAACATTGTCCTGAAGCAAGGAAGAGTATGCTGTGTTGCTGGTAGAATTCTTTTAAGGGAATCTAAAATGAAGAAAAAATTCTGAGCATTGTCATCGGCTTATCTGTTCTACAACACAGAAGTACAGCTTTAGCTGAGATACATGTCTGACAGAGCTATTGGTTTTGATGACAGGTTGCATTCTTTTGTATATACTGAGTATTCTCTGTATGTTCTTTGCCATGTGTATGGGATAATTAGCTTTCCAGCAGTAAAAATGATGCACTAATTTCACATGCATTTAATCAGCCCAACATGAATTTCTGAATTATACATATTCTCCACACATACAGACTGGTGGTTCACAAAGTCAAATGAACATTAGCAGAATGAGACGTAGTGTAAACAAAGAGTAGAAGATCTGTGACATGCTACACCACTTTGATATTAAGAAGTCTATGGGGTCAGAAGGGTTACACCCAAGAGTGCTGAAGAAGCTAGCAGATGTTCTCAGTAAACCATTGTTCATCAAGTAACACCAGTTGTGGCTAACTGAGGAGGTCCCAGTGAAATGGAGATTAACCATTGTAATGGTTATCTACACAAAGGGTCAGAAGAAGGATCCAGAGAACTACAGACCTATGAGTCTGACCTTGGGCCATAGGAAGTTATGGGGCTTGATAACCAGGTGGTCAGGCCCAGTCAGCATCAGTTCATGAAAGGCAAGATCTTCTTGACATAATCTTCTTCTCTGACAAGTTGACATGCCTAGTAGATGAAGGAAAAGTTGGACATTGTCTTTCTGAATTTCAGTAAAGCCATTGATAGTTCCCATGGCAGTGTTGTGGGAAAATTGACTGCCTGTGGCTTGGATAGGTGTATGCTCTGCTTGGTTAAACACTGGAAGTTTGTACCCAAAGGATGATGGTGAATACAATTAAATCTAGTTGGCAAATGATCACAAATTGTTTCCCCAGGGCTCAGTATTAGGACCACTCTTGTTTACTATTGTCTTGGGTTATGGAATATAAAATTTGTATTCTATTTTCATCTGTTGAAAGCAGTTGAGAAGCTATGTGGTTTTGTCTCTTGTAACTCCAGGGGGATGGGGGAGTGAATGCCTTGTACTGGCCCAATTGTTAAAACCAGGTGGGGCAATGTTTCTTGATTATCTTCTGCTGATGGACCATTAAGGCTCATATCATCCCATTGTGAGACACTTCACCCAGTGGGGGGAGCTNTGCAGTCACCACCCTGACTAACAGAGCATCAGGTTGACTCTGTCAGGGTCCCTAGGACCTTCTTTTGTTTGTTTGTGTATACTATTGGTATTTTTAATATTCTTAGTAAAGAACTGTTATTCTTTTTTCCCAAATCTTTTTCCTGAAAGCCCTTAAATTGCAAAATTATAATATTCTGGAGGGAGAGGGTTGACAGTCTCCATTCCAAGGGAGACTCCAGTTTTTCCCTAACTGATACCTGTCTTCCAAAACCGAGACAACTATGTTTATTGATGATTTGATTGAGGGATTGACTGTGCCCCCAGTAAGTTTGCAGATGACACCAAGATGGGCTGATATGCTGGTCTGCTTGTGGATAGAGACAGTATGGAGAGATGTGGACTGGCTAATTCAATGGATTGAGACCAACTGTATGAGCTAGGTATTGTGTTCTTCACTTGGATCACAAAAACCCAGTGCAACATTACAGGCTTTGGGAAGAGTGGCTGAAAAAGTCCTCCACAGAAAGAAACCTGGGGATGTTAATTGATCATCAGCTAAATGTGAGCCAGCAGTGTGCTCAAGAGGCCAAGAAGGCCAATGGCATCCTGGCTTGTCTCAGACATAGCATAGCCAACAGAATTAGAGAAGTGTTTGTCTCCCTGCTCTGGACACTGATGAGGCCGCACCCCAAGTACTGGGTTCAGATGTAAGCATCTTGATACAAGAAAGACAATGATGTGCTGCATCCAAAGAAGGGCAACAAGGTTGGTAAAGATGCTGGGGAACAGGCTGATGTGGAATAGCTGAAGAAGCTGGGACTCTTTAGTCTGAAGAAGAGGATGCTGAGGGGAGACCTTATTGGTGTCTACAACTACTTGAAAGGAGTTTGTAGAGAAGTGGATGTTTGTCTCTTCTGAACAAGTAATAGGTTTTAGGAGAAAACAAAATGACCAAGTTGAATCAAGGGAAGTTTACATCAGACATTAGAAAAATCTTCTTTACTGAAAGGGCTATTAAGCATTGGAACAGAAAGTCTGGGGAGATGATTAAACTGGTATCTCTGGATGTTTTTAACAATTGTGTAGATGTAGAGCTTAGGGATGTGGTTTAGTGGTGATCTTGGTGGTATTAGATTAATGGTTGGACTCAATGATCTTAAACAAATCTATGATTTTAATAAATTCTCAACTATATTTTCTTCTGAAGAAACTGAGTGGCTTCCTTTTGATACGCACAAGGGTTACTTAAGGAAAAGATTCAAAACTACTTATAAACAGTAACTATGCTGTACTGTAAGCCATGGAAATATTGTTTTGGTGGTTCATGTAAAAATTCTATAATTTTTCTTGTTTTCCTTGTTCTAGTATTTCTCAGAGAGAAACTGACAGTTTTGGGTGAGTGTTTAGGCTTCTGGTTGTATTTGCAGTTGATAACATATTAGTATTTATGTGTAGCGCTTGGCTTCATATTAAGCACAGACAGGTTGTTTTATTAACTATTTAATTATATGTAATGTTCACATTCCAAAGCTCACATCAGGGAGTACAAAATGGAAAAGGGGAAAAATGCTGTTTGTAAATAAGTAAAAGTTTCCTAGTCCCGTGGCTTCCATAATTTTTTCTATAGTTTACATTATATTGCTTTAATACCTTCACAAGTGATTAAAATAGTGTCTGGGGCTTTCTTTTCTTAGTAACTAATGTAATAAAGTAATGTCTTGTAGCAGTGGATTAAAAAGACAAGATACCTAGACAGACTTATTTTCTTATGATAGAGCTTTTCTTTCTGAATTTTGAAGTTACCATTTTGAAAAGAGTTAATATTCTTTACAACTATTACAGTTGAGTTATACTTCAACATAGTTATGTGAGACTCAGAGGATGTATTGATTTTTTTGAACCATATTTTGAAAAAAATCCAGTGTTTTAAAATTATGTTTAATGATGAGGTAAGATACTAGCATCTCCTCTCCTTTAAAAATCTCTGTGTGGTACAGGGCTTCCTTTTTTCTATTCTGCTGTAATTACTACTATACATTTTTTTTTTTATGTATGTTCTTATGATTTTAAGTGTCTTAATGTTTCTTAACTTCAAAGGAAATAGAGGATATCTTATAACATAGTTGCATTCTTTTGATTTCTGTTGACAGCCTGCCAACTTCCACTCACCATTGAATATGGCAAAGTTTGTTTAAAACATTCTTAATCACTCACAAAATAAACATTTTTGTTCCCCCTGTGGGATACATGATAAACAAACCCTGCAGCTATTTGAAAAAGTATGATTACTTGTATTTAGTTTAGCTGGAATGAAGTTAATCTTTCCCGTGATCTCACTCCTGCGTTTGTGGTGGTAGACGGAGAGGTGCTGGTAACACACCAGCGTTTTGGCTATTGTGGAGCAGTGGGCACACTGCATAAAGGCTATGGGGTTTTATCTTTCCTAATGTTCCCTCCAACTGAGGAGGGTTGAGGGGTGGACTGGACAGCTAACACTGCAACTCAAAGGGATGTTCCATGCTGTATGACTTCAACCCAGACATAACAGTGAGAGGAAATAAGGAAGGGAGCAGGGGGCATTCATCAATTGTGTTTTTTGTCCTCCAAAGCAACTGCTTCGTGTATCAGGCTCTGCTTCCTAGCACAGCAACTAAACATCATCTGCTGATGGGAAGTAGAGAATAATCTTATTGTTTCCCTTTGCTTTTGCATCAGGCTTTTGTTTTCTGCTTTATTAAACTGTTGTTGTCTTTACCCAGTGGCCTGTAATTACATATTTTTCTCCCCCTGTTCATCTAAGAAAGTGAGTGATAGAGTGGCTTTGGTGGGCACCTAGCCCCTAAAAATGAACAAACCACCATAGTACTTCACTGCAGTTATTGTACAAATGTTATTACTGAACAGTCTGACAAAAATAATGGATTAATTCTTTTAGTAACAAAGATTTTGTAATCTAAAGACATTGAGGTCACTGTTTTACAGTTCAATGCAGTTCTTAGGACTGACTGTAGACTTCTATGCACATTGTTTAAAATTTAACCTGTTTAAACTGTTGAAGGTTATCTGAAAAATGCCTTTAAAATATATTTTCAAAGGCAATTAAAGATGCCTAGATAGTGAAAGACAACTTTGTAAAGAAACTGAACTAATAAAAAGTGTTAAGATTAATATGAACAGTCAGATTCTTTCTGAAGTATTTTATGTTTGTGGAGAAAAATTCTAAAACATTTTATATTGCATGATGCCACTATTGGTCTTATGTTGTCCTGATCAAAGTCTGTCTGCAATCTTATTAAATCACTATTAAATCCCAGTAAAAGTAGCAAATAGTCATCAAAATATGGAAAAAAATACAACTCAAGAAATCTTTGAATATACAGGAAAATACTTTTTCTTGTGTTCTGGCCATAAATTACTCTGTTGCTATGAACAGATGCTTTCAAGGGACTTGGACAACACAACTTTGATTTTGTCATCTTTGGGGTTTTTTTTCATTTTGCTGCTCCTACTGTAGGCAATAGGCTAGGAGAATGCACATGGGATCCTACTGGAGTAATAATTCCTTCACTGCTAACAGAGCAGGCAAAAAGCAACTCGCAGACCTAGCATCTGCCTTTCCTGGGTTAACATTTGATTAACATCACCAGCATCTTTATGCAATGCATAGTATTTCACAGAATTGGCAGAAAATGCTTACAAGTCACATATCAGCATTGAGGAAGAGATGTAACCATTCAATCACAAGAGGCTGAAGGCAGCATTTTGAGTTGGCATAAACAATGTTCTTCATTGTTTACAGACCCGCATTGATTTTCAGAGGTGACCCTCATACTGAGATCAAACAACTGTTGTTTCATTTTAAGTAGAAAGTGGAAATCATATGGCAGGACTCATCTTTTTTAGAGTTTTGCTTATGATAGCAAAAGAAAGAGACTCCACTTTGTCAATTATTTGAAATTTGAATCCACTAATAAAGCTGATTCACTGAGAACAGGTTGCATGGGATCACACCCAGCATGTGCAAAGGAAACTTCACAGCATTTCTGGTCAGTCTGTTCCTGTGTAGTATCATCTCCAAAGTAAAGTTTTTCTTATGTTGTGATGGAATTTCCCGTATTCCAGTTTGTACCATCACACTCCTCTTAGTGCACCAAACAATACTGTTGTTCTCTGAGCACAAGTTAATCTGTTGGCTACCAGGAATCCCATGGCCTTCTCCACAGAGCTGCTTTCAAGGAGGTCAATCCATAAGCTGCAGTGGTGTATAGGGCTACTTCTCCCCAGGTGCTTGTTGAACGTCATTAGGTTCCTCTCTGCCCAGCAGTCCAGCCTGTCCAGATCTCACTGAGTAGGGAGCACAGCCTTCTGGAGTATCAGCCATTTCTCTCAGATTTGTGTTATAAGAAGCCTTGCTGAAGGTAAAAGATGTCCATCATCCAGCTCATTCCAATAAGGGAAATGGATGTTGCAGGTTTAATAACTGTTATTTGTACGTATATTTACCACACCACACCGTGTGATTACTAGAACATAAGGTAGCCACACTGTGGGGTTACTAGAATATGGCTGTACTTAATTTGGGTTTTGAATGTCACTTGATTGACACATTGCAATCACGTTCATTTTGGTTTTTGTTCTTTCATCTTGAATACTTAGATGTAAATAAAGACACTGATTTCTTCTTTCAACCAACTCAACCTCAATAATTTGCTCTTTATAAATGGAACTCTATACATGCACAAATGTTTTCTTAAATCACTAATTAACAAATCTTCAGTTTTAGTAACTGCTTCTTCACACAGTGTCTTGTCAATTCATAAGTTGGTTCATTGAGTATAGTATAATGGAACCACATTGCTCACATCTCTTGAAAGAACAGAATGATACATATAATCAGTCTCAAGACGTCTTCCTCCCCTCTTCTTATGCTGGAATTCAGTGCCCACCAACCATCCATAGAAAAAGATTCAGACCTTTTTCATATATCTAGGCATTATTGTTAACATCAAAGACAATGAATTGCACAGTCTGCTATCAGACTGACTAATGGATATTCTACTAAACCATCTGGCATACTTCTGTTAAAAAGGAGCTGCTTTTTTTCACTTGGAAAAGCTTTTCAAAAAAGTCTATCCATCATAGCTTAGCTCACTGCATTTTCAGTTCCTAACTATTGTATACTTATTCTTTTCACATTTTTTATATTTATTACTGTTCCTACATCCAGTAACTATTTTATCTTTTGAACACACCTTCTTTGTGCGTGTTCCCACAAACTGAAGTGTTTGAGTAAAGGAGAAAGCATTAGGGAATAAAAGTAACTGTAAAATGTTTTCTTTTATTCTCCTTCAAGGAATTTTTGATTTAGGTATAGAGTTTTGAGTGGACAGCTATCACAGAACATGACAATGTATTTGTTTTATTTTCCCTTATCAATGATTGGCTTGTTCAGTCATCATGGCCTTAAAATCCATGCACTGCAATGCACTAAGATGTACCAACCATGAGAACACTACTTTGTACTTGTGTTTATTTCAAAAATATTTCAGAATTCCTTCATTTTATCACCAGATCCTCTAATATATTTTATATCTTCTTATTTAAAAGTAGTGAGATTTAATTTTTCTAACTAGCTGTGTAATAATATTCAACCTTTGGTATTGTGGTTCTGAAAATATCTATCTCCATGTGCTTATAAAAGCTTAGTCTGTCAATTCAGTAACTATTTGAAAAGAAAATCCTGTTACTTAGGAACAGATGTTATTGGAAAAGTTAAGAAATGGCATTTCCTCTCTGTATATGAGCTATGTGTTAGCTGTTCTGACTGCATCGCTACATATGCAGAAGATATTTTAAAAACACAGTTTTATGTTGCCTAGATCTACCAAAATCTTATGGGTTTATTTAAAACCCCTATCAGGAGTTTGTTGTAGGTGAAAATGCAGTAACTTTCCTCAATATCAAGTTCACAGGAGATGCATCTCTGTACATTAGCAGTACGACATTAGGAATCTGTACAAGGTTTTGGTGAACACACCAGCTGAAAACTCTATGTACTGCTATGCTACTGTACTGCTACAGACAATAACACATGAAATTACCAGAGATTGTATGCAGTGGGTGACAGTACAGATTGAGCATTTACCATAGAATAAATACTTCTTTTTCTTATGCTACAAAGCAGAATTGATATAGTAATTTCTTTCTAGTGAAACAGATATTTTCATGGGGATTGTTACTCTAGGCAATATACATTCATTGTTTTGGCAATGGCAAAAACACTTAATTCCAAAAACTTTTTAAATCACTTAATCTGTGAGTAGTTATACTAAAGGTATCAGCAAAAGGAGATACTGCTGAATTTGTAGCTTTTAAAATAATCCTCTCTGTATATGTATCTCCTTTACACATATAAAATAAAACGTTGTAGTTATAAGAGCAAATTTGGACAGCACCACTATATCTCCTATGTACTTGTCTGATTAATTTTCTTTCCTGGTACAAGAACCCTCTTGCAGAATATCCTCCTTCTAGAAATGATCTCCTAGTTTGCAATAAGTTCTGGAAAGATAATAGAACAAACCAAGTAGCACTTAGTGATTTTTTTTTTTCTTCACCCCATAGCAGATTTTTAACTCGCATTCTGTTTCTCTTGTAATATTTACTACTTTAAGAAAAAAAAAAGATGCAGAGTAACCTATGGAAAAAGTGACAGAAGTCACAATTTGATTTGAAAGCACAACACTTAAATCTTTGATTTAGTAATGATTTGATCTCTCCCTGTGTCAAATTTCATCCCAGTATTTATTAGTCAGAGAAAATTGAAACCCCACTGTTAAATTAATGCACCTGTTGTAAGTAGACAAACTACCTAATAAAACATCAGATAAATGCATTATTTGATTTTAAATTTTATTTTAAATAAGTACAGTGTTCCACTCCAGTTAGAACTAGAGAAACAGGTGGAAGTACTTCCAAGAAAATGAAGAGCCGGATTTTGCAAAAAAGGGAGGTCATTTGAGATTTGCATCTCACAGTATTTTTTAATTATCCACTTATCTCTGTGAAGCATCAGCTGACTTTCTGTCATCCGTTTTCCAAAACGGAAGCTCTACATCCAGATTATGTTTCCAAAATGTCCGGAAGCATTCATGCAGAGAGCCGTGAGTCCTCACAATGCAATTCTTATTCAGAGCCAGTGCATTAAATGTCTAAGCTACCTTATCTGGAAACATGAACAGGTGTTAGGCAGAAGAGGCTTTCAATTTCACTTTTCCTGTGGCTGACTTTATTGCCTTGCAAGACCTTGTAAGGAGTTGTTATATTAGCTCAGAATTCATAAAGCTTCATGGGGCTTGATGTAAATCTGTTCCTTCCATGGGAAAACAGAAAGTCACTGTTTTCTTTTAAATATTTTGACGGATGGTGGTGTAACTTATCCTTTTGCAGAACAAGCTGATGTTAGGTCATCCTCACACACTCTTAAGTGCCCTCCTCTGTGTTAGGATTCTAACAAAAAAGCCAGTCTGTTATTTCCTAGGAGAGTACCTAATGATTATCTTGAGGCGCTTTTCTTCTCAAAGATGTGTCACTGTGTAGGAATCATTTAAGACTCATCAGACCATGTCTTTCTAGCTCAGTGAGCTTGGACCTTACCTGAGAGAAGGATAGACTCAGATTTGAATTTCTCCCCCAAGTGAATTATAAAAAATTTTCATCAGAAAACATTTGAAACACATTTGTTTGACCAATCAAAAGCTGAAACTTACAATGAAGTCAAAAGCCCTCCTACTAGGCTAATGCAGATTAGCTATGGTCTCCATTGCTGAGCAGCAGAAGGCATTGCAGCTAGGCAGATGGCAGCAATCTAAAGCTGACAAGAACAGTGAATATGTGTTGTCATCTACCAGGTTAAATTCTATAACCAGACTTTTGAGTCAAGAAGGTGGCTCCCATAGAGTCCCTAGTTGGCTTTTCTTTTTCAATATAAATATCTTTAGCCACATATTTTGTCCAGAGCTCAGTGCGTTGAGGCTGTTCTCAGCCCAGGATAAATGCTCAATCTTTCACAGGAAAAGAAAGAAGACTACATACTTTGAAAATCACAGTTCTAAAATCCCTGCTTTAAAGACTGGGAAGGAATAATTTTGTATTGTCCTTGGGAAGCACTGTCAGACAAATGTTGAAACTACAGACCTTGTGGGAATTTATACCATAAACTTTTACTATTTAAATACTTTTAAATACATAACTCATTTCTGTGGGTGTTGGGTTACAGATACCTACTCTACCTAATACAGCAATAGTCAAGTGCAGTTAAGAATTTGTGCCAACTGTGTATTTGTTTTTTGTAATCCAATGAAGACAGTGTAACTACTTATTAGTATCAGAGTGGTAATCAGTAGTAGCGATACTCTGAGATATCTTTACAAATAATTCTGCTGTTCATATCTAACTAAGTAATATCATTGAAATTTGGCATATTAGCTTTCACAGTATTTACTGAGTAGGGAGCTCCACTTAGACTATTCAATAACTATAGCGTACACAGCTCACATCTGCAGAACACAATGGCTTTTTTCCAAGCTATGCCTGTATGTCCCTGGAGGACAGTAGATGAAGAGAACAAGCAATGCCTAGAGGCTGTAACACAGTCAGGACATGCTGAAGGTATACTCTGGAAGCTGTCAAGTTATCTTAGATGCCCATTATGGACAAAATGCTGGTATTAAACCTGTTTTTAAACCTTTTTTAATAAAAATTATCATCAAATGTATGATCTGACTCTCCTCAGAAAAACTGAAACGCTATCATCTAAACACAACGTTTATATTTCTGTACTTGGGAAATTAGTAACTAAGAGAAATAAAAGTCTGGAAAACAGAAAATTGTTCGTTATTCATTAAAATAGAAATATGACTTAAGTGGTTTTTCCTTCTCTGTCAGCTTTCTGAACATAACAGTGTATTTATGCAGACAGTGTCTGCTTCTACAATTGAAAATGCTTGATGTTTGCAGTTACTACCTACAGTTGGTATGCAAAATGCCTATTCCTCACACTTGCTCTGATGAAGAACAAGACCACTGCTAAAGCTGGTGTGACACAGTGGGGTTCAGCAAGTGAGAGGTTGAGCATGTAAGGACAAGCGAATAGGTGATCCTAAACTGACCAATATGGTATTTCTTCCTATATACATCACGTTTGGTACAAAGTCGAGGGATCACAAGGGTCAACCTTCTTTGGCCCTCTTTGACCCTCTCATCTCTTTACTCACTTTTAATATCCAGTAACTGAGTAGGACTCTCTTGGTTCTGCCTTCAATCCCAACCTGCATGTCAAAATTTTTCCTAATTATTTCCTGTGGAAAACAGAATGTAAATAACAAAAGTAAGTGTTGTAGCTTGAAAATTTGTGAAAGTCATGTCAAGGTTTCTTAGTGTGTTTTTCTCAGTAAAACTTTTGAAAAATATATTGGATGTGTTTATTCCATACTTAAGTTTCCTACCTGTTGAAAATTTATTTTGATAAAGCATATACATAATTCTTCTAAAATAAAAAAGAAAGAAAGAATCTATAAAATATTATCTAAAGATTCTTCAGAAAAAATACTGCAGAAAAGATTCCTATTCCCTAGGAAATAAGAGGAGAGCAATTAGAAGCCACAAAGCTGACTTTTTTAATATGTGCTTTGCTTTGTTACAAATCACATATCTTCAAGACGCGCAGAAGGCATCTGTTACCTTCCTGTTGCCTTTTAGGTGACTTAAAAGTAACCATGGTACATTTAGCTATCAGCTCTTCTTGAAGTCATACGTGTTTAGGTTCAGCTTTTGTGTGTTTTCATTTTGTGTGGGTTCATTTGTGTGTTTAAAAATTCTTTTCAAATTGATTTCTTACTGTAAAGTTAAAGAATCTGCAAAGGCTAAAAAAATGTCTGCATTATCTGAAAAGTGTACATTACCAGCATTTTTTCTTTTTCATTAAGCATTAAGTATTAGAAGATAAAAATGAAAATTTTTAGGTGGACGGCTGTGGTTTGATTTGACAATAATTCAAACTTTTTTGGTAGTAGAAGGTAAATATTTGTGTTTTAGCAGCATTTAATGATTAAATGCTTTAAGAGCTATCAATTGCTTTAGCACAGTAAAACAGCAACTTGATTATAGATTCAAGAATGGCAAGATTCACACTTAAGTACTACAATACCTTAAAATATTTGTATATGCGCAGGCACAAGATGTACAGATACGCATGCGAACAGACAGGATCCAGAGAAATATACTTACTCTCAAATGCATAAAACCAAATACTTAAGTAGGGGATGAAATGGAAAAACGAGTCCAGCCTGTAGTCTCTAGTTTAGAGTAGATATTAACAGTGTATTTGCATTACTTAGTGGGTGATGATTGATTCTCCTGGTGGTGGTTCTAACCCAGAGCCTGTGCTGACTTCCCTGGCAGAGGATTCTGAAAGCTGTCCCAGATCAGCGGAAACACTGGATGCAGCTTGCTGTGATTCAGGAGAGTTCAAATAGTCTCATTTTGGGATTGCTATCTGTAGCCGCAGAGATAATGGACCTTTGTCAGGTATTTTTCCCATTTCAGTCTAACCTGAGTAATGCAATGTTTTAGTTTGTGCTGGGTCCACAACTTGTTGGATCTTGAGGTTCGGATATTCCCCATTTGGGTCAGGGCCAAGTACAAGCATACCAGATAATAAGAATGACACATCATCCAAGATAAGGGGAGTGAGATATAGAAGACAGGTGTGCTGAAGGACTACCTCAGCACTGGTCCTCTGCAGGAGATACTGTCATTGTTATCCCCACCGAATACAGGAGACAAGATCCAGAATTAGGTAACTGGGGATATTAATGCTCTGAACACCACCTCTCACAATTCACATTTGACATTTCCAGTGTATTAACAAGCTGCCAAGGAAATGGTGGCGTTACCAACATGGGAGATATTTAATGACATATAAACATTGTGCTTGAGGCTTGGCTCAGTGGTGACCTCACAATGCTAGGTTAACAAAAACAATTCTGTGATTCTGTAACTGTTGTGTGGCTCAGAAAGAGGAGTTACATCCTGTATCAAAAGGCCTGTGAGTGAGAGGGGGATTCATACCACCACAGGTCTTTAACTATTTCTTTGGTATTTAGAACTCATCTTGTGGGCTAACACTTCACAAACAGAACTACGATATCATAATACTATATTTTTTCTGACAGACTTTATTACTGTTGGCACTGAATCAAAGAGGAACAGTCTGGCCTTATCATTTCTTTGTTCCTGTCCTAACAGTTTGTTCCTGCTGCTTTTTGAGACATTGCACCAAAAATTCATGAAAGGTGAACTGCTACTCAACTATCCTTTAAAGCTGGATATACTGTTCATACTGAAGTGACAGAGAGAGCTATGTACTTTTAATGTAATAAAGTTAATAAAGTTAAACATGAGCTTTGGTGTAGGTCACTGTATATTCAAAGCTCCTCTTTGGTAGTTGAGTATGCAGTAGTATTAACAGGAAGTAGGATTGCTGTGTCTCACCACTGCTCTTACATTCTACCTGAGGGACATTATGTCAGGGAATTCAACCAAGATGAGATTTTGTGTGCATGCATTGTGTATGTAGTGGCAAAAGTATAAATTCATTCAAATATAACATATTCAGAAATAATATGAGTAGACCACCATCCTTTGCATTTTTTTATACCAGATTTTTTTTTTCTGTACAGAGAGTAGGGAAGCTTACTGTCCTGTAGCCAAAACATTCATTCATTGTCTTTCTGGATGCAGACATATACATGGTGTATTCTGGAAGGCTTGACACAGGGAAAGATGTCTGTCTTTACTTTGCATCTAAGAAGGCAAGGCTGATTTTGTTCTAATCTCTATCCATATCTAATGGCATGATCTCATGCTCATCATCTGACTCTCAGGGCCAGTATTCTTTTTTTCTGGCTTCTTAGAGAAGGAAGATAAGTTTCTTCATTGGGGAGAAAGTTTTCATTCTCTGTGTTTTTCCTTTTCTACATGACTGAGATTTAGAAAATCTGGCATCTATGATAAGGAGATGTGTTTGAGACTCTTTGGTATGGAGTTAGGAATGGAACAGTCTGTAATTCAAATCCCAGTTGAAAGTGATCATCATATTTTGGGATATATAGAGGCAATGTGAAAGGATTGTAGTGATATGTTAATATATGGGAGACATCTTACAGAAATATGTGTCAGAAATCCTAGCAGGTGGATGTGAAAGCTACCATTCCTGATGCTGAGATTTTGCAGAACCCAGCTGAGAAATAATAACCTGCTTAAGTTACATTAACACTTTATTTCAGTTACCTGTAACAGGACTGTCATAGAGAAAGGATGTTAAACAATGGGCTTAAAAAAATATTCCTAGTAACATTAGCATTTGCACAGGTGAAATGTGAAATGTATGAATTCTCAAATACCAGCTCCTTTTTTACAGGTCAAGTGTCACAAATGTACACAAGTTTTTATGGAGTCCCATTCTCAAATGTTTGGTTTTTTTATTGCATTATCTCTCTGAAAACATCTGCAGTTCAAAAGTGAACTGAATATAATCAAAGTCACTTGCTTGGTTTAATTAATATCTTTTAATATTCTACTAACTTTTTATCACTCAATACTGTCTCTAGACATACTGAGAGATGCAATGCAAAGGTCATTTGATTTAAAAAAAATTGGCATATTTTTGTATATTAAGTGTTTCTGTGAAACAAATAATTTCATGTGGTCTGTAAGCTTAATGTGAATACAAACTGCAGTGTCCTGGTTTGTTTCTAATGAGCATTAGAGATGTGCCAAACTGTCAACAGCTCATGAGCAATATGAGCACCACAGTTCTTCACACGCCTTTGAGTTCATATCAATCATTGGAAAATAACATTTTTTTTCAGAATGAGCCGTCACTATCAATTTGAATAGTGACTGTTCAGCTGGAGTTTGTCCAATTTTTCAGCAAGCCATTTGGTATGATATATCATGAAGCAAAGTACTTGCACGAGTAGATTCTTTTCATGACGCTTGTAGGACAGAAATGTATACTTAAGCTTTCCAAGCTTCTTTTCCTAGGGAGACTCGGCTTTCATCTGTACAATACTATTTAAAAAAAATATACTTATGAAACTTTAGCTGGTACATTATGATACATAGAGCTTTACACAGGCTTTATGTATGTATAGATGTATTTTTTCAATGTATTATATTTTGAAAGAAGTAAAAATGAAATGATCATATTAAATAAGAACTCTGAAATGGTCTATATTTCTTTATCTTGTGAAAAAAATAATCTATTATAATAAAAATTGATTTATCTGATACTCATGCCAATCTCTCTGAAGAAAAAGAAATGCAGAAGTTACTACTGGTAGTTGAACTCCTATATTTCTGCACGTATGTTATATTTGAGGAAATTAGAAACATTCCAACCAATTTAATGCTAGAGAGGACTTTTCTCTGCACCTTGCTTGTCCTGCTTTGAGTTAGAATCTTGTGTGATACATTGAGGTTGAGTAAGTGATGAAAGATGAGCAGACAGATGACCATAAACTAATCAACAAGGTATTCAATTCTGTATACATCATGTTGAGTATAAAGTTGAGGGACCACAAAGGTCAGCTCTGTTTGGCTCTCATCTCTTCACTTGCTTCTTCAATCTCTGGTATCTGTCAGTTCTGTCTTTGATCCCTATCTGTGTTCCTGAATCCACCTTCTGCAACCTCTTTCTGTCTGCTGCTGAATGCATTCTGGGACTTTTCCCATTATCTGTGTCAGTGGCAATGGTGATGTAATTACCAGCAGGGGGTTCAGGTTCAGTATTGGGTTTTTATACATTTCATATTAATATTGTTTTCATTACATCTGCTGTAGTTTTCCAATTCATAAGCCTCTGTCACTTTTTCTCTTCCCCTTCTGGGAAAGGAGAGAGAGTAATGGAGAGCATCTGTCATTCATGTTGTGGTCAGACCAGCCTCAACCCATGACACAGCTTAATCACAAGTACCTTTTCCTGACGTTTTTTGTCTGACCCCAGAACGTAAAGAGTTACTTGCTTTTAGAACAGAATAGGGAATAAGGATGGGATGGGAGGGAAAATGAAAAAAAGAAACCAGATTTTACTACTAAAACTTTGATTAACTTCAGAAACTCATAGTATATTGTTGTATTTTAAAAAAAGTTTAATAAAATTCAGCTAAGTATTCTAAGATCCCGTACTTTGGTATTGTCTTGATATGCCTGCTTGATGTGCAATACTTGCAAATCCAAACCTGTTTACCCAATGAGAATGAGAAGAGCACTTGAAGCACAGAATCAGTATTGAACTTTAATATTTAGGATGCCTACACCAATATTTCATCCTTTAGAGGATAATGTCCAAATTTATTGTGTAGTTACCACGCTGCTCTTTGAGTACATCATAAAAAAAAATGAATGAGGAATTATCACTTTGGAAACTTCTCCTAAGCAAAACAATCAGGCACCCAGATCTATTGAAATACAAATGTCAAAACCTATTGTTAAGAGTATTTCACTACGCTATAATTCAATTTTATTTGGTTTCAAAAGTTCCAAAGAAATGTATAAAACAGAGTATATGATAAAGCAGACTAATTAATCAGGTTTTCAAAAATAACAATCTGTGTGTATGTGGATAATAACAGTACATTTTCTCTTCCCTGTTCTTTGCTTACCAAGATGTCTTCATATATTTGTACCAATTTGTTATTGATTTCCTAGAATTTTTTTTATTTTTTAATAAATATTATGTTGATTACCAAGTGTGACACCTTAAGACAAAAAAGTCCTGCATTCCAGCCATTAGATATGATTTGTATATCATCTATTATTGATTTATTGCTCCATCTAGATAGCGTAGTAGTTGATATGAAATCTAGGAACCATTACAAAATGTATTACTGTCAAGAGAGTACAATAAGTAATAGGAAACAACTTAGTCAAATAAAATAAATACAGTCTGCACTTCACTAAATGAAAATTCCTGTAACTGCTTCTAAGACAGTGTTGAGTCATAAGATACAGTAAGGGCATACAAGATATCATCTCAGACAGTTGAATGGCTATATGAATAATATGAAACAGGAAAATATCTGTGTTTGCTGTAGTATCCATATTTAAATATGATGTGATATTAAAGTCAGTTCTGCAAACATGCAACAGCATCAAAAAATTACAAGTATATAAAATACTCTGAAATGAAGACTAGGTTGGCAGAAGCAGCAGAACAATTTAAGATGAATTTATTCAAAGTCTGAACAGTTTAAGGTGAAAACATCCTTGCTATATTGACAGCTGGTGGGAAAAATACTGAAATTTCCCTCTGATACACCACATCTTTGTTTTAACTAGTGTTGTTGTACCCTTCTGTTACTGTCCACCTCGCAGAAAAGACACAAATGGGAAAGTCTTAGGGTTACATAAGTTTTTCAGGTGATTCATTTCAGCATTAGAAAAAAGTGGAGTTGCCGTAAGTCAGGTGCTATCCTGGTTCTTTCTTGTGGGAAAATAGTGTTACAGCTATAGGAACAAATGTTACAGCATTTGGAACCTGAGACATTCTTGTGTGGTTGTTCCATCTTTGCCTTTAGTAAGTTTGATGGTGAGAGTAAATAAGACTTTCTTCTGAGAAATTAAATATTGTGGTGAATTTCTTGCTACCAGTATTAATTACCTGACTCTACAGGGGCTCTGCATGCAGAATTCCTTCTGAAATTGCACTCCAGTCAATTATACAAAAATTTCACAGTGACTCTGTAAGTCAAATAGGTTAACAGTGGTAAAAGCTGGTTGACCTAAAAAACATTAGGGTATTTTGCTATTGTCTTGGGACAGATTATCATTGCATCATAGAATAGTCTGGGTTCAAATGAATCTCAGAGATCACCTAGTGCCAACACTCCTGCCATATGCAGGGACACTTCTCACTACACCAGACTGTCATTAACAATAGATCATCATCTGATTATCATTCTTTAACACCACATAGATTTACAAGATTTGCAAAGACACCTTCAGAAGAAACCAGACTAGCACAGTAAAAGAGGCACTCTTTTTAGATTTCAGTGCTTCCAAGGTAACCCCTTGCTTATGATTTGAAAGTCACTCATGAAATTGAACTCTGATTCATGGTGCATAACCTCATAAAGGTTATGAGGTTATAACTAGTACCCATAAAGGTACTAGTCAGCGTTCAACTAGTGTTCAACAGTAACTTTTGGAGTACTTAATTGGACCACAAGATCTTGTCACATGGTAGCAACATATTCTCTGTTCTTATGGCATCTCTATACCATTATAATATGATCTGAAAATAGTGTATTTCAAATCTATAAAAAAGTTATAGATAATCTATACTTTTTATAATCTAGATTTATTAAAACATTACATAAAAAAAAGAAAAAACAGAAATATTTCTGTTGCAAGACAGCTGATGAACACCCTGGAGGTATTTAGCAGCTTCCAGAATGGTGACGTACATAAAATGTTTTGAAAACTTGACATGAGTTGGAGGGTTACTTTATAGCAAAAGTAGCTCAACTATTAAAAATTGTTTCATGTTCAGAAACTGCAATTTTCACAAGTTCACTAAATATTCATAACTCCACATTAAAACAAAAAATAAATATGTCAGTTCCTTGTCCATGTTCACTGTTGTCTCTTGTTTCTTGTGCCATTTTTATTCCATAATAAATTCCTGATACACTGCAGGGGTACCAACACTGTTTTTAATGTAACATTTCTTTTTGAAGGCCTAAAACCTTGTGGTCTCTCCAGGGCATCATATATCTTAGTTTTCACTTTGAATATAGAAACCTTAAAAAGTATAAAACAGTATTTAAGCTTCAGAATAGATCTATTTTCAATATGAACTGTGATTGTTATGACAGTAAAGAAATGAGCAATTGAGAGTAAAGATTCTCTAATTTCCAAAACCTTGCCTGAAGGAGGATATAGGAAGCACTTGAACGCTAGGGGTACTGCCTGATAAAGCAGTGACCAGAAACTGGTCACTGAATGAAATGACCCAAAAGGATTTATTCATCTTTCCAAAGTGCATGCCCGTATAGGTGTAAAGTGACTATGTTAAAATTCTGCACTTAGAAGGCTAATTTAGAATGCAAACGACATATATTACCTGTCATATTGGAGTACAGTTCAATTTTTACAGATTAGAGGGTAGTTTATATATATATATATATGTATCTATGTCAGATGATTTTTGGAATTAGGTCATTTTAGATTGTGTACACAAATTTCAAACACCATCCTGATAAATCTAAGGCATTAAAGCACCTCAGGAGCCTTCTGAGACACAACATATTCTGTAAGGCCTTTGAACAACTTCACTGTTTTAGAAACTCTTAGAAAGTAAAAGGAAATAAGGGAAAATAGACCTTCAAATTGCTTGTTTCCCCAAAGTTTTGTCTGTTCTCTTTCAGAGACCCTCCAGGGTTTCAAGCAGATAACAAAAGAGAATCATCGCAGCATCATTGAAGAGAAGGTTAGAAAAATTGTCTTTTTAATAATTCTAATAACGGTATGTGGAAATGTATGTGTGTGTGTAATGAGGAAGAAGTAGGCATTTGTGAAACTCCATGACAAAACCCTGTATTTGGTCTCATTTGGCCCTGTGGTAAAATCTCTTTGCTAACTTATTTAACTGTGAGAAAACCAAATCATGAAGAACTAATGGTATAATTTATGCCATTTAAAGTTTCATCGATAAAGTCATGTTTTCAATCCCACCCAAAGATAACAGGAACCCTTGACCAGCAACTTTTCAGTCACTACCATACTGAATTATTAATTTGCATTGAAAAAAGCATCAAGAATTTTAAAATGTTCCAATACATTGTCTTCAGACCACATGAAAAGCTACTATTGAGTCTAAATTCTAAATCGAGTGAAGGGAAGAAACTCAAAGATTTTCTTGCTCCATGAATGTTCAAGTGGTAAGACACAGTTTGCTTAAAAATGAAGATTTGCTGCTGAAGTGGATATGACTCCAGGGGCAATTTCAGCTTTCAGCAATGAACTAATACAATGAACACTAAATCAAAGTACAACTGCAATGACATAATGCCTGAAACAATAGTAAATAGAAATGGTGGTTCTCTTCTGAATATTATTTATTATTTTAGATATAATAAGAATTTTGAGTTTGCAGTTTTAAAATCAAGCACATTAATTGCTCTGAACCCTAGGTTAAAAAAAACCCCATAACCAACAAAGCAGCCAACTAACTGAACAAAGTAAAGAATGCAAAGGAGACAGTAACAGATTTTGAAAAGCTATTTCTTACTCAAATGATCCAATTTGGTTTGGAATGTTACCCATATGATCTGCAGGGTGTCTGTAAGAAGCAGAGCAACAGCTGAATGGGAAATGGCATCTGTGGCTCAGGGAAAGACTTGGCAAGAAAAACAAACAAACAAACAAAAATGTTAAAAAAATGCTAAACTATTCTAAAATTGCAATTTTCTCTGAAGCACAGGGGTAGTTTAATTTCTTTATGTTATTTTATTTTCTGCTTTTAAGTAAAGACTGTTAAATAGAAAGAAATTCAAACTGCAATTTCCACAGAAAATAACCCCAGAACCAAACCACAAAAACCAAACAAGTTTTCTGCAAATGCTTTATTAGTTTTATATATGCCTCTGCACGTGTAAGGGTGTCACTACCAAATAAAGTTCAGCGGCTACAAAATACTGTTTGACAAATCTAATATTTAAATGGAAAGCAATTGTATAGGCTAAATAGGGAGTGGCTTTTACTCAGATCCATTCTATACTCAGTTCTTGCACTGATGTCTGAATTCCTAAAATGTTGTATGGTTGGCTGTAATATCATATAAAAATCTAGGCATAAATATTTACAGTACTGACAAAGAGTAGGTACTTGAGTGTGTCTATCCATGGGGTGAATGAAGACAGATTTTTGTTATCTTTCTTCCAATGAATTGTAATAATGAGTACAAGTACTGGAGGACAGTATAGAATTGTAATGATGAGTACAAGTACTGGAGGACAGTATAGAAGATCCAACAGCAAGGAACGTCTGCATTGTGAATGACCCTGAATGATCCAGAAGACAAGCTAAATGTGTGATAAACAAAGTCAAAGGACAAATAGACAAAACCACCGAGAAAATAATTTGACATAATTATGAATGATGTTGACTAATATAGAGACAAATTGATTAAAGAAATGCTGTTCATAGATATGTACAATATGTCACATGTGACATTAATCATAAGTTTCTTATCAGCCTGTAAACTTCAGCACTTTAAAGATAAATCCTATCATGACTATACATGTCAGTAAATAAATAAATAATTGAGTTGTCAGCTGAATGACAGTTCTGAAGAAAAAATTACTTGACTCTTCAACTGCAACCAATAAAGTACTCAAAATCTGTAACTGAGAGAAAATACAGACAACAGTGAAAGAAAGTTAAAGTTTCATAAGACCAGTGAATGCTCAGTGCATGAAATCTTGCTCTTTGGTCAATACTCAACATAACATAGTAAGTTCCCAATTCCCTATTTACTGGTTGTATGTAATCAAAGACACTGAGAAGGCTAAGACCACAGAATTTTTATATACAACAATCATTTCACTTAATGTGATGAATGGCTGTGGCAAACTGTTAGTGAAAGCACAAAAAAAAAAACAAGAAAACAAAACCAAACCAACCAACCAAACAAAAAAAAACCTAAGAAAAAGAATCTAATTAATTTAATTTATGAGGTTGGTTAAAAAAAAGTCTTCAGGCTTCCAGCAACAACATTATCATCTTTGCCGTGAGGCCATGTATTCATATTACTGGAAAAGCAGCAGCAAATGTTGATGGCTGTCTGCCACATAAGAGGTGCAAATGTGTAAGTCATACAAAAAGAAAAGGACAAGTAAGTTTCACAGGAAGGAAATACCTCAAACAAGTACAGCCTTCAGTTTCCAAAAAAAGCTAATCGTAAATGCATGAGGAATTTCTAGTATAAAAAAAAATGCTGGTTTTAAGGGTTTTTTTTCCCATGATTGTGTGTGTAGTTTTTACATTAGAATTATTTCTTTATATTTATATTTCCCATATTCTCATGAAAGAGAAAAGCCTGCAGCAGATTTCTTTGGCATTTTGATGTCAACTGTATCTATAGTAGTTTTGTATTTTCACTCAAATCCTGTCACTATCATAAGTAAGAGTAGTACAGAAGTCAAACAATCTTCTAAAAACAAACAAACAAATGAGAGAAAGTAAGTCATTTAAGACAGAAAATTGATTAATTGATTCAATTTTATTCTGAATCTTTCAAAATAAGGACAGAATTATAATTGGGGTATTGGTGGACAGTAAACTTAGCATGAGTCAGCAATGTGCTCAGGCAGCCGAGAGGGCTAATGGCATCTAAGCCTGTATCAGGAATGATGTGGCCAGCAGGGAGAGGGAGGTTATCCTCCCTCTGTATTCAGCACTCGTTAGACTGCACCTGGAGTATTGTGTTCAGTTCTGGGCCCCTCAGTTTAGGAAGGATGTCAAGGTGCTGGAACAAGTCCAGAGAAGAGCAACTAAAATGGTAAAGGGCCTGGAAGGTAAGCCCTAAGAGGAGAGGTTGATGAAGCTTAGAAAAGAGGAGGCTCAGGGGTGACCTTATCGCTGTCTATAACTACCTAAAATGTGGTTATGGTCAGGTGGGGGTCGGTCTTTTCTCCCTGGACACGAGACAGGACAAGAGGCCACAGTCTTAAGCTCCATTGGGGGAGGTTTAGACCTGACATTAGGAAAAGGTTTTTTTACTGAAAGAGTGATCCAGTTTTGGAACGGTCTGCCCACGGAGGTGGTTGGGTTACCATCTCTGGAGGTGTTTAAGGTTAGGCTGGATGAAGTGCTAAGTGGCATGATCTAGATGTCAGATGTTTAGGGTTACTTGGGTTGTTTTAGGTTGGACTGGATGATCTTTAAGGTCTTTTTCAGTCTCATCATTACTGTGACACTGTGATAATGTTCAACAGTAATATGAGGTAAAATCAAATAGTATTTGTTAATGATCCAAGGAAAAATGATCCTAACCTTGCATAGTGAACATTTGAATAAATTAATACAGCAGAGGGTCCACAAATAATCTGTATGCAAAAATATATTCATATGCAGAATCCATTAGACTTTTAAATAACAAAATGCAGTAGTAAAATTCATGAGTGCTCATTGACAATTTGCAAGTACACTGAGGCCAAATTCAAAGAATACATCATTTTCAATGAATAATTCAATGAATAATTCTCATTGTAAGCACTTTAAGAGCAATAGATTATTGCTTTCCAACAAATTTTATTTAGTTTTTTTATTTTCAATTGACTGTAAAATTCAAATTAAACAGCTCCATTTTGCAAAGCAGTAAGAAAGAAAAAAAAATAATAATGAATATTTATTTGTCATGAATTCTTTAATAGAATTGTTTTGAACCAGTCCCTAACAAAATTTGTCCCTTAAGGACAAACATGTATTCACCTAAGCATTTTAACAGACAGTTTTTTATATTTGAATTATTTTGAGGAGGTTAAGAAGAAGGGTTAGAAGCTTTGTACATCAATGAGGCCTAATCTGGTAAGTCTTTTAACTGAAGATTTATATGTTGGTTTTTAACAATATTTGGTTTTTAGTTTTTTTACTTTCTCCTGACAACCGATAATTCTAGTTTAATTATTATGAACATATCAGTAACAAAATACAATTTATGGAATGCCCACAGCTCTAACACAGTGAAATTAGAGAATTTAATTTAGAAGAGTGTAAAGTCGTATGTAACTCATTATTAATGAGACAATATAGTGATTTTTATTACCATGGTCCTTAGCTTCTTGATAAGTTAGTATAATTTTATTCAGTCTATTTGAAGAAGAGAAGATGGTAAGCTCACTGTGCATTGAATTCATCCATTCTATACTGCCCTTCCTATTCTGTAGTTACCATGAATTTGACTTTCATAATCTTTTAAGCAATGTAATGCAACAGTTTTTGTAAGTTTTTTTGTTTTTTGTTTTTTTTATTTCCTGGTTTTATTTAGCAAGGAAGATGAGACTTGGTTTGAAACTAGAGAAAACAATACTCCTCAGAGACCCAACGGATGATACATACCTTGTGCAGGGTGGTGGTTTAATACCTGCATATGCAAAACTTAATGACACATACCATTTCTGCCCAAAAAACTATTTAAAGACCCTTGTTTGGTGCTTATACACTATTATTTTCTCAACTAGATGTCCTATGTTCTATGGTGTTCAAGGGGTAGTACTGAGGAAAAGCCTACAATTGTCATGCACATGAATTTTAACACATTTTTCAGAGTGAATAAGGCTGCAGGAAGACAACATGTAAGACAACATATATTAGGGTAGGCTAGACCGTAAAGATGAAATAAGTGGAGTTATATCTTCGCTAAAGGGAAGATTTTCAAATGTTAGAAACAATCAAGGAGTAAGGCAACAAAACCCTCTAATAAGAAACAAAGTTAAGTAAAATACATAATAGCTGTACATAAAACACATTATAGAATAGGTAGTTAAATCAGTGTGTTTTCAGTACTGGAAATCATGCAACTGGTTACTAGACTTAATGGTTACATTAAGTCTATTATAGTACACTTAATGAAAACAGCAAGAAGAAAACGGTGCTATTGTTTCAAGGAATAGTTTGGTACAATCAAGTCACCCTTAACAGTCAGAGTAACTAATGAAGATGTATAGAATTTAAAAAAAATAAGGAAAAAAATGTGAAAGATGAAAGGCAGAGCCAGAGACAAGATGTTATGTGGAAAGTGACAACCCTGTAAAGCTTAAAACAAAGATGATCTGACAAGAGTAGCAGACTAAGCAAGATCTAAATCTATTAAGTTGAACCAAATCTTGCAATCAGGAGGTAAAAATATAGAACAGAACAGTTCAGCTACCTATTCTGCCCTGTGCTAGCTGAAGGAATGGTTAAAAATGATGTTTTTAGGAAAGTAATATGGCTGGATAACAGAGAGCACTGCAAGTGAATGACATGCCTTAGATGTTATCTCAGTGCTAATGTGTGAGGAGTTTAAAAAAATCACCACCATGTCTACAACAGACAGGAAGTGTTTGGGATGGACACTTCCAAAGTAGGAAACCTAGTGTCAATGGATACCAGCTAGAAGGCAGGTTAAAAAAATTCAAAAATTTAAGAGAAGTAGAAAAAGTGTATTAGCAGTCAGGGAGAACAATCAATTCCAACACCACAGAACAGCTGAAAGCACAAGAAAATGACATAATGGAGCAGAAAGATGTAGTTTCTGCCCTAGGCACTTGCACTAGCTTGGGTAGGATGAAATGCACTAAACTAAAAAGACACAATAAAGTGAATGAGTCAGTCCTTTAATCCTGATGTGATTCTTTTGCACTGCTCTGCAAGAATCAAAATCCAACCCAAAAGGACTAGAAAATGAATCTGTGCTGGAACAGAATCTCTGCTGGCATCTTCAACAGGCTGCACCCTGCCTATGCCTTACAGTTCCCTAGTAAAGATGGCACATCTGTAAAGACTTGAAACATCACATTCTCATGGGATTCTCAAGAACAAATTATTAAAGATTTCTAAAACCAGCTCAACTTCAGAGATTTTACTGCTCAGTACAGGAGCTACAGACTCCTTGATAGCTTGGGGGACCTAGAAACAACTTCTGTTTGTGCTGAACTACCTTTACCTTTTCCAACCTTCTAGTGCTTTGCTGAATATAATTCAACCATACTCAAGGATTATGATCCATTCTATTTGATGGGTATGAAATTCCCAACGGCACTGCAGAGCAGTTTGTACTGAACGAATAAATTAGGTAGACACACACACAAAAAAGCATTTTAAATTGAAAATATAAAAATCAAGTGATCATTATAGATCTCAGCATTGCAATCACCTCTGAAATGTTAATCTGTAAAATTAAATAATTAGTCCCTTTCACTTGTATTAGTTATTCCTAATAACATACTTTTCATAAAGTATATGTTTCCTGTCACACAGACTGCCTTTTACATGCAGTGGTAAGGCACCTCACCAAGTGCCTGGGAAACAGTGAATTGCTAATTTATTTTTCTTTGACGGAGCTAATCCTGCAGTGAGGATTTTGTTAACTCACAGATGTTATATGTTTAAGAAACTACAGTAGCTGTTACTCTACTTCTGAAGTACAGAAGAAATGTGGAACTGAACTTATATGGGATGAAGTTAGATTCTGTCAGATCTGCTTGTACGCTTGGCTAAGTATGTGTTAAATTCAAGGAGTTAGCCAGTAGTGGAATAACAAAATAAATAAAGGACTTAACAACTAGCATTCAGGAACTGAAAAATGTGAGAACAGATGTGCTCTTAAGCCTCTTGACATACAAGATTACAAAAAAGGTTCCATTTATATCCAACACAGATTTGCTCTGGTGTATTCATCATTCAAAGATACCAAGATTTATCAGAAAAATAATGTGACACTGACCATGAAAATAAGTGAGGCCTTTAATTTTAATTATAACAGAAGGTTTTGACTTCTTCCTTGTTTCCATTCAGCATATGTAGTATTTGTAAGTTGATCCTAAACAAGTGCTAATAACTTGGTGAAGGATAAAGATTTATCCTCTAAAGACCTGAAGAAAAGCTTTTACATGCCTACAGAAGTTTTATAAATTTAAATTTTAGAAAGAAAAGATGGAACACCAGAATAATATATTTGGAACAGTAGGGGAAAGGACGTAAAGAATGTGGTAAAGATTATTAGAGATTCATATCTATAAGCATGAATAGGTGAAAAGAGTCTTGTGTCTGGAAAGGGAGGTGACATTAACAGTGCAGGTGTAGATGGCCTTACATATGAGAGTTCCTGTACAAGGTCTAGTTCCACTAAACTGCCTAGAGAGACATCTGATACTGACTCAGATGACTCACAAAGAACTGAACAAATTTTCAAAATGTACCTCATCCTTTCAAAAAGTCAAAGGATTGACATTGCTTTATTTCTTTATATAAAATGTCTATTCACAACTGCTGATAACTTGCATGCTCCTTAAATTTGTGATGATTATGGACCTATCTAGTGGACACTGTAGTTATACTGTGATGATTTCAGCACAGCACTGAATATTGTTCAGACATTATAGGTGTCAACCATAGGGAAGTGAGCCAACTACCATGAAGCCTTTCATTTCTTCTCACAGGCAGTGGCTAACACAGACTTGTTAATGGAAGTCTTGCTGCATTTCTCTGGTTGTCTGAAGTGTCCATCTTCCACAGAGGTCTCACATGACTAAACCCACCCATTTCTGCAATAAATTAGCAGGTCAGCTGCTGGCCAACCCACACAGAATGATGATACCATTCCACCACTGGATGGTGATAGGGATCCATTGTGACAGGATGTGTCTGACCTTAGAAAGGGTTGTACCTGCAGTTCAGCTCTATTCTGTCTGCCATGAGGCTGATTTCAGCAAAAGAAGTAATACATACTGATAGATCTGACATGAACATCAAAACACTGCTTCAGTGCTGACAGATTCTATCCCTCTGCTGAAAGCTGCTTCAAATTTTTTGTTGCTGTCCACAACCACATATGTGATGGTGATAGCGGGCAGCTCTTCTCAAAGACTGGAACAGGAACAGTCATGTGAATGCTCTGTATGAAAGATGCTAAAACATGCTAAATGGGTATTTGTGTTGTAGGTCAATGCAGGAAACATGTGCTGTTCAGCATGGACTATAAATAGCTTTCAGATAAGGCAACAAAAATAAAATAGAACACTCTATTTTGAGTGGTTTCCTCTCTCTGATCTTTCATGAGCTAGATGACTGATTAATTTATTCCTTTAGCTGAGACATTCAGTGTCCTGATACGTCTTTTCAACTTTATTTGTCCTCTAGAGCCATTTCAACTAGGTAGACTGTTCTCTACTCCCTTCCTCTACAACGATTTAGGAGTTATACTCACCTTTTCTATAAGCTGCAGATACTCAAAATTGTCTTTCCCAGCACTACACTTATTTTCACTCCAGCAGTAAGAGGAAACCTTCTTTCTCAGAGAAAGTTTGATTTGAAACACGTTACAACACATGTTAATCTGAAATTAATAAAACTCACTAAATATGCAGGTATTAGGTTAGAAAGACTGAATAAGCTCAGTTTATAAAATCCGTATTTATAAAAGTAGCTATTTCAATGTCTGTGAGTTTCAAAAACCAGATTTATTATTTCCACTGTCCCTTATATACTCATTAAGGTCTGTAAATGGGAGTAGCCAAAATAATAGTAAAAAACATTATTCCACACCCATTTTGCAACCATGCAAATCAGCACAAAATGCATTACAATATTTGCATACGGACATTAGCATTTTGCATGAAGGTGTGTTTGCTGATGAAAAACTGCTTAAGGCAAAACTTCAGCATAAAGTGCTGGAGAGGCAGAAGCACGCAACCTTTCTACAAAGTCTAAAATGAAGTAGATTCTTGCTATAGTAAGAATCCTATGAGAGGAGCAGAATTGTAAAGCACATCACACTTATTGCAGGACTGCTTGCAGAGTTACGAGGAACCCAGAAAAAATATATTGTTATTAAGTATTCTTAGTGATTAAGATGAAAACAGTGGTTTATTTACAATAAATACTCTCTTCTATTAAACAGTAAAGCAAATTAATTTTATATGATTAACAGATGAGAGATTGCTGAAGGCAAACTATCTTGTTGGAGATTTTTACTTTAGTGCCGTAGGTCAAATATCACATTGCTCTCAACATGCACACAGTCTTTGTGCATTGCTATGCATTATGAACATCTATTTTGTAGCAAATTTCTATAACTGTCAATATTAAAATACTTAGTTCAGTATTTCAAATCCAGTAATTAAACCCTTTTTATCCCCTCCTTTAACCAAGGATATTACCTGCCTCTTAGGAAGGCTCTTGGGTTCCTTAACAGTCTTTATACTGTATATCTATCACTAAGAATTATCATGATATTCTTAACTATATATATTAATTATTTAATAAAGTAGCTGTTTTTATGATGGAAATGGTCTTGACATGACAACTAAATTATTGAGAATCATATTGTCATCGACACCAGATGTGCGTTAAAATTTTCAAGTCTGCTAAAACTTTTGATAGATGTCTTGTAAACTTTATCCTAACTTTGCTATTCTTACCAGTTCACTAGTTTCTGTTACTGGCATGCATCATAGAATTGAAAAAGCATTTATTAATTGTAATAGTAATTTCCTAATTGAATTATTTTGAAATAAACCCCCATTAATTACATAATTTGAGAATCACAATTTCAAGTTAGAAGTTAGAATATGTTTCAAATGTGACAGCAGATTAAAACTAGAAGTTTAATTGAAGAATTTTTGCAAATAATCTTGGACAGAAAAGTTATCCTTTATGTTGTGTTTTGTGTGTCCACTTAATGGAAGGAAACAAATATTTGTATTTACTTACAGTAGTAAGATATAGAGTAAAACCAGCAAAGGACAAAGAGGAGACATGGCCTTATTTTTTGCAGTGTAACATAATCATGGTTGAGATTTACAGTAGAGCTTCTGGATCAGTTGTACTAGACTTTCTGTTGCTCTTGCTGGTCTGCTGCTCTGTCAATATTGGCTTTGTGCACTGCCTCTGAGACAACTGGGACAGGCTGACTCATTTCTCTTGCTAAGCAAGAAAAGCAGACTGCCTGAAAATTTGACAGAAGTATACTTGATACCATTCTGTGTCCCAGATGATTTCTCTTGTCCCTGAGGCACAATTACTAAATCTCTAAGTTTCTTAGATCTCGGTGACAAAAATCACAGACAGCAAAATTGAGGTATGACAGAGAAATTCTGTTATGGTGACATCTCAGATATGTACAGGGGAGTGCAGGGCGTACTATGAAGGGTTATGAGGATGCTGTAAAAATGTGAGATTTTCTGGGATTTTGGAGGGTTGTCATTCTTGGAAGTAGAGAAATCTGACATTAGCAATTAGTATGAGGCTCTCCTGTCCACTGAGCAAGTTTTCTGTTGAAGAAGTCGCAGTGGAGACTGTGAGTAAACAAAGGTTCATATAGTGACAGTAAGGCACCAGCCTTGACCAAAACACACATCAGATCTGTGCTTCTGGAAGAGAAAAAAACAAAAGAGGTAGAGGAGTGAGCAGTGGAAAAATACTCAGGGGACGTATAAGGTCACCAAGGATAATGGAAGGAAACTTTTGCAGTTGTTCAAATTGTCTTTCTGCTTGCCTAGTTCATTGCATATCTTCTACTTGTATTATTAAGAAACACATGTCCATCATTATTGAAAAATGGCCAGCTATACAAGTTAAAGATTCTTATGTAACATTCTGCTGCTATGACAGCTGTAGAAGTGTTTGTTTGTTAGTATTTAAATCAGTTCATAAATATTTCACCCTAAAATCCAGTTTAAATAAGCCTTACATCTGGTCACTGTAACACTGTTTAATGTCTGCTGTAAGCTTTAATTCTAGGCTGATAAAATGCTATTGTGCAGCCATACAATTTCATAAGGGCACTTACACAATAAAACAGAGATTTAATGGAGCACATTATCTTTTTGCAATTTCGTTTTCAGCTGACCATTGCAAGTGAAGATAAAGGTTGTATAATTTTGCACATCTCCCCCTGGCAGAATGACTCCTCTGCACAGAAAGGTCTTCATTTTAAGGAAAGGATCTGATTTTTTTAAAAAGGCTTAGATAAGGTTTTCCCTAAGAAATGGAAATGTATACAATGCATTCCTCTCATTTTCTTCCACTTTCACTCTTCCATTTAATTTTTAATGTTTTAACTTCTGACTGTGGATGAGTTGGAATGATGTGAGAGAGTAATACTATTTTCAAGGGACTGTGAATGTTAAAGAGATTATTTTAAGTTAGTACACAGATTCAGTTCCCTCATATTTCTACATTATTCTGTGTTAACTATCACTAGAATGGATTCCACGCACATATCCCAATGTCCAAAATTTTCTCATTGTGGATGAACTTTGGGAAAAAAAATTTAATGGGAGGACCCTGAATTTGCCAAGTAAGGACTAGGAAAAGAGAAAAGCAGAAACGGAACCTTTTTTTTTTTTAAGTTAGGATTAGTTCCTGCAAAAGAGGATAGTAGAAAAAAACCCAGTTATGTAGAAAGGTCAGTAGATGTCTCACTTTACAGAGGCAAAACATATCTTCTGAATGCTTCCAGGGGTTTGCCCTTTAGGTCTGTCCATTATCACACTTTGCAATATCCCCAACTTGGTGATTCTCTTGGGGCATCACAGACCTGTTTGTTTTTGTTTAACATGGGGTAATAAGCATTACACAACTGTAAATTTCTATAATAATACCAATAGTTGTGTAATGATAATAATACTCTGTATTTAACTAGCAACATTCTCTTAAGTATCTTAAGTAATTTCAAGGAAAATTAAATCAGCACATTCTGTGACAATTGTAAACAGATGAGGAAAAACACCACAGAATGGGGCAACCTGCCTATCAGCACATAGGATTTATTTTCTCTGACATCAACCACTGAAAACTTAAATGTCTAATATCAGCTCAGAGCCCATTATCTTCTACAACTAAGACAAGGAAAGAAATGTTTTCAGGAGTCAGTTATATCATCTATCTATCTGTGTGTTTGCATATCTACCTATTTATCTGTCAGAAGTACTAATTCTATGGTCAGTCTTCACCTCCCATATGTGGAGCTAGACAGGTATCCTTAAGGTGGGCAAAGTTAAATGATATGGATCTCATCTTCAATAGCAATATGGCACTTTTAAGATTTTTATGTCAAAGCTTATTTTCTCCAACAACTGAAGAAAATAGTTTGATAACCATGTTATTCTCCTAGGCTTTTCACTGTCAGCCTCTACTGAATTATTATTACCCTAATTATAGAAATGTAATGTTAGAAATCAGCATCAGTTATTTGTAAGTGGCTCCTGAAATGGTTGGGACAAATTTCCAATTGCTTGCAGTCATCCTCTGGGAAAATATTTTTAAATGGTCCAGTACTATTATAAACTTGATTCATATGGTTTGATTTTTAAAAATTACTTGATATCCAATCTGCTAAAGTCTTCTGAAAACAGACTGCTCATTCTGGTGCTAAAATTGAGAGATGAATTCCAGAGAAATTCTGGCAGAGAATGTTAATGCTGATCTCTTTAAAAAATACTAGAGATTGTGAATAATGAAAAGATGATTGGAAGTTGGCAAATGCAACCCCCATATACAAGAAAGTTCGGAAGGATGATCCAGGTAACTATAGATCTGTTAGCCTCACCTCAGTTCCGGGCAAAATTATAGTTAGCACTGAGTGGTATCATGCAACAACTGTGTGACAGGCAAGAGATTAAGACCAGTCAACATGCGTTTAAGTGGGGTAGGTCTTGCCTGAGTAACCTGAGGTTTTTTTATGATCAAGTAACTCCACTGGTTCATGTGAGGAATCCCGTGTTTAAGGTTAGGCTGGATGAAGTGCTAAGTGGCATAATCTAGATGTCAGATGTCAGATGTTTAGGGTCACTTGGTTGGTTTTAGGTTGGACTGGATGATCTTTAAGGTCTTTTCCAACTCTGATACTGTGATACTTTGAATAACATATCTGAAAATATGTAGAACCATGAACAACCAGTGATTCCTAATTGTAAAACCACTCCTGTTACAATATGAAACCTTTTAAGATTTTTCTTACTTTCAAATAAGCTGAACATGCTGAAGATACCAGTGTCATTTCCAATATAATTATTTCTCACCAAAAACAGTTTTGGTGCATTAACTTTCCAGATGAATGGCTTGAATTTGGTGGCTTAACTGCCATTTTCTCCAAAGTTTATTAGACTTCTGCTATGTTTTGGACCTGGTTTGGAAATTCTTTGAATGTCAGCCTTATTTGAAAGCTAACATGTTTTGACGTGGCTGCACTATGAATATGACCTGGAAAATGTATCTTCAAACAAATATATCTCATACATTCAAACTCTTTTTAAAGTTTGTTTGAGACTGGACATTGGAACAGCAGAAAAAAACAATGAGCATCAAGTCAAGGTTTCTTAATGCTGCTGATGCACTAATAATTTCTACCAAAACTTTGTCTATGATGATCTATCTACTAGAAGTATTCCATTAAGAGCAAAATCTGATATGAAAACTTTCTTTTTTTTTAAGTTTTCATTTAAAGGGATTTAAAAAATCTAAAATAAAATCACAGTGATAACACAGGTAACTGCAGAAACCACAAGAGAAAGCACATTATTTGTCTGTTTAAAGAAATGTACCTGTAGTTCACTTAGATATAGTCTTGGAAGTATTTAAGAATGACCTCGTACAGATGGATAAACAATATGTGTTGTTCTACACAGAGAATATTCACCACCTTTTCTTAAAATCACAGATCTAGACTTGCTAATGCCATGTATGCAGCCTCCTGGCTACCAGAATATTCTTCAGTTCTACAGTCAGTACTGAATATCTGTGGGTTCTAAAGTATGGTACAAAACTGAAAGTATTTTTTGCACAAGATGCAGAATCTTACAAGGGATATGTATAGGAAAACTTAATGTAAAGCATTTTTTGCACCACTGAGGTCAATGAGTGGTTTGTTACTGACTCAGTAAGGATTCACCATCTGCTTGTTGTGCTGTTCTGGTGAAATGTAATTAGAGGAATCTTACTATTACCTGGGACTCATGAGAGAATACCTTGTGTCCTGAAGTACGGTCTTTATAGAATAAAAACTGAATACCAGTTTTACAATATTTAATAGGGTTTCTGCTGAGTTATGAAACTACTGGCTAAACTATCTATTCTGCACTACCTGTCCCTGAACGGGGTAAGTTCAGCCTGTGAACTCTCTAACCAAACGTTGCTGTTTGCGTAGAATTAACATTTGAGCTTGCTCTGTCGCATTCTTAAGCATGCCTTGACTCGTGAATAAATCAGGCCCAGATGGTAAAACTGCAATTTTAGTTTGTGCTGTGGCCTATCTCCAAAATTTACATAAAGAGGAAAACACACTAAAATGAAGGTTAGTAAAACACACATTCAAAGCTAAAAAAAACGTGTAGGAGATCTGAGGCCTTTCAAACCTTTATTATATGCTCTAACATGAAATTCCAGTGCAAGTTGCAGTTTGACTAAAAGATCAGTACATACTTGAAGTGGATTCAAAATACAGCATAGAGTAATTTAAGACTAGACTGGAGGATTTATATGAACATGATGGGTGTCAGAAAAACCCCCACCTTATATCTAGTATATTGCTTTAAAACCTGATGAAAAAGTACTTTTATATGGAACTGTAGAAACAAACCAAACATGGTTTTGGAAGGACATATATTCCAAAATTTGAAGTTCAAGACCTTACAGATGGCATCTGTTACAATTCTGTTGCCAAACATGTAATACAAGTCCCCAAGTTCAAGTGAGAGTTGTACAGAAATGGTGTTTTTTTCTTTCTGAGGGACAGATTATAGTAGCAATTTTTCTTTTCATAAAAATTGTTTTAGCAACAAAATTCTGAATAGAAGGAAAGAATCAAGACAGAAAAATGAAAAACAATATATGAAAAAATTATCATAATAAAAAGAGGTTTTTTTATAACCAGATGCATAACTTAACTTCATTCACAATGTATCATTTACTATAATAATGTTAAAAAATAAAGACAACAATTATTTTATTTACAGAACAAGAGCATACATAGAAATACAATTCTGATCAAGAGAGATGATTCCACAAAATAATGCCCATAATCTTTCCTTTAAAGATGCCCTAACATGTGGTTCTAAAAAGTTTTCTTTTGTTTACATAAGCATCAATTAAGTTTCTGGGTTGTTACTGAGAAGAGGTTGTTTAGTAGTTTTATACTTGTACTACATGAAAACTGGTGATTTATTTTAGTCAGTATTTTTCTATTTAAGTTGGTATGTATATTTGTCTTTTATGTAAAATGGCAAAAAACAGGGAGCAAAAGTCTGGTCTCATTGAACTTAACAGAAGTATTTTTTATTGACCTTCAGTGGAGCAAGATTTTGACCATACTCATCAATAAAGATGTCAATATTTGACAACAGTTATAAGACTTTATATATACATATTATTACTTAGAATGACAAATAGCTGAAATATCTTTTCTGTCTCTGAAAATTGTTGGCAAAAGCTGACATTTTGTTAGTGACTACTATGTTGATCATCTTAAAATATTACAGACATTGATTTGTTAGCTGATCTATGGCTAGGAAAAACTTTTAGTTATGTTTTTCTTTGCAACTTAAATTAGTGACTCTAAATACTTATAACTGATGCAGGAGAATCATCTTGTATTCTACTTTGCATTTTTAATCTTAACAAAGTTTTTCTTGATTATCATAATTGTTCTGCAATGGATAACATTTTTCTGTGGTAATTTTGGAGACATGAATGGTTTGAAAAATAGTAGATGACATATATTGACCCGACAGTAGTTCAAATACTTCAGTTACAAATGCACACTCATATGTCATATTGCAATGATTAATTACACTGAAATTTTTTGATTAATTATCCCTTAAAAATCCTATATTGTTATACAAGGTGATATCTGCAAATGCGGGCCTGACAATTTGATGAGATGAGTAGTTGTAAGTAGGACTTGTAGCACCAAATAGATGCCCTGAACAAATCTAGGTGAATGCATTTTGAGTTTTCTGATTTTCTGATTTTGTCTCTAAACCTTGCACTCTTTTCAGTAGAGCACTTTGTCAATCCTTACACATTCAGAAAATGCAATATTTATCCTTCCAACCTTCAAGAGCACCCACAAAGAACTAGCAAGCAACTGTTTTGGGAAAGAGAATAAACACACAGTGAAGCTTTGATACTAAGGTATTGTCATTTATATGTTTACATCACTAAAATGAAGAGCTGCTAAAGAATCTTCCTGTGGTAGTGATTTAGAATATAAAACAAAGTTTGTTGATCTAATCCTTAGTATGATGTATCCCTCACTATATCATAAGGTATGTTCACAATCATTCTCTTATCATCATATATTGATATTCAGGGTTTTAAAAAATCATAACTAAATGATAAATGATAAATCAATAATTTTTGCAAAGATAAAACTAGTATCAGTACAAGTAAATGATGGCATTTAAAATAAGGTTCTAGAGTACATTATGCAAAATGTCCATTGATTAAATCAGAAATGTTACTTGTAAATGTATAAATCAAACATTTTACGATTAATGTTTGCAAAATAATACCAACAGAACATCACAAGGCACTATGATATTGTACTGAAGTGTTTTACAATAAAATTGATCAAGCTACTAAAAGATAAAAGTATTTATTTAGTGAACTTGTAAAGTTTGTTTGTACCTGGTTAGTGGTATTGCCATCTTGAAGCATCATTGTGATACCTTTTGTAGGGAAAAGTTATTCCAAAAGCTGTAACAATGGTTTGGTCATTTAGCAGATAAAAAAACCCGTAGTGATCCAAAACATCACATTCATGTGCTTGAAAACTGAACCAAGCCAAAAAAATTTATCTTACCAAAGGGCTTTCAAATAAAACCATACCTTTAGTGTGAATTCAGGTGAGAAATAAAAAAATCAAGATCAGGAGAAAGTGGAGGAAGAATAAAAGAAAAAACTCTGATCAGGGTTATAGATAGTCTGTCCTGGACATTGATGAAACAATCATTACAGAGATGACATCCTGTGAAGCAATGTATTGCTGCTGCTACTTTCCTGAAGGTGCTTTGAAATGGAAATAGCAGTCTTGAATGTCCTGACCAAGCAAGGTTGTATGTGGGAATCAGAGCTGTACTTGGCAAATGATAAAAAAAATTGCAATGAAAGCTGGGTGACAGAAGTGCAACATGCATGTCCACAGAAGCATTAGAATTAGGCAATATGGCAAGGATTTAGAAATGAAAATGTTCAAAGGCACAAATGAATTCTATTTTATAGAGAATGTTCAAACCTAATCTTCACTAGCACAGGAGTTCACATAAAAGGTATCTACTGGTGCAATCAAATTTGGATTTACACTAGCATCTTTAGGTGCAATATTTGGGTCAACCTGCTTTTATTCAAAGGCTATGTTATTAGACTGGATGAAGCCTTTCTGCTAGTCACAGAGAAGTTAATAGGGGAGTAGGAAGCAGAGCTGCTGAAATAATTCTGTAAGACAATTGTATGAAGCAATCTATGCAACTTGCAGTTCTTGAGCAGTTTTGTTAAGTGTGCAGTGTCAGAGGTCTGAATCAGATGAGCTATCATTCTGAAAAACCATGTTTATGTTTTGGAAATATAAGAATCTCTAGTAGGCTGTGAGGGTTGCTTTGGAGTTGTGACTTCGCAGAAAGCCCATCCCCGAGCTGTAAGGTAGTAAGTCTGATTACAGCATTAACTTTCTGACCAGCTTATGAAAAGACCATCAATAGTGAGAAATCTGGAGTTTGTTGAATTGGTGTTTTTCAGTGAAACCCTGCCTAAGGTGCCAAAGCTCCATTTAAGCTTAATAAACGTTTATTAACCTCTTTCAGGCATTAAACAGCAGACTCCACTGAATGCTTTGGTATGATAAAAGCAGTGCTGAAGTGCAGGCAAAGCATGCACAGGGAAGTTCTTTTTGGGAAATATTGTATTGTATTTTTTGGGGGAATAACTGTACTGTAGATCAAAAATGAAGAGAAGATGTCAGAAATAACATGAGCAATCATTGATAATGTGCTGGAAAAAAAGGCAGAGACTTAGGCCAGATGGATATTGATTTTTATGGGTTTTCCCCCATTTCGGTTACTCCTCTAAGGGAATTGACATTTTTGGCATGTTTTCTTCTACACGATCTTAAACTTTGGCTAACAGTTCTGGTCAGACTGCAAAAAAGGTACCATATGCTCATTTTGTGACAATTTTGTTAAAAAGGCTATCATTTAACACAAACATTTAACAGGGTATTAAGTGCTAACAAAACAGCTGTCACTTTGCTGTTATAATATGTTTATAGTGAGGGTATGGCATGAACAGGTTTGAAATGTAGCTCCTGTTTCAATTCAAATCATTTCATTTAAAAATAAAGCCTACAAGGTCTCATTAGTTTCCTACACTTTGTTTGAAATTTGTTTGAAAAAGCTGTTGGTTTAGAATTTATTTTGTCTGAGCACTAATATTGTGCCCCTCATCTGTTGAAAACAGCAGTCATGCTATTACACAGCACTTTTCAGACTAAATTTGAGGTGAAATGCAGAATGAATCTTAAGAGAGTGGAGGAAAATTAGGCAAAGCCTTTCCCTTCTCTCTCATCAGTTTTCCTCTCTGTTTCCTCCATTTTCAATTTATGGAAGATTTCTTAAAGCCCACTAGAGACAGAGGGAAAACAACCTTAGGCACAGGCTGCTAAAGGCTTTGTGCAGACAAAATGTTAAGGTGTCTACCACCTCCTCACACTTTCCCTTTACCCCTGCAAAGCAAGCCTGGCTGCGTGAAAGTGGTACATCTTTGAGATGGCATGATTGTCTAGGCTAGGGTAAGGCAGGTGAGAAAGGCTGGGTCAATCTGGGAATGGATGGAGGCATCTGGGGGAATGGCTACTCCTCTGAACCACCCTTGATGTAAAGGAGAATGAGCACAGACAGGGAAGGAGTCATTGCTGAAATCTAGAGCTCAGACATCAGTGAAGATGTGTGTAGCTGTGTCCCTACAGGATGAAGTTTTTAACTGAAAATTTTCTTTATGTGCCTGAGAGTGTTACTTCTTTCTCTTTTTTGATCAGGTCAATATATTATTATCTTCATGATTATGAGTTAGGGATCATAGAACCATATAATAGTTTTTGTTGGAAGGGACCTTAAAGATATGTAGTTCCAATCCCCTGCCACTAGGATCAGATTCTTCAAAGCCCCATCCAGCCTGGTTTTCAACACATTCAGTGGTGGAGAATCTACAAATTCCCTGGGCTACCTGTTCCAAACTCATAGTGAAGAACTTTTTCCTAATTTCTAATCTAAATATACCCTATTTCAATTTAAAGTCACTACCCCTCATCCTATCAGTACAAGTAATTGTAAAGAATCTATTCCCATCTTCTTTGTAGACCCTAGTGAGATACTGGAAGGCCACAATGAGTTGTCCCCAGAGCCTTCTCTTCTCCAGCCTAAACAACCTCAGCTCTCTCAGCCTGTCCACTTAGGACAGATGTTCCAGTCCTCTGATCATCTTTGTGACCTTCTTCTGGACCTGCTCCAACAGGTCTTTTCTGAGAAGGAGGCTCTAAAGTTGGACACAGTACTCCCAGTGTAGTCTCATGAGCAAATTAGATGGAGATAATGTAGAGATTTAAAGTTTCTACTGATATCAGGAGGGCCAGTGAAAGGAAGAAGTTAGGGAGAGAGCAATATACTGCTAAAGTAGGAGTTGTAAAAAAAAGTTGAGTCCTGTTGCTGCACTGCATTAGCAGAAACAATAGTTATTTCATTTTTTCTAGAAGCAAATGCAGATGATATTTATGATAAGTCAGTGAAATAACTGACAGAGAAAAATGTCAACACACATAATGCCTCATAGATTTTTCTGGAGTGCATCAATGTGAAGTAGGGATAAAAGCTAACATTTTGATGGCAGGATTCAACATAAATAAGCATTATGTCTTTTTTATACTGTGAATGGGTTTTTTCAATGTTTCTGTTAAAGATTACTGCCTTTGAAGTATGTACAAGAAGATACTTAAAATTGAAGAAGGGAGTGTGAAGTAAGCCAAAAATGGATTACTGTCTTCACATATTTGCAGGGAACTTAGCTCTCATTTTTCTGTCTTACAGCCACTTCATGTCTGTCCCAAGTTTCTGTCCACTGTGTTTGTCTTCAAACTACAAAACTTATTTCTTTTCAAAAGTATGATCAAATGCTACGTGAACATTCATTTCTTTGACAGACTCTGAACTTTACTATCGGTAGTCACAATTTATGACAAGCTGGTAACTTTGTGAATTATTTCTTAAAAGCTACAAGGTAGAATTGTTTTCTAGAAGATTAATGAAATCTGAATTATTGCTTATTTTATAGTGTAATATATGAAAATACTGCTTTATATTTTGCTTTGATAACAAGAGTACTTGACTGCTGTATGCTTCCTTTGCCCCATGCATCTTTGACACAGTAATCACACAAGAAAGAAGGGAAACGTTCTCATCACTCTGGTTTGATTGAGTTGCATTGAGCCCATATAAAACTGTTTTCTGCAGCTTTTTTTTTTCTTGAACTGTTCATTTGCAGAGATTTTCAGTTTTTCTCCATCACACTCAACAGAAATAAGTGTTACATAACAATAATTAAATGTTCTCATAGTTTGATTTTTGAGGCATGGAATGCTTCTGAATTTAACATACTAACTAACATTTGCACTTATCACTGAGTAACATACATCTTCATAAATTCTAAGGCCTGAATAAGCCTTAAGGTCATCAATAGTCTTCTAGGTGTCACTGAACCATTTACCGATTGTGGTAATGTGTGGAGTCAATTGTTTATGTGTGGCTCAAGAAGAGGCAGCACTGTGTTGCGCTTTGTTGATATGGTGGTATCAAGTGTTTGCGAGTACAGAAGCAGGAACCAGCACCAAGCACATCTCAAACTATTGAAAAATTAGTGGTTAGTTTGTTTCCTGAGTTTTCAGTGGGAAAATTTATTTTCTATGAGCAAGATGATAAAAATAATTCTGATTCAACATGATTTCAGTTTCAAGGTCTTCTATTATTCTTTACTTCTCAACTGTTGTTTTTTCAATGCCTCTATCAAACAGGAAAGAATAAAGTAATTAATCTAAAACTAATTTCATTTTAGTCACTTTTTCTTAATTACAAAAATTAGTGTTTTGGTGTACTAATTAATTACAGGAGGGCATAAGAAAAAAAGTTACTTGTGTGCCTCTTTCATGTTTTGCACATACATCATTCTATATATTTTGGTGTCTTGTCTTTTTTAATGTAAATAGATGTGTCTAGTTACCATCATCAATGAAGAAGAGAAGCAAGCTATGGTAAAATGAAAAAAATTATCTCATTTACCTAGTGAAGCACTTAATCTGGCAGAAAGCTCTCAATTGTGGTAAAACATGTTATTTCATTTCTATGTAAGTATTATCTCACCATACACTTTAATCCAGTACATGAATAAGACAACCTATTGTGAATGAATGGATGACACAAGGATGAGAAAAAATACTTTCCTTTGGAAAGAACAGTGTCTTTTTATATTGCATGTGTGCAAAAAGGACAGATGAGAGCAATTCCTGAGATGAATTCACTCTGGCAAAATCTCCTGCATGGAACTTCTCTTTCTCATCACATCGATTTTAATACAGCAGCAAGGTCTGAAAACTTTCAAGCCTATCATGTTTTCATACAGGGACACTATTATTTCTATAGATGGTTCATTTGCAGGAAGACATTTTAGAAACAGTAAACCTGGTGTGAATTTCCCATTGGTTCCTCCATCTTTTTTCCACTGAGAAGTAAAATAAGAAATGTAATGTGCATATTTCAGATGTACTGAAAAGTACTCTCTTGTGAAGATGGTACTTCCAAAATTATGCACCTATGAAAATTTTATTCCTGAGATGCTGTATATAAGGACCAAAAGGAAGTAATAAGAAGAAAAAAAGTAGAATATAAAACAAAACAAAAAACTAGAATAATAGTAAAATTCCAAAAAGTCCAAATTCAAGTCCTGTGCCTGCTCTGAATGATCAAATGGCCAGCATTGATTGTTGATCACTGTACATCTGTGTACATCAGCACTGACTGATAAACACATGATTCACACCATTTTCATAGCAACTTTATATGACAGAAGAATTTTCTCCTTTAGTTATTTCACACAGTGGAAGATAAAAACATCTTTATATCACTTGCTTTTTTGTATGTCATATTTTCTGTAAGCTTTTTATCAACAGACCAAGGACTGGAGGTGAGCTTCTAGGCATCAATGTTCTTACCAAAATATTGAAACTCAGACTCAGTTAAGATCAGATTTATGTTTACATACATTTGAGATAGTGGGATAAATAGCAGAACAAGAATATCACCAGTTGTCTCTGACAGTTAATCTAGAACATCACATTGGAGAATTTTAGGTAGTCAGTTCTCAAAATAGTAGCAACCACTTCTGAACTAGAGAAAATCCTTCCATTTTCTCACCACTTGGTTTTCAATTACTGAACTTCTGCCATTCTGACTCAATACAGGGCAACAAATTGCAGCATGCATCGTATCATCTGAATCAATTATATCCCAGCAGCCATACAAAACAAAAAAGCTGCAATAATTTATTGGAAGATGGGGTTTTGTATGGCACACAGCAATCTAAGATAGGCATAAGATCTCAGTCCTGAGAAATACGACAATTAGACAGTGGACAAACACTAATAATTTTTCTCTAGATTATGCAGAAGGAGAAAAGTAAACACACATAGAAAAGGCATAATGTTGTCAGTATGAAAATGGAGCTAATGATGACCAATAATTTCATAGACTGCAACAACATCTTTACATGAGAGCGTGTCAGTAAATAAAATATACCAAAGGATCAATAGTAACAGTTCCTCTTAGAAGCTACAAATTTTACATGTATGTTTTACTCATGTTAGCCAACGTAAGTCATCAATACCAATTCTTCAAGGGTCTGAACACTGTATTGACATTTATTTAATGGTATCACTGATGTGCTTAATCTGCCAAGGGAACTGGTTTTATATGGTATAGAAGATTGAATTTGTATTAGAAACTGTAAATTTTAATTAATTTCATACTCTGCCAATTTCATAGAATTACAGAATTATTGAGGATAGAAAAGGCCTCTGAGATCATCAAGTCCAGCTTATGACTTAACATCACCACAATCAGGTNAGTTGCCTGGGAGAAGAGCCCTATTCCCAGCTGTCCACAGCTTCCCTTCAAGTAGTTATAGAGAAGGCAAGGTCCCTCCTGATTCCCCTCTTCTCCAGGCTGAACAAAGCCAGCTCCCTCACCTTTCCACATAAGACTTTCCTTCTAATCCCTTCACCAACATCATTGCTTTTCTCTAGACCCACTACAGCACCTCAGTATCTTTCTTGAATTGAAGGGCCCAGAATTGAGCCCATTACTTGAGGTAAGGCCTCACTGAAGCAAAGTACAGGGAGAGAATTACATACCTAGTCCTGCTGGCCAGACTATTCCTAATACAAGACGGGATGCTATTGGCCTTTCGTGCTACCTGGGTACACTGCTGGCTCATATTCAGCTAGTTGTCAACCAGTACTCCCAGGTCCCTCTCCACCAGGCCACTCTCCAGCCACTCATCCCCCAGTCTGTAACTCTGCTTAGGCTTATTACTTCCAGTCTAGGATGAAAAAAGTAAAAAAAAAATGACTAAAAATATTAACTTTTGTTTTTAATATGAACCCATGTTAATATGTATTTTATTAGAAAGATGATGGTTAAAGATATGATTGATAAAAGATATGATGTTTATCATATTGGTAAAATGTAGACCAAGTATGAAGATCTTTTGCCTATAGATAAATATATATTCTTTCGCACACATAAATATTCAGGTTAGCTCTGAGTGAAATACAAAGTTGTGAGAATGAATAACCATCTGTTGTATTGACATGTGTGTCACTGTGGCTCTTCACAGACAAAAACCAAGTTGCTAAGCCAGGAATAAATATCCAAATATTCTTCTCCACAAATACTGTGGCTTTCCTCTTCTGAAATAAGGCTAGCAATTAAAAATACCTTTGATTGTGAAACCACTCTAAATGCATATTCACATGGATTTTATGGCTCTTTTATTTTGAATACTCATGCTGTGTGAGATTGAAAATTATATGTCGATATGTAAAAATGAAATGGGCTTTGAAAATGCTGCATTTGTTTATTTTAGTTACATATAAAACAGGGAATACAATGTGCATTTAATGGCATAGGCTTGAAAGGTGTCTACATCCTAGAGCAGATAAAGATGCTGTTTAAGTTAGTAAAAAGTTCCTTAGTATGATGAATTAGCAAATTACTATTGTTATATCATAGCTGGTGTAAAATAACTGTATATATAGTGCCAAACCATCTAAATCCCAAAACTTGTGTTTTGTAGTAACCCCTGATGACACTGATGGATGTAAATTCTTTTATAATTGATACTATACAGCAGCGCTACAATGTGCTCTTGAAGTTCCTTTAATAAACTTGGTCCCTTACAGCATTGATAAAACATCTCTACTGAGTCTTAATCGTAATGAAAGTAAAAATGATTATGTGCCAAAATAATATGTTACTGCCAAATTAAATCTCACAGTAACAACTGGAAACACTAACATTTTTAAAACGTAGCTCTGCAGTTACTTTTGCAGTCCCCTCATCATTTCTCTCTGGCAGGTGGGGATGTTTCTTTCTTAGCTCAGGTGTCATTTTCTGATTTATAGCTCATGTATAAAATTACTCCTTCTATACATAATTAAATCCCTTCCCTCACCATTCCAAGATAGCAGAGTTAGAGACCACATGGAAATACAAAAGGCTAGTGATGTGAGCTGGTAATGATATGAATATTTTTAGTAATTAATTTGTTATACAATGTTTTTTTCATTGCAACTTCAGTTAAAATTTATTTTAATTGATTAATATTTTTACTTTTACATCACCTAAGCCACTGAGCCACGTGGAATTCCAACACTGTCCACCAACAGAAGGTTGAGACATCAAAGGAAGTCTTTCCGTTATGAAAGTTGAAAACTTCAAGGTAGTAGACATAAAAAGAGCAAATTCAAAGAAAAAATGAAGCTTGGAAATGCTGGGTTGGTGTGGGCATTTTGTCATAATTTCATGGCAACAGATTAAAATGAAATATGGTAACTATAAGGAAAAGGTGATATTTTTATGCCTAAACCACAGTACTGTATATGAATAGATCTGGAAACCATTTCTCATCTAAGTTTGCCCTTCTGTTCCATCTTCAGTTTAGACAATGGCAATCTGAACACTAGTACTTTAACTCATACTGTGCTGTACCATCCCATATCACTTTGTTTTCTGTGCTCCTTTCTGGTTATTTGATTTATAGTAGCGCAGTATTTTTTACACTAAGATTCGTACTCAAAGTCTTACATCTTACACTGATGAAAGCTTTACACTCCCTAGACTCAAATTGAGTTATTAATGTACTTATAAGTTTAAGATCAGGGATAATATAGTTTATTGACAGTACTATACTATTCAGGATAATTAAAAGTAAATTTGATTAGAAAGAGCAGCAGAATAACTCCTAATAAAAGTTGTAAATGACAGATATAAACTAATACACCTGGATCAAGCAACATATGCTCAGTCACAAGTCTGATGGCTTAAATTTTCAATGTTTGAAGACAGTCATCCAAAGTAGTGTTTTCAGTAGTAGTTTGGGGTTTTTTCCTGTCTTGTTTTGGTTTGCTTTTCATTTGGTCTGCAGATATTGAAGGAAATAGAAAATATGTGTTAGGTAAAGGTGTATTTTAAAACAAAGTTACATTACTCAAAGCATAGTTCATGATACTAGAGGGGTTTTTTAGATACATGTCTCTAGTTTTAAAGCACCAACAAAAATACAATTCACTTGATCTACTTGTTGACCCATAAAATTGCATATAATCCAAAACACTTGCCATTTAATACAATGTATAAGAAGATCTGCAAACCCTCAAACTGTGTACACAATTAATTTTGCTGTTCTCAATATTTTGCTGCTTTACTTGGCAACCTACTCTGTTTTTATGGCAGAGTCAGCCCTGTTTGCATACTTATGACCTGTCTTAGTCCATTTCCTTAAGGAGAAATAGTTACTTGTTTGAAATTAATCTTTAAACCAGCTGACCAAAACCTGTAATATCTGCATTCTTGCAAATCTTATACACAAAGGCACATTAATTCTACTTTTTTACCAGCTGGCCAGATTTTTTGCACTTCTTTTCTTTTTTTGTAAGTGCACGTATTCATGATATTCTTTGCTTAGCTTTCCTATTTATTGTGCAGGTTTACAAATGTGTTCTTAGGGAGGCTAGGGAAAACGCATTTCCAAAGAATGGGCATTTTTTCCTTTTATTCTTCAGAAATATTTTTTAATAAATCACTTGCTTTACTTGTAATTAAAAACTTTAATCTGCTCCTATGCTTCTGATACACATATTTGTACTTAAAATCTTAAGTTTTTTGATAAACCAAAAGACAATAAATTTTTTCTATTGTTTTCTATGGATGTTGATGAGCCGCTTTAAATGGAATCATTAGTCATTAGGGATTGGTACCTCAAAAGATCATCTAGTTCAATCCTCCTGCCACAGCAGGATCACCTAGATCAAGTCACACAGGAGCACATCCAGGCAGGTCTTGAACATTTCTAGAGCAGGAGACTTCACAACCCCCCTGGGCAGCCTGTTCCAATGCTCTGTTACCCTCACTGTGAAGAAGTTCCTTCTGATATTTATATGGAACCTCCTCTGTTCCAGCTTGCACCCTGGGCTGTGTCTCCTGTAAAGAGTGCAACAAATAAGCAAAAAAATGTTGAGGTAGGTCATATTTTATACCTACTACAAATATATTGTTTTATAATGTGCATTAATATATCAATATTTCTCTCCATGCTCACTCTTGTATATGTCTTATGCTTTGGATACGCAACTAGTTTTGAGTGGATTAGTTCGTGAATCCACCTAGAACCCCACTGAGGTGCAGAAGACATTTTAATAAAAAATACTGTAGCCATACACAGCACATAAAGATATTGCAGGTGGACTTCAGAGTGAGGTTTCTCATTTTT
>VZRI01002419.1:360907-386946 GCA_013397515.1 Upupa epops | reverse complement strand
CCAACAGCATCCTGGGGGCGATCAGAAGGGGGGTGGTTAGCAGACTAAGGGAGGTTCTTTTCCCCCTCTGCTCTGCACTGGTGAGACCACATCTGGAGTATTGTGTCCAGTTTTGGGCGCCTCAGTTCAAAAAGGACACAGAGCTGCTGGAGGGTCTCCAGCACAGAGCAATGAAGTTGGTGAAGGAAGTAAAACAGGTCCCTTCTGAGGAAAGGCTGAGGGAGCTGATCTCTTGAGCTTGGAGAAGAGGAGGCTGAGGGGTGAGCTCATGAATGTCTACAAATATGTGAGGGGTGGGTGTCAGGAAGATGGAGCCAGGCTCTTCTTAAGGTCATCTGGTGAAAGGACCAGGGGCAATGGATACAAAATGGAACATAGGAGGTTCCATAGAAATATCAGCAGGAACTTCTTCCCAGTGAGGGTGACGGAGCATTGGAACAGGCTGCCCAGGGTGGTTGTGGAGTCTCCTCCTCTGGAGAGGTTCAAGACCCACCTGGATCTGTTTCTGTGTGACTTGGTCTAGGTGACCCTGCTGTGGCATGGGGATTGGACTAGATGATCTTTTGATGACCCTTCCAATCCATAGTGATTCTTTGATTCTATATTCTTTATGTCACTATATTAATTAGCTATACCTCAGATTTCAAACAAAAACACCTCACTTTTCCTTGTGTGGCAGAATGCAAAGAAGGAATTTGTGGTAAACAACATTGCTAGTAAAGAGCCACAGTAACCATTGCCACTTGCTGTCACGAGGTTTTAGATGCTTTGCTTTTCAGGATGCCCTGTAGATACAAGATGACTTCTGCTGCCTTCAGCTTCCTGCCTCTTGTGTTTCTGATTTCTTCATGTTGTTGAATGAATGATTTATTTCCAGTTGTGGCTACAACTTCTCTTTCTTTCAGGGCTGTCGTAAATGTCTTGCTCTACATTCATTTGGTTGATAGGTGACATGTAGCAATACTTATTCTGCATTCTGATATGTTTGTTTGTCCTCTAACTTTTTATACTTCTTTTTAAATTTGAAATGTTTTGAACTTTTGTTCACTGCACATGACATGCTAGAGAGGGCGGATGACAATGTTGTTAGGTTGAGCACGGAGGCTGGCACCATTAGCGTATGTGAGCTGGTGGACAAACCCAATTTTCTTGTGAGCACATTGTATATCAATGGTTGTCACATAGCAGGACTGTTTTTTTTATTCTTTACACAAAAAGTATCTGACATCAGTCTCTCCTTAGAATCAAAGAAGTATAGTTTAAAAAAATACAAAAGGAATATTTAGAGATATTTAAAATTAGAGCTGGTTAAAATCACCTGCAGATGAGATCATGTTGCAAATTTGTCTCGTAATAACCCAAACCAGAAATTTGAGAAATAGCTATTAACTTAATGCACTGGGTTTTTGTGTTTTGTTTTCTATTTCACTAAAGTATTACATACCTAGAGATACAATTCTTCTCTGAAGAATGAATTTATAGAATCATAGAATCATCAGGGATCAGAAGGGACCTCAAAAGATCATCTAGTCCAATCCCCCTGCCACAGCAGAACACCCCTACCAGGGCAGGCAGGTTTCAAGAAAAGGAAACTCCACAAACCCCCCAGCAGTGCCCCATCTACCTCCCTGGGAAGAAGTTACAGAATCAGTCAGGGTTGGAAGGGACCACAGAATCATGCCATTCCAACCCCCCTGCCATGGGCAGGGACACCCCACCCTAGATCAGGTTGGCCAGAGCCTCATCCTCCTCACATCAAGTCTAAATCTCCCCATCTCCAGCTTTGCTCCATGCCCCCTATCCTGTTGCTGCCTGAGATTCTAAAATGCCCCTCCCCAGCAAATGTAAAAACTCTGTGTAAGCCTTTGGAAGAGTGGTGAGAGAACTCTATGTCAGTAAGAAAAGAGGCAACACAGGAAAAACAAGATTTGTTGCTGTCTTGATATACATGGAATGATATACATGGTATGGAGTCTTCATATTGAGGATAGAGATGAGATGTGTGGCAACATTTTCCAGATAGAAAGAAAGGGAAGACCTCAGTCACATCACAACTAGTTGCTTTTCAATGGTACTTAATTAAGGTGAAGCAATACACCACTAAAAAAAACCCCACAGTCAAAACCCAAAAAAACCCCACTGGCTTTTCAATTGTAGCTTTCAGTAAATCTTACGAAAGCTAGAAGCCAGTTTTAGGATCAGATTTGTTTTTTCACTTGATGACAAATCCCATGGAGACTCCATACATTTACAAGATGTTTAGGTCCTGCAAGTGTATGAATGTTCACCTTCACATGACTATTACTGAGATATTCAGCGAATGTCATGGATGAATCTTTATGCAAATTACGAAGTGAACTAATCTGAACAGCTGCAAATCATTTTATATAACTTCATTTATGGTCTGCCTCAAGCAGTGTCAAGGATTGCACTGAGAATATTAAAACATATATATGAGGTTCCTATATGAGGTTAGTTTTTTGTAAGGGAGGTTCTCATGGTATGGACACTTGATGAGTTCGGTGGTTCAACCCCCCCTGCATTTTCCTAATGTTCAGCCTAAACCTCCTCTGGTGCAGCTTAAGGCTGTTGCCTTTTGTCCTATCACTAATTACCTGTGACAAGAGGTTAGCACCCACCACTCTACAATTTCCCTTCAGGTAGTTGTAGAGGGCATTATGGTATCCCCTCAGCCTCATCTGTCTCAAGGAAGCCCCAGCTCCCTCAGCCACTCCTCATAAGACTAGTGGTTTAGGCTCTTCACCAGCTTCATCACCCTTCATTGGATCTTCTCCAGCACGTCAATGCCTTGAATTGAGGTGCCCAGAACTCAACCCAGTCCTGGAGGTCTGGCCTCACCAGTACTGAGTACAGTGGGACAGTCACTTTTTTACTTCTGGTCTAATACAAGTCAGGATGCCACTGGCCTTCTTGGCCACTTGGGCACACTGCTGGCTCATCCACCTGTTTACCAGCACCTCCATGTCCCTTTCTGCCGGACAACTATCCAGCCACACTTCCCCAATCCTTTAGTGTTTCATAGGGTTATGGCCAAAGTGCAGGACCTGGCACTTGTCCTTGTTGAAGCACAGACCATTGACCTTGACCTATTGATCCAGTCTGTGTAAGTTTCTCTGTAGAGCCTCCCTACCCTCAAACAAATTGACTCTCCCACCCAATTCGGTGTCATCTGCAAATTTAGTAATGGTGCACCCCGCTTCTTCATCAAGATCATTGGTTAAGTTTTTAAACAGAAGTGGTTCTAACATTTAGCCCTGATGAACACCACTTGTTTACTGCCACCAGCTGTATCTAACTCCATTGCCCAGCACTCTTCACACCCAGACATTCAACCAGTGTTGTATCCAGCATATCTTATGCTCACCCAACCCACGAGCAGACAATTTTTTCATAAAGATCTTGTGGGAAACAGCGTCAAAGGCTTTAGGGAAGTACAAGTAAACAACATCCACAGCCTTTCTCTCACCCACTAGGTGGGTCATCATGTTATATAAGGAGGACTTGCCTGACACTGAGGACAGGCTGACAAGTCTATAGTTCCCCAGCTTGATAGTTGGCTTTATGAAATATTAAATGCATACAGGATTATGTTTCTGGAGTGATGCTTAGGTTCTGTTCCAGTGGCAACTATATTTATATTGACTAACGCAGTGGGGCCTTCAGCCCAATTTTACTTGTAGACTCTACTATAATTCAAATAAATATTGCTGCTAATATTCCATTCTGCAGCATGAGAGTCATATAATGACGTACATAAATTTTTATTCAAGTGTGCAGATGTGAAAAGTGACAAGAGATTCAACCATTGAACATTTAAGAATATAAGAGAGATGTTAAGCAATCAAAATTTGAAATGCTACAGTATTATAAAGTCATTTAAATTAGCAGAATATATCTTGAAAAGTGAAACCACTTGCAATTAGAATAGGCTGAAAAAGAGGTGACTTTCTGTGTTTGGATATAAGAAATAAAAGGATTCTATTGTAGCAGGTTTAGATAGTTTTGACTCATCTCCATTGAGATGTATTTTGAAGATAGACACAAGAGAAGCAGAAATAAAGTCAAGAGGTGACTGAACGTGGATGCAGGAAAAAAATCAGGCTGGAAAGGCACAGGAAAATGCTTGAATAACTGAAAATGCTTTCCAGATTTTCATGTTTGGTTTCCCACACCAAGCTTTCCTATTGATACATGGTATTAGACTTGTGATACAAACAGCGTGATAGAAATAGACAAGGGAGAGCAATAGGTGTGAAGGTTCTGGTATCGAAAGGAATGCAGAAGTGAAAGTCTGAAGAGAACCTACTTCTAATATCCTTTGTGTAATCCTGAAAGGAATACAAATAAACTTGATTGTTAAGACGATAAAGTCAAATAATATAGAGTTATCTGCAGCTCTTCCTAGACCATAAATGTTCAACGCAACTTAAAATTCTTCTATTTAAGACTTCAGAAAGAGATGGTTTTCTTATGTACCTTAAATGTGTTTATCATAGGCAACTGCACCCATGATTGTGGGAGTTCACTAAGCTTAGTGATGATTAGGAACTTATTTTCTTCCCTAAGATCTTTCAAAGATTATGAGAAAAATCAGACTTTTTTTTAGTACTTTTCTACTAGTCAATTTCCATCCAAATAAGAAATATATTGACAATGATAATAACAATAAAGTTCAGAATAAGAAATGTGCAGAGGCAAACTGAGGAAGAAAGAATGGACTATTTCTGCAATGAAATGGGGTAACTAATATTAGATAGTGTGAAAAAGCTGAAAACAAAGGTGATGCATTCCTTTAGGTACTACTGAAAACTAGAGTCCAAACCATGACACAGAGAACCTGCCTTTTGTTAGTACAGGAGAGAACAATAAAATCCCTTTTTCTGGGCAATTAATCAGCAACCAAGTGCCTAGGAAAGACTGAGGACAGCCAGCAGCTGCCCAAAGATCAGCATACGACTTTCCCTGAGCTGTACCTGTCAGTCCAGAGCCAATCTCTAGAAAACAAGTTACACTGGGATATTGAACTAAGGTAAAAAAAAAATAATTGATCTTTAGATCAAGGAAACACCTCCCAGCTTTTGTATCTTCAGTGTTTAAGAACAAAATTCTTTTCACTCTTAGTTTTATTAAGACTTCATCAAAGACATACTTCACTAACAAAATCAATTTTCTCAGGTAAGAAAGACAATCCATTAGATCAAGAACACTAAGTTTCTTGGGACAAGGAAATGATGAAACTGGTGTAAGCAGTGAGATCCACTTTTCCACTGAAGCAGATTGTGTGTTCGTATTGCTGTCAAATCAATATGGAGTAAATAATGGAGATACTCATAAATATAAATAGCCAAAAGAAACAGATATAAGACCAAAAGGAATTAAAACAAGACCTAAAAAAGGAACCAGGAGACTACACAAAATGAATGAAAGCAACATCTGGAAACTTCCCAAAAAGAATTGATTGTAAACTTTTGTTAGAATTTATGTCTGTTTGACTAGCAACTACAAAACTGTCTAGTCTGGTGAAATGGAAGGGAGCCACAAACTAACTCCCCTAGATCAGTGTTTTCTCCAGGAGTAGAGAAAACCATGAAAACTTTGTTGAATTTGAAATCTGTTAATAGAAATGGGTGCTTCAGGGGTTTAAGCAGTTAAACAATATCCATGAGAGGAAAATTACAGACACTATAGAAGACAATGGTCTGGCTGAGAGATTGAGTGAGATGAAATGGCAACTGAGACAGTATATTTGTTGAAATTTTCCATTCTGGTTTTACTTGAAAATGCCTAGAGATCAGATTGGCTCAGCTCACATAATACAACCCTTCACCCCTGCTTCTTTGAGGGAAAACTCCCTAGGAAGCTTTTTTGGCTCAGTTCAGCATTGTAGTCCAAATGAATGGTTAGGGACATGAACAGATGAACAACATATGGTCGGAGGCATGGAGCAGTTGTGAGAAGCACTATTTGCTCTGAACCCGTAGGCACAATTCTGCATTAGCGGCTGGCTGTCTTGCCTACTCTGCCATCAATGCCTTCGAAACACAGTTTTTAAGCACATTTGAATCATTTTGGTTAACAGGAGAAGTAACTACAATCTAAAAATACTGGCCATTCAATTTGTTTCTTTGTAGTGAATTGTGGCCAGGCAGCTGTGCTCTGGTCAAAATTTATGGGCCTGATGCAAAACATGATGAAATACTGCTTCCACCTGCTGCAGTTCTCACTTTTTCACCTGTTTACCAGCCATGAGAGCAGAGCAGACATAGAACCTCACTCCATATTACTGAACACAGTTAACATTTCTTCAAGCTACAACTGTCTCTCTGGACAGGTGCTCTGCAAATGCTTAATGCTGATAACTAAAGGCTCTGCTCTTCCTTCAGCAATATGTTGTAGCTTAAAGGATCAGTCCCAAAGGGATTAAGAAATTTTTTTCATGAAAAATTCTTTTTCTTTAACCTACGCTCAGAATGCTTCCAATACCTTTAGCTGATCCAGGACGATGAACAAGTTTATTTTGTTTATCTATGTGGTGCTTTACGTTACTGCAGCTCAATGAACACACTCAAAGGAAAATCTTGTTTTCATAACAGAAAAAAATTAAATACCTTTCAGATTTGGCCTGCAACATTTCAGGTCACTCATTCTTTCTGCCATTTATGGAGGTACATTAATATCACCCTCAGAGGAAGCAGGTCACCCTTTTTTTATGAGATGATACAAAGTGGAGAAGTGAAATGGGTGTATGAAGCAAAAGCAAAAATTGCAATTAGTTTAAGTGCAGCACTTAGAGCATGTGAGTCAAAATGGAGAATTGAAAGGGGAAAAAAAAAGAGGAAGCGACAACAGTTGTAATTTAAATGAGAAGGTTTTTTGATTTTTTTTCAAATTAAGTCATCTAAGAAAAAGACAAAGAAGCTGGTATTTTACTAGAGTGAAACTGTCTTATCCAATGTGACTTTTTACCTAGACATGGTCATAGGTTTGTGTTCTACATGACTGAGTGCATACTGAAATTTCTTATTCCAGAAATATTTAATCTTTCTCCCTAAATGGAAAGTATAAATTAATAAATCTGCTATTGTTTTCATTAGAGAATTTGACTGTAAAAAAATAATAAAAAATTGAGGTACTACATCCTGTGTACTGCTTTTCATAATAAGTGACAGTACTACTAAGGTAACTAATGAGATCCTGCAATCTTACTTTGTGAATATGCTTTACTTTGAGCTGTCCCTCTTCTTCAGAAATAACATTGTTTATAAAGTTCCCATTTAGAAAAAAAATCCCTTGAGCTATATGGATCATATTATTTTAAGACTCTGATGGATCTGTGAATACACCTCAAGATACAATTTCACCATATTAAGAGGGCATATGTTTGGCAAAGCCAGTATGCCTGCTTTCTTGTTTGGAGAAAAGATTCATCTTTTTTTTTCCTTGCAGATTTAAACATTTCCCCCCCGAATGTTCATTGCAGCAGCACTGCAGCACCACTACTTTTCTTCTGTCTGTAACATCATTTTTCTGGTTGTTTGTTCATACCTGGAATAATGTGTAAACATTTTTTTCATTCAAAGAAAATATGTGTAACAATGATTGATTCATGTGACAAAAGCAGTATACAAATGGAGACCACAGGCTATGGATCTAGGTAAGACAGCATAGTTCAGTCTACAAGAAGCAGATAAGCAAGTATTTTTACACACAACTGCATCATCACAGCAGATATCTGCAGGATGTCTCTAGAATTTCTTCATCCTTTTCTTGTGATTGCTTTTACATTAGGCTGTGTTTCAACAATTCTGTAAGACATGCATATATGCCTTAAGATTTGATCAAACATTTACAACATAAGGTCACACCAAAGATTAGACTTTAAAAAATTAGGTGGCTCCAGTTAAGGAGCAAAAATTATGTATATAGAGATAATTTAGTCCTTTTAATTTTTTTCCTTAGGATGCACAGAGGGCTGCTCAACTTCTGAACTTAATGCCAAGGAGTACAGTTTGGGAGCTCACAGTAATCATGTTTCCACATTAGGTTAAAAATCAAGTATGTACATATATTATTAAAAATTATGAAAGGAAAATACAAGAGACATTCAGAGAAGAAGAGAAGACATTTTATGGTCATGAGAAAAATGCTTGTGATTGAACTTTTGTGTCAGTTCCTTTAAGTATTCAGTTGCAAGATTATGGTATGCATGCAATGGGTTTTCCATGCTGAACGAAATATAGAAACGACACATAAATGCATTAAGGCATGAACTGGATTTCTAATACATACATATTTTTGACAGTTACTCAGTCGTTTGAAGAATGTAAAGCTGTATTATTCTTTTCTTTGTACTAGCCCTGCTTTAGAAGATGAAATGTTTCTCCTTACTCTGTTCCATGCCTGTTACAATCATGTTATGTTGTCAACATATCATAGGGTAGAATGGCTAAGAGGAATAGTGGGAGATACCTTATTCATTGTCAGTATGCAACATTGCATCTTGTTTTCAACTTTCTAACGGCTGGACTGGAAGAGCATGGCAGCCAGTCCATGACTTCTGATATCAAATTGAGCATGCAGTAAGTAGGGCTCCAAAGTCTGACATGAGGAAGCCCTGTTCATTTCTTTGATAAATCTCTTGACTAGAGTATGCCTGATGGCTAACCATCAAGGAAGATTCAGTTTGGGGCACTCAGTACAAGAAGGACACTGAGGTGGTGGAACAGGTCCAAAGAAGGGCAACAAGGTTATTGAAGGGTCTTATGAGGAGCAGATAAGAGAACTGGGGCTGTTTAGTAGTCTGGAGAAAAATAAGCTGAGGAGATCTTATTGCAATGATAATGTCTCCCCTCCGCCTCCTCTTCCTCAGACTATAAGATTGTAGAGAGGTGGAGATTGGTCTCTTCTTTCAAGCCACCAGTGTTGGAAGAAGATGAAATGGCCTCATGTTGTTCCAGCGGAGATTTAGATTGGATGTTAGAATAATTTCTTCACTGGAAGAGTGGTCAGGTATTAAAGTATGTTTCCAGGGAAATGGTGCAGTCAGTGTCCCTGGAGCTGTTCAAGAGGAGTGTAGCTGTGGCACTTGGAAACATGGTTTAGTGGGCATGGTGTTGTTGGATTGACATTTGGACTTGGAGAACTCTTTCAACCTTAATGATTCTATGATTCCAAGTTGTGATGGGAGGTCCACGATAACCCCTTGATTCAGTAGAAATTAGTGAGAACTCTGGTTCTCACAGCACCTCTGTCTTTGTATCATTAAAATATGCAGTACAGGACCTATTCATAATTCCTCTCTGAATATCCACATAGGGTTTTTCCAGTACGTGGTGCATGCAGGTGAGTAATATGTATGTATCCAATATTGCAAAGGAACGGTTGATTATGAAATGAATTGTTAATGATGCATAAAATTGTTAAAACTGGAATTTTAACAAAAAAAACAAATCCTAACTAAGATTTGAGAGTAACAGTTATAAATAGCACAAATGCAGATTATTAATGGTTAAGAACTAGATTCTTTATTTACCAACAATACTTAGCGAGCTGCCCCGAAAAGAAACGTCATCACTGATTTAGTGTTTTCTGAATTTTCTCTATGATGTACAAAGGTACCTAAAAAGGCCATGACAAAAACTTTATCGTACAGATGGATAAAGCAAAATGTATTAAGCAATATTCCTGCAAAATGTCAGGAAGATCGTGACACTTTAGATCTCACAAGTCTGAAAAATTAAACTTGATGAATAAAGTAAATTTAAGCATCATTATTTCTAAACAGCAATATCTGGCAACAAGGGAAATAGTATGAGTGGTCAAAATGAAGAAGTTTTATTTTAATTTCCACTAGAAGTAAGAACATCTTTCAGTGAATTTTGTAAATACACTGACTTTTTTTCAGGCTCTTGCTTTCTTGAATGCTAGTGTCCTTATTTTGAAATGCTTCTTCCTGATTTTGCCATGCATTGATTTAGAGCAATCAGCAGTACTGTTTTTTTCACAGCTTCATATCTTTCAAGTATTATTTGTGCTTGAGGGAGGGCCAGAGAGAAGTTTGCTATTGAAGGTAAAATATGAGGTATATTTGTGTGGGAATCTGTATGTTGGGAACTATTTCAGGGTGTGCTGTGCAATAACCATCTACTTACCTCTTTTGAAAATAAAGAAAAACCACCTACGTTTCTTTGTAATCTTGTGTTGCCAGTGTTGAATGAACCTCTGCATTCTGAATCAAAATAGAATACTTCTTCTCTTCCTCTTTCTGTGGGCAGCAGTTGTTATTCAGACCATGAGAGGAAACAAATGTGACCATATATCTCCCTGAATGATTTCTTCTAACCTTTATTTCTACCCACAGATTATCAAGTAGCTTCTTTGACCATCTTACTTTCTAGACAAAGCCTTATACTATGAAGGTTAATATAGCCTTCAACATTTTCAGCAATACAAAAGAAATCTTGAAGAAGTCCAATGGTGAGTATAATTGAACAAACAGAGACTGCTTTTCTCCATCTAGATCTCCAGGTTCAGAGTTGATGGATTCTGTTCCTATTCCAGCTGACATCCTCCTGATGAACACACTTTCATTTGAAACAGACACTTGCTTCTCTTTACCTACCTCATGAAGACTGTTTTCACTTTCACATTCATTGCTGTGTGTGTCTAACTTGGTCAGAGACTCTCAGAGAACTTGTTTTCTGTATCACCCAACTGATTCTTGTGTTTTCTTCTCTTTGTTGCTTCTTCTAATTACTACTGCTACTGAAATAGGCCATTTATCCTCCATGAACAAACTCATTTTTTGAATTGAATTTTTTTGCAAAAGTGCTAGAGGAAGATTAAAACAGTTACTTATTTTGTTCTAAAAGGTGTATTAAAAAATGTTCAGAGAAGTACAATATCTGTGTGTCCCATTCTAGTTTAATAATAAGGTTCATAAGATAATAAATAACTGCAAGCTCTCATTACAGATGTAAACATAAGTATGCCACAGAAATCTGAAATAACTCCAGCATATCACCAGGGTAGCTCTATACGTAAACACTGGTGATCTTAATTGATTTATAGCAGTACAATTAACTTAATTACCTCTCCTGAGTTCAGAAAGGACGGGGTTTTTTTCATAGACTGAACCAACCAAAAGAACAATACCATCCTGATGTGATGCTCAGTATATATAAAGGAATGCTGATGAAATTTGGCACACAGCTTCAAGTACTGGTGGGGCATGCTCCATCTTGCATGGCAGTGACAGTAAGCAGTGTACTGTACATCACTCTCTTTGTGCATTGTTTCATTAGTATTATTGCTATGTCTATTGTTTCCTCTCTCACTTATTCAAGAAACTCTTTAGCACATGCAGTTTTACTTTCACCTTTTTTCTCCTCCTGCCCTGGAGTGGTTAGGCAGGACTGAGTGAGCAGCTGTGTGGCGTTTAGTTGCCAGCTGGGTTTAAACCACGGCATTACCATTTTTCATTCCAGTTAGCTTAATTGCCTTATTACCTTGTTTCCTAGAAAAGCTTTCAGAGTCTGTCTCTATTATGTAATGCCCTGCCAAACACTATTTTATTTAGCACTGCTAGGTTTCATCTTGTTTTGTGACATAAAGATAAATTTCTAACCAATAGCTCTCAGAGAGCTTTGACAGTTACTGTATTCTAACCACACTTCCAGAAGATTTTAAGGACAAATGCTTCTTAGTGGACAGTTCTTTTTAAAGATTGCACTAAGAGTACATGGAGGAAGAAGAGAAAAAAAATGGAACATGGGAAAAATAATGAATTCCCCCAGTACAATTACTTCTTATAATTGCAAATATGATATAAGATCAAGATGGATAAACAAGATTATTATAATGCATTGGATGAGGACATTTATCTTGACATTCTGCAAAGCCACATTATAGCATTTCAAGATATAACTTATTCAAGTCAAAATTCAGAAGATCCTGTAACAGTACTGACATTAGCTTTTGTTGTCAGTAGGCTTTTCTCATATACAGTCTTTGATTCTAGGGCATACATTTTTAAAATGTGTATTTCCAAAAAAGGGTTCATCAAAACCAATACCCCAGGCTAATCAAACAGAAGCATCTCAGATCTTCAATAACACCTGTGGATTCTTTTCTTTACAAGGGTACAATTAATGCATGCAAATACTCCTTAATAAGGTTACTTTTACCAAAGATTCAGCAGTGCAGCTCTATCATCAGCATCTGGGTTTTTTTCAGATTGTTTTTGAACTATTGTCAGGATACACACAAAGGCATTACTGATTTCTATTAGATTCAGCCACTGCTTTTTACAAACTATTTTCTTAGCTGAAACTACAACTCTCTTTTTCCAGATACAGATACATTTACAGTTCTACTCCTCAAATTTTTATCAAGCACTTTAAGTAATGACACCCTCTTCCTTTCCAGAGGGTTTAACAAACTTCTTGCCAAGATCTCTCACTGTTTTGTTTCAGCATGGTCAAGCATGGTCTGAAGGGATTTAAACTTTCTCTGACCATTACTTCTGCAGTTTGAAGGGAAAGGAATTGTATTGCCTCAAAGGACTGTTTTAAGGGTTTCCCACAACCATTATCAGTGAGACCCCTTCATTCTTACTGATTTACAAGAATTCTTTTCATTTCTATTTCCAGGGCATATTTGAAAATATAATCTTCTAAAAGAAATTCACGATCTGCTCATGCTTCTTGTACAGTGAGGAAGTGATGTGACAGAAATACATGCTTCAGTATATTATTCTGTAGGCAACTGAACAGAAGTCTAATTTAGACTTGACCAAAAAGCGAATGTATTTTCTACTCTGCCACTGTGTCTTTCTAGGCATTTGTCAGGTCTCTTACTAGAAGATGTCTCTGTTCTGAGCTTTTTCACACTCAGTTTTAAACTCAGCTAAAATCTTTCACCCATATGCTTACAACTGATCACATAGAAGCAACAGGTATCATAAATATTTTGGAGGGAAAGATGTTTGAGTTGGGGAAGGAGTGGACAATGTTCAGATCTCTCAGGTGTAGGAGAATAGGAGACTTTCTATATGAGGGAACATTTCTTCTGGTCTTTATGTCCAACCACATAGATAATGTTTCCTCTACTGAATCTTTTTAGAATATGGCATGTAACTGTACCATATATAATCAAAAAAAGCCAGAGGCAAATGCAGACTGCAAAACTCAGAAGTATAAATAACAGAAATTAGATGTCTGAGAATTGTCTATTCATATACAGGAGAGTATTTTATTAGAGATACAAATATCTTAGTTTCAACACCTAGGATATAAAATAGAAAAGTAGATAGAAGTGGATTTTTATTTATCACTGTTACATGTGTTTATCAGTTTGAACAGTGGTAAGGATTTTTAAGAACATGGAAAATAGAAGAATGTAGGAAGATATATTTCTCAATACAAATACAAGGAAAATACTGAGAATTTCTAAGCATTTTTCAAATTATGCTTCAATAAGTGAAGCTGCTTTGTACTGTCTGCCCATTAGTCTGTGGGAAAACTGTGTTGGAAATGGGTAAAACAAAACCTGTTCCTAAGTCAACATATCTTCCAGTAGGTAATCAGAGTTTTCTCTTCCTTAGACTCTGTCAATTTCATCAAGGAAGAGCAAATTTGTCATTTGAAACAACAGTTAACATTGACATAAATACCTAATGAAATAAAAGAGATGGAGAGTCTTTCACTTGCACTCTCTGACACTGACTCTTTAAGGTGCCAGTGCCCCTGATGACAACATTTTGCTTTCAGGCACTTATGACTTTTCAAGCTAACCAGTCAGATGAATTCTCATGAGTGCCTGTTACAAAGGGAATATATTTTGATTTTGTCAGCCAAAGAGGTTTAGCTCTTTCCACGAATGAAACCAGTAAAATCTGTTGGCTGTCCTACACTAAAAAAAAAAAAGAAGAGCGACCTTTTCTTTAATGATCTTTAAGTAAACTCATGCCTGGAAATTGAAAATTGGCGAACAGTGTCTTTTGCCACTGCAAATCTGACAAATCTTGTCTATGAGATGTAAGATTAAGCACAAAACCATAGTTTGCAGAAAGTTGATAGAAAGATCTTTCTGAGGGTTTTATTTCACGTTCAGCTTTCCTAAGCCTAGTGCTTGAAAAAGCACCACACTCAGTGCTGAACACCACTGGGTATTGCCTGACTAGATGAGGAACCTGCATAGATATAGTGGTATGAGAATTCCAGGAACGTAAGGGAGACATGGTATGGATGAGAGAGAACTGGAACAACAGACAAGAGAGAAGGAACAAAGAACTTGAAAGAAAGCTAAGACATACACCAAAGCTACTGAAACTGAGGAATCTATGAACATGGAGACCAGGGAAAAAGCTGGAACAGGGACAAGGAATTCTGGAGAAATGAACTGAGGGTCTGCTGGTACTTGACACAGGATGAACATCTTGGCTGTGAGCCTGGAAATCCATAAGCAGAAAGGGTTGACGTAGAACAAAAAAGCAGAAGTCAGCAAAGGCCATTTGGAAGAGACAGAATTAGTTTTATTGGGAAGAATAAAAGGAAAAGTCTATTTTAATTAATCCCTATTTTCCTTGCAAGAGCAGAAGAAAACTGTTACTGAATCCCACCTTTGTTTTTCAGTCAGTACTGTTATAAAAACCACTGGCATAATATCTTGTTTTTCTACACATGATGATAATGAAATCACGGAAGACAACCAATTACTTCTGTCAACTCAAATGACAGGCAAGAATGACTAAAGTAAGTTAATACAAATTTCATCTCTAAACGTGGTCAGTAGTGGTTATTTGGAGAGTGTTAAAAGCAAGGAAAATGACAAAGATTTGGCTGTCATTGCAAATAACTGGGAAGAAGTTTTGCTTTATATGAATCTGTGGGTAAAAACAACACCTAAGCTTGAGTCTGCAGATGTGTTTATTATTTTCACTAATTTCTGATAGATTCTGCTGTAATAAAAGTGGACACTATTACAATTTCTGAGAACCCTAGGCACATTAGGGTGCACTGTCAGCAAGTTTGCTGATGACACAAAACTGGGTGGTGTCGCTGACACCCCAGCAGACTGCTGCCATTCAGCAAGACCTGGACAGGCTAGAGAGCTGGGCAGAGAGAAACTTAATGGGATATGACAAGGGTAAGTGTAGCGTCTTGTATCTGGGCGAGAACAACCCCAGGTACCAGGATAGGTTGGGGACTGACCTGTTAGAGAGCAGTGTCGGAGAAAAGGACTTGGGGGTCCTAGTGGACAGCAGGATGCCTCTGAGCCAGCAGTGTGCTCTTGTGGCCAAGAGGGACAACAGCAACCTGGGGGGGATCAGAAGGGGGGTGGTTAGCAGATCAAGGGAGGCTCTTCTCCCCCTCTGCTCTGCACTAGTAAGATCACATCTGGAGTATTGTGTCCAGTTCTGGGCCCCTCAGTTCAAAAAGGACACAGAGCTGCTGGAGGGTCTCCAGCACAGAGCAACGAAGTTGGTGAAGGAAGTAAAACAGCTCCCTTCTGAGGAAAGGCTGAGGGAGCTGATCTCTTGAGCTTGGAGAAGAGGAGGCTGAGGGGTGAGCTCATGAATGTCTACAAATATGTGAGGGGTGGGTGTCAGGAGGATGGAGTCAGGCTCTTCTTAAGGTCGTCTAGTGATAGGACACAGGGCAATGGGTGCAAGCTGGAACATAGGAGTTCCATATAAATATCAGAAGGAATTTCTTCCTAGTGAGGGTACCAGAGCATTTGAACAGGCTGCCCAGGGTGGTTGTGGAGTGGAGTCTACTTCTCTGGAGACATTCAAGACCTGCCTAGATATGTTCCTGTGCAACTTGGTCTAGGTGATCCTGCTGTGGCAGATTTTTTTGAGGTCCTTCCAATCCCTAATGATTCTATGATTCTATTTTAAAATAACAGGATGTTCAAACTATAAAAACAGATTCTAACAACTGAGCATGCAGGTATGTTCTTTGGGCTACTAGATGTCCTAGCAATTCTTTTCTGTTTCTATAAAGTAGACATAAAGGTATTTGTGAACATCAATTTAATAATTGAACAGTACTTGTGAAGGGTTGTGGTAAAGTTCTAGTAGAGTTCTGACTGAACATCTCTCCTATGAGGGCAGGCTGAGGGAATTGGGACTGTTCAGGCTGGAGAAGAGAAGGCTCCATAGGGGACCTTGTAGCAACCTGAAGTGGGCCTACAGGAAAGCTGGAGAGGGACTTTGTATGAGGGTCTCTAGTGATAAGACAAAGGAGAATAGTTTCAGGCTAAAAGAAGACAGATTTAGATTAGATCTTAAGAAGAAATCCTCACTATGAGGGTGATGAGGCACTGAAACATGTTGCCAGAAGAGGTTGTAGATGCCCCCTCCCTTGAAGTGTTCAAGGCCAGGTTAGACAGGGCTCTGAGCAACCTGATCTAGTCAGAGGTGTCCTTACCTAAGGCAGGGAGCTGGAGCTAGATTATCTTTATTGTCCCTTTCAACCTAATCTGTTCTGTGATTGTATGATTTTAAGAAAAATACTGATACTTCTCTGAAGTTTCAATAAAATGTCCTTGGTGTGACATAAACTGTTTAATTCTTCAAGTGTTTACATACTGATAACTCAGACCTATTTAAATACAAATATTACTAGAATGCTGAAATTGAGGAATAGCTTTTTAATGATTGCTTCTGTAACCACATTCAGTTCAGCAATAAATCATCAGACAACTTGCTTTTTATCTGTCTCTGTTGTGTGAATTGTGAGAAGAGGTCAAGGGACAATTATTTAGGTTCATTTTAAAGAATTGTCTTCTTTCATTTTATCATTGTGGCATTAAATTGAATTTGTATTTCCTGTTTGTACACAGCTTCCTTGGAAGGTCAGGGCAGGCATATAATATTAAGTGGAGCAGTGCAAGAGATTGATTTTTTTTGTTTGTTGGCCAAAACAATGAATAAATGCATGGAATGGATCAAAGGAAACAAAACATGTAATGTTATTGTTCGTCTTTTAACATACTAAATTAAACTGGATGAACTACATAAGCAAAATGCAGTTTCAAAATTAAGTATTTCTCTCTTATTGAAATATAGCTCCTTAAAAAAAAAGGTATTTTTTTTATTTTGTCTGGCACTTAAATTTATTTTCTGTGGAAGTTTCTATAATTTGTGTGGAAATATGTAGTTTTCTTGATTGCGATTTGTGTTTCCCATGGCAGTTACATTTTTGTAATAGCTTTATGTATGAATGAAGACACTTCACCTTTAAAAGTGTACATCAGACCCAGTTCAGTATAACTATGCATAGATACACTATAATCCAACAATCATGCAATAAAATATTCCTTGTTTAACATCAGTATTAATTTTATATTTATTTTAAATACAGTAAGTGTTGATCTTCTAGGCTCCGTCTTCCTTTAAAATGCATCAAGAGAAAGATGCGCTACTCTTTCAACAGTGAAATATGAATGGTTTTTTGAAATCACATGTGTCTCAAACAGCTGTCTTAATGCATATGGAATGCTTGCGTAATTATTTTACTCTTATCAGAAACCAATTATGCAAATTTGGAGGAAAAAGGAAGATTTATTTTTGGAGTTGAGAGGATGAGTCACATGCAAAATTTGTTATGATCTAAACTGGGGAGAGACTGTACAGATTGCAGGATATGAAATGCTCGTCTTAAAAGAACTTGTGTAGAACATAAGAAGACTACAGCTTTTTTCATTGTGATTTTTCCTGACTGAATGAAAAAAAGTGTTAATGAAATACTTTCCTTGCTGGTTAGGTTTTAAGGATGCAATAAAATTCTCTTTACATTTTCAGCAAATACTCCATATTTTGTAAATATTCCTATGGATGTAAATTGTTATAACAGTCAACAGGAATGAAAACATAATATTGAAAACATTACTAAGCTCTTGTAGATAGCAATTGGATACAGTGCAGTGAATTTTGTATTTCTTAATAGTAATAAGGGAGTATTAATAATCAATCTTATACACAAAAATACACTTTTAGGTCCAGCACCAAGCAGAGCTTTCAGTGAAAGACCTGGCACTAAAGTATTTTGAAGGTCAATGTCTCAAAAAATAAGGCTGATTTCAAACTAAAAATCTGAATTTTTCAGCATCAATATGAAAACCAGAAGATTTAAAATTATTGAAGAAATTAGGTAAATTATAAAGGTATTAACACAGATTAGTTTAGAATTGTAGAAATAAGAGGTTTAACAAAAGAGTGGGGAAAAAAATACTTTTTTCAGCTGTGTCAGGGAGGGGATNGTCTGGGGGGTTTGTGGAGGTTGGGGATTGGACTAGATGATCTTTCGATGTCCCTTCTGATCCCTGATGATTCTATGATTCTATATCTAAACATATTTTGGCTTCCTGAGTAATCTGAATGAACAGCAGGTGATCATTTTTTGATTCATTGTTATATTATTTTGAAAGTTCTGTGAAAATAAAAGACGTATTTTGTTTAAGTGGTAAGGTTTCAGTGGGGAAGGAGAGCTGTAGAAGTGACCCTGTCAAAAAAGAACAAAGACTGTCCCATTCTGGACAGAGCCAATTCCATCTGGCTCCAAAACAAGTCTACTGCAGGGCACAGCTGAGGTTCCTTTGTGACAACATATCTGAAAAAGGAATGAGAGAATTAGTTGGAAAGAAGGGAGAGGTTGTAGGAATGTGTTTTCAGTTTTGTCTGTTTCTTGCTATCCTACTCTATTTTTAATTGGCAAATATGACATTAATATTCCCCAAATCATGTCTCTATTGCCTGCAATGGTAACTGGTTAGTAAACTCTTGTAGAAAAGGTGTAGGTGTATGAACATTTGTAGGATTTATGTGTTGTTAAAAATGCAGCAATTCTTTCATTCTACATGTACAGATATATCCAGAAGCAACATCAGTGAGAATGGCACGTCTTACAGAGTAAGTATTCTAACAGATGCAGCCTAACTATGTTCTCTTCCCCTTACACCAAACTTGGTCCTTTTTAAATGTCAGGGAGATTCAGGGTTGAGGGGAAAATCTCTAACATTTACTTCTAAGAAGAAACTGTACTAGAAAGGGCAGTAGCCAGAATCCACATTGTGGGGTCTTTGTGACATCAGTATTGCATTATACAGAAGTTGTCCTGCATGAGTTACAGGTTCCTCTGCACAGATAATGAAATGCTTTGCTGAAGGGAACTACTGCAACTGTTCTTACAAATTGCTACTAGCAAACTCAGAGACTATTTTATCCAACAGATAAAAAGGTATGATTATGTATAAACCTCTTTAGCAGGAGTCTTATAAACTTTTGGTATAACAAACTAAAAGACAGGAACTCAACAGAAAATACAGAAAGGAGCAACAAACTGATCCAATAAAATTCCTAGTTATAAAAAGATCCCTGAAATGATATCACCAGCTATTTGTACTTATAGTGAACCACTTCCATGAGGCCTGGACACTTGGTTCAAGACCAGAATTATGTGGATCACCACACATGAACAGGATTACTCAGTAATTTCAACTGTGCAAAGCAGTCTTAGAGCAGGCCATGTCCTCCATTATTGGAACTGGAACCCTGAACAGCAAGCAGAGAAGTGTTTGTGTTCCTCACAGTGACTTTGGATTGATTCTTTAATTTTTAATATTGCATCCTTAGAAGAAGTTTCCATATATTGTTGCTACATTAGATGCTGACTTTCATGATTAAGAATCTCTTGTAAATGCAATCACGTTTTCAACATGAAAAAGTGTTTGAAGAAGCAGGCTGTATCACTAAAGATTGGCAAAGTTATGATAAATCTATTTAGTAAGATAGTACTTGAATTATCTGTACAATACATATATGGAATTAATAGTAAAGTGGCAACAGTCATTACTAAATGTCTGAACTTTAGATTCTTACTGAAAACTGATGGAACTCTACTACCGAGCAATTGAAAGGGAATGTTGCATGATTTACTACTATATTGGATTAGGGTAGCAGGATTAAAATACTGGTGTTAATGAATCAGACAATGACTGTTTGTCATGTTTAGATCAAACTTATCTTTCAACAACATGATCTGAACACCTCATTCTTCAGTCTGTGCTCACTCCTCATGAACAGGAAGTGAAGTTAGTAACAAAATTACCTGGGTAAGGATTCTACCTACTATTTTTATAGTGTTTATTCACAAAAATAAAATGAATGGAAAGATTAAAGAAAAAGTATCTCTCCTTTTCACATGCATTTATTCCTCTCCATTATGCACCAGAAACCCCTTTTCTAAGATAAGGTGAATGATTTCTGTTAGCACTAAAAGGCCATATAGAAACAGCTGTCAATATAGTATAAAAACAAACACCACAGCATTAGTACTGTTTTCAGTATGTAATTTTAAACATGGTTACTTTTGTACAACTTCCATGTGTAACTACCATAACTTCCAGAAACTAAAGGACCTTTCTGACTTCTTTCATCCATTCCAGTAAGTTTAAAACAAAAACTTCTGTCAGTAAGATTGACACAAGGATGTGTTTTACAGCACCATTATTTTAGAGTACACATGTATCATGTTCAGTTCTGACAAAGAAAAAGCACGAACCTTCAATTGTACTTCAGAAGCCAGAAAAGTTAAACCTGAAAGTTTAGATAAGACTGTGAGAAGGGACTCTAACTGTTTTCAATATTTCTCAGATCATTTTGGTGAGCTAATCGCACTTATTTCTTTGGGATATAATATGTTCTGATTCAAATTCGGACACGTACAGTGCTTCTGAGTGGAAAAACTGTGAATTCAGCCCTATCTGGAGACCACAAAGAAAAGACAACAATTTTAAATATTCCTTTAACAAGAGGGCCATGTATAAAGTTCTGATCAGAGAAAATGCTAGGAAATGCTACAGTATCAACTTTCCCATCTTATCTCTACATGAAAACTGCCCTAAGAGAAAGACAGAAGCTTTTGACTTCTGTCCAAGAATAAAAAACTGCCTAGGAAACAGAGAAATGTGATCTAAGCTGTCTTTCAAGGAAGTGAAGGAAAAGAAGAAATGTATTTGTTTACTACATAAGCTATTCATCTTCTTGTGGTATAGACAGTACACCCAAGTAAAATTTGTTTAAAACTAAGGAGTTTATTTAATTTTCTTCTTTCAGAAATATTACATTGATTACTTTATTTCTCTAAACTTCTGAACTGTGTTTTAATTTGTCTGTAGACATAACAATTCTGTCAGGGAGATGGCTTTTGTCTTGGCTTGTTATTTGTTAGATTATTTCCTGGCTATGGTTATTGCCTGTGGCACTTAATGCAGACTTGTCTTTTCTCAAGACAGAATATTTTCTTTTCATTACTACTCAGTATGAGGGTGTAGTATGAAAAACACAACAAAAATGGATAAACTTATAAAACATCTTACGTACAGAAATGATAAAATCGTATTAGTCAGTGTTATGTAAACTCCACTACTATCAAAATATATTCAAATTGGGGACTTTGATTGCATGTTAGTAGCAACAGATACCCACTGGCTTAAAATGAGATTTGGATCAGGTACCATTTTATCCACGTTTTACCTACTTTACTAAAATTCAAGAAAGTCTTGTACACCCAACTTACTTGCATTACAAATGTTATTGACTATGTGTCTTAATAATTATTATAAAGAAATCTTATAATTACTTGTCTGAAAGGATGGTACCACAGTACCTCTCTATAATACACCATCATTTCATCAGTCATATCACATATGTGGCTTTCTGCCATCCAGAAGCCATAGCTTTTCAAACTATTCTCACTTACATTTGCCAGATAATTTGAGTGTGCCACTGGGCTTCTCCCCTACTTACTTTTTGTCTTGCTTATGATTCACTGAAAAGACATTCATTTCAAACTGATTTAAAAGCAGCTCTCCATCACTCTTCAGTCATCAAATTGACTGGTTAGCCTGACTGCAGGCATTGCTGTGTTAGAATTGATGCTGAAGCTTCTAGGAGACAATAAGTTCAAGTAGCAGCCTGAAGAACTTGGTGATATTAGTGTTCAATATCAACTAACATAAGCAATTGAGGCATCAAGGATTTATTTCACAGTGCATTATTTTGATTCCACTTAACAAGATGTTGAAAGAATAAGAAGTACAGCAGTAGGTGCTATGCAACGTGGGGATGTTCTTTTCACTTATAAAAATCTCCCCCGTTTTGAGAGTAATTTCATGGTGGGACATGAAATTACTTTGACTTCAATTAAACAACTGTAAATAGAGCAACACAATTTCTTTATGCGCCTAGCTGTGTCTTTTACATTTGTCCATGTAAATGAAGTGGCAAATTCATTTTTATACAGTGATGCAGTAGCTTGAGGATTTATTTGTGAGGTTTATTTTAATAAAAGTCATATTGCTTCTGCAATGGCTAGATGATTCTTTACATTTGTTGAAAGTACATAGAATTCAGAAAATTGCATGATCAGTAAGAAGTGGCAAGGAGCTGCATCATCATGGTGGGAGAATACAAGAAATCTTCTTTCTGTAGGGGATAACTGGATCATCAGAGCTCCAGAGAGAAAGGAATGAAATTTTCCACAGCAGAAAGAGATGGGGCTCTCAGACTCTTGGCAGTTCATCTTTCTTTCTTTGAACACTAATTTCTTTAGGTATTTTTAAATGTATTTATTAATTGATTTTCTTTTCTTCTACATGCTTTACAAATGTTCTAAAATCAGAGAAGGAATTCTACATCTTTTTCATCCATTCTTGTGTCTCAGGTCACTGTGACTACTGACAGACCCATGATTGTCAATATCACTGAAATCTTTAAGTGTGTTATCTGTTATTTCTCAATTTTCTGAAACTGTTAAATTCTTCTTCTTTACCACCTCCTACTTGTGCACAAGTCAGTAACATTCTTAGCAAAGACTTCATTAGTTTGGCTCCCTCAATACAAAAAACTGCTGGATCCTGTCCAAAACAGGGCAACAAAGCTGGTGAGGTGCCTAAACCACAGGTCTTATGAGGGCTGGCTGAGGGAACTGGTCTTGTTTAGCCTGGAAAAAGAACACATTTCCACTCTTTACAACAGCCAAGTAGCAAGCAATAGGAAAACATGAAATGGCTTCAAGTTGTGTCAGAGAGGTCTAGACCCGGACATTAGGAAGAAATTCTTCAATGAAAGGGTTAGCAAACATTGGAATAGACTACCCAGGAGGCCATGGACTCACCAATCCTGTAAGTATTTGAAAGATCTAGATGCAGTGTTGAGTGATGTGATTCTGTGATGACCTGGAAATGCTGGCTTAATGGTTGGTCTTGATCTTACATATCTTTTTCAACTGAAAAAATTCTATGGTTTGGAGAAATAATCTCCCTGTATCTATTGTGGTTAAAATCTCTTCGTGACACAATTGTTGTTCTTTCTTATTTCTTATCATGTTCAAAATCACAGGCCTCTATATTCTAATAATGAGGTCACATTGATCTTTTTGCTGTGGTGTTTTGCCATCAAGTGTGTCACTGTAAACTAAAGAAAAGACATTGCTTTTTCTCTCCTTTCATGAGCTTGTCTTGGTAATGATTCTAAACTCCTCCTTTCATCTCCACATGTGGAAGGAATACCTAGCATTGTGGTACTTGACTCTGTCCAGCATCCCTGTAGAACAGAACAAGTAAAAAACAGGAAGATGCAGAATTATTCTCTTCATCTTCAAATGCAATTTTGTCTCAAGGGAGTTGAGTCTCATACACATTTGCTTGTGCCTTATCTCTCATTTCTTTGACAATTCAGTAGAGAACTAAGCATCATAGAAAAAAAACCACAAACAATTCAAACACACAGTATTTGGAGTGAAACAGTGGCAAATATGTAAAAAAATACAAGGAAGAGCCGCTTGAAAGCATTATAATTTAAATGTATGGTTTAATTTTATTTTTATCAAAGGAGAGTAGTCTTTTTTCACAGTGATGAATGCGTGCGTGGTTTTAGCCATAAAATACTCCCTAAATCTTTAGTTTGAAATACTAAGCTGTTTTGGGCATTTATAGGCTTCTTCAGAAATGTCATCAACAGTGTTTATAAATGGAAAAAATGAAGAGAAAACATAATTTAAAGTGAGTTCCTCTACAAATTAAAACTGTTTGTTATTTCTGTAATATACAACAAAATATTATCAGACATATGGTATTGTTACGTGAACCATATGCCTGCATCTCTTGCAGAGCATATGGTAAGACTTTAAAATAAGCAGCATTATAAAAATAATATAAGTTTTAAAAATATATTAAGTATAACAAACTTATATTTATTTAATCAAACAGGTATTTGCAGGAACATGTCTGAGAAAATTTCCTCTTGCCAGCTACTGCATCTGTATGGTATTAGGAGTGACTACTGTCTATTTGGTCGCTTCAGTCTCCAGTGGGAATGGTTGAAATTATTTCATGTCATTTTGCTGAAAAAAAGCCCTGGTGTTCTAAAAGACAGAGTGTAATGCATGTAAGTGCTGTCATATGTTACTAAACAGACTGAAAGCATTTTGCTGTGTGTAATGGACTCTTGTTTTGTAACATAATTCCTCTTGTACAAAAATAAGGTGGGTAAGACTGTAAAGCGATCTACTATTACTTCACCTTAAAACTCCACTCAAAAAGATTTGTTCCTTTAGAAACAGGAAGATTATAAAGAGGCTCAAAAAGAGACAAGTGCTTTCTTCCCATCTTCTCTGCCCGCAGGTCACTGCTGTGATGAAAAGCCTTATTCTGTACAGGCTCATGGCACCTTGTATTAGTAAAATTGCTTCCTGTCTTTTCAATTGTATGCATTGATATCAAATATCTTTTTTTAGTGATTATACATATACAGTTAAGCTTTTATTAGCATTTAAATTTCATCACCATTCTTTATAAACTACGTTGTTGATAGCATACAAACCAGACAACAAACCAATTGAAACCTTACTGTATTCCTTATGAAGCTACCCTGTAATTTTTATATTTTTAAGGAAGAATTTTCAAGTGGAGTGCAGCAATGCACCATTTGTTTCTACTATTTTCTTCTTTATTATGCAATTGTCAGGGTTTTCATTCTTTAGCCTTATTTTTCTCCTTCTTTGACTTTCTTCTTTAGATTCTATAGTATTGGTACAGTAAAAAAGAAAATAGTGATAAATGAGGCTTGCTATTAAGGGGAAGAAATTTGCAGTTGAGTGAAAAGTTATAGTGGTGCTTTGAATTATTAGAAGGAAATGATTCTTTTGAAATGTATAGCTGTGCATTTTGTGAAAGAGTGCAAAATTATTTGGGTTTTGTTCCTTGCTTCATCTTTCTGATTTTCAGTGTTTAGGAGTAGAGTTAGACAGCCTTTTCTGTTTATTGGTCCAACAAAAAAAATGCGACAGAATGTTTGAGGTTAATACGTATTTTGTTTCACTTTAATTCTTCAATTCAAATCACATAAAATATTCGTTTTTTTTTTAAACCAGTGTGCCTTTAATATTGTTTTTTAATTAAGGTTGGGTTGTATTTCTTCAGAGTTCTACCACTGATCCAGGAAACTACAGACTTGTTAGCCTCACCTCAGTTCTGGGCAAAATTATGGAACAGTTAGTGCTGAGTGCTATCATGCAACAACTGCATGACAGCAAAGAGATTAAGCCCAGTCAACATTGGTTTAAGCAGGGTAGGTCTTGCCTGAGTAACCTGATCTTTTTTTATGATCAAGTAACTCCACTGGTTGATGTGAGGAATCCTGTGGATGTAGTGTACTCGGATTTCAGTAAAACATTTGACACGGTCTCCCATGATACACTCCTGGCGAAGAGGCAGCAAGGGGCTTTGACAGGAATATTCTATGCTGGGTCAGCAACTAGTTGGATGGACATGCCCAGAGAGTGGTAGTAAATGGTGCTGCATCTAGTTGGCGACCCGTTACTAGTGGTGTCCCCCAAGGGTCGGTGTTAGGTCCAATCCTGGTTAACATCTTCATTGACAATATTGATGATGGGTTGCAATCCATCATGAACAAATTTGCAGATGACACCAAGCTTGGAGCCCATGTTGAT